>CM030939.1:5021220-5080220 GCA_018136815.1 Isochrysis galbana | reverse complement strand
TGCGCTCAGCCGCGATGATGTCAAAAGAGTTGCAGCAAGCTGCGCACGCATAGAAGCACGGCGGGAGGTGGCCAACCCTCGGAATCCGCTACTGGCGTCAACGCCGAGAAGTCGCTCATCCATTCGGTGAACAAAGGCCTCGGAATCCCACATAGCCTTCGAGTGTGGACAAGGGGTGGGCATGCGTGACGGTGAATGAAGGGAAGGAGTCGACGCGCAAAGATGTAATGGCAGCAGCCTTACCGGAGCCTCCTCGGCGATTATTGTGTAGACCATTGCGACGTCAGGTGCCTTGCGCAGCTTCCCTTCACACATCGAGAGCAGAGCGAGAGCAGCGGCGAAGAGAGCATCGGTGGCGCCGCCACAGAATATGGTATCCCAGAGTCGAAGAAGGGTGGGGGACGGCAGCGCCGTAGTAAACAAGCACAAAAACCATTGTGAGGCTAAGATCTGAAGAGGAAGCTGTGCGCCGGAAGGAAGGCCAGGGCGGGGGTTGTACATGACTTCGAGTGGGCCGAGAGGGACGCGCGCTAGAACAGGTGTGGTGCAATCGCCCGCCGCCGCGGCCCAGAGATACAATACCGGACGAAGCCCTCACCTCGGCAGTGCAGAAACCAAACACCCACCGGCCCCCGGCCGGTACCGCACCTCCACACCCTGCAAGAACTATCGACAAAGCGCGCGCAAGGGATGCACACACCTCGATCCTCTCGAAGTGAGCGTATAAGTCAGGCATGGTTGTACGTAGCACATCACTAAAGGCTTCAGTGTCGATTCTGAGGCCGGCCATCGCATGCGTATAGTAGTCAGGCAGCACGCGCTCGCAAAGTGCGGCAAGAGTCCAAAAGGCGCCCTCCTCGCCAAGTATAAGCAGCAGCATCGCCGCCACAAAGTTGAGCGACTGGCAATAGCCCACAGAAGGGTTGTAAAGAGCGTAGGCACGGAGAATGCGACGAAGCGACGCGCGTGCGGGCTTGCCGGAGCGGAACAACGGGTGGGAAGGGAATGTGCGCGGCAAATCGGCATCGATTTGCTTCGCGTCCGCAAGCGAGAGCGGACGCGAGCATCGGGGTAGGCATGGCGGCCTTGTTCTTGTGCGCTGGCTCTGCGAGAGATCACAAGTTGCCTCGAAAGATGAGTAGCACTCCGCCTCCTCGCACAGCTGCACGTAGCTCATAGCTGAAGTCCGCCGCAATTCGGCGGCACCGCTCGCTACGATCCATAGGTGGGGCCGCGCCTCCGCTGCCACATGCGCTAAGCGCGAACGGCCAAGAGCAAGCACCCAGGGGGCAAGAGGTTCGCCCCAATTTCCAGAGCGCACTGCGGCACACCATCTCTCGCGCCATATAGAGGCATCGGCAGTTTTCGAGCGCAGAGAGGTGCTGTAGGCGTCGAGATGCCTTGCGCTGACAATGAAGCCGAGGTCATCATGTGGTCGGGGTGATTCTTCAGGCGGCGTTTGCGTTGTAGGGCTCACCGTCTCTGAGCCCGAAGCCGTTAATGTTGTTGAATCAGTCGGAGCCGGCTCATTTGCGGACGCTTGTGGTGCGATTAACCTCCCAACCACGAATCTTGGCCCGGTTCGGCTCTCTGTTTCAGCCGCAGCTTGCGCCAGAGCCGCATCCATGGCCTCATCCGCGGCAGCAGCAGCCTCCGCCAACGCCACTGCCGCCGCCGCTGCAGCCACGAGATCGGCCGGCATGCGAACACCTTCGCTGCCTTTAGACATTACATCCGCGATGGCTTCGTCTGGCTCCTCCTTTTCCACGGTTGGTATGCCATGATGCGAGGTTGATGCTTCGTGCGCAGCAGCCTTCGTTGTCGCGCCCTCGGCGAACTCACTCAGCGAGCTCGTCTTAGAGGGGTTGCGAACGTCAGTCCAACCATGAGCTATGCTCGCCACATCGATGGCAATACCGTTTGCACCTACGGGCGCATGGGTGCCGTCGGCGGCTGTCGGCGCGCTCTTACGAAGCTCGAGACGAGCGTCCGTGACTACGTGAAGTTGAGACGAGTCCTCGTTTGGAGCAGTAGGCGGCCGCTCTTTATCATCATGCGTATACGGATGGAGCCTCACAACGGGGCGGGCGCCGACGGAAAGCTCAGAGCCCTTTTGAGTGTCTAAAGCACTGGCGCCTTGTTGTCCCTCGCCAACAACCTCACTCACACAGCCTGCATCTCCGTCGTCGAATAAGAGCATGTGCACGATCATCTTGGCACAAGACTTGAGCGCCGACGACCTCGAGGATGGTTGGTGTGGAAGTGTCGGCAGGCAGCTGCTACGAGAGCCAGGTAAATTTTCATCATCTCTGTCTGAAGCTCGCGAGAGAGGAGCAGGTGTGGATGCCTGTCCCATCGCCTGAACATGGACGGCGACGGACTTAGCGTCCATGACTCCCGTAGCAGCGACTAGTCTAACAATGACCCGTCCGCTGGGCGGTGGCGTCTGCTCAACGACTCTCTCGGTCTCATCAGCAACTCCAATTGCTCGAGGTGATCCGTAGTACATCCTCGGCAAAACGCCGATGTCTGTCCGGCCCTCTTGATCGGGCACCTCCCATTCATGAACGCATCCAGCAGCAGGTCGCGTAAGCGGGACCTGAACCGTCGTCGGTGGACCACGCCGCGCAAACGACGCGAGCGGGGCGCGTCCGATGGCGACGCACTCAGCGTCCGCTGCGGCAAGACCTGGCACTGCCGACGGCCCGCGCCTTGGCTCACGCGGCCGCTGCTGCGGGCCAGGAGCATGCAGAATGGCGGCCCGCATGAGCATCAGCTCCAGCATAGATGTGCCGCCTTGTGGTATCCGCCACCACGACGCGAAGACGCCATCGGGAAGCACCCGCTCCGCCATTGCAGCGTTGCTGTCGCAGGATCTGTGGCGTCCTTCAGCTCTGGGAGCCTCACACATGTCCGTACTCGAGGAGCTGTACAGGTCTGCGTTTGCACCCGGACCGAGCAACCACCTGGGCGAGCACGCCTCTGCATCGCAAGCGCCGCTATCAGCGTTCATCAGGCGAATATGCCACCAAAAATAGGCACGTCCATGCCCTTCGATCGGATCCGAGTCGAGAGAAGCCGATAGCGGTGGCATGACAGCCGGGAGTAGCTGGAGGTGCAGAACGCCGGCGGAAGATAAGGCCGCTAACCTCTGAGAAAGGATAGTGATCGCGTGAGAGGAGGTGCCGCCCGAGCTCACCTGCGTTAGCGGCGCGTGGGATGGGGAGCGGTGATTGGGCGAGCACAGGAGGGACGAAGCGAGCAGGGGCAGGTGCAAGGCAATGACGAAGAAGCCAGCGCGGCTTTGGCCGGAGCATTAGCAGGACACTCGATTGCGCACCTGCGGCACAAAGTCAGAGAGGGCAGGAAGACGCCTGAGAAAGCTCGCCACGCCACCTGCCCCTCCTTGCGCCTTGAAGCTGGCCCAAGGGAGGCGGTGCCGTGCAGCCGCATCGATGAGTGAGCGGCCGAGGTCCTTAGGGCCAGAGGATGGGGGCACGGTGCCGCTCATGACCGGCGCTCCGTCTGCCCCCGCAAGAGGCAGGGCATCCACGGAGCTTGCTGGCTGGTCGTGCTTGCACTCGGTGAGCAGGCCCAGACTGGTATCGTTGGGCGGGCGGCGCGCGATTTGGCTCGTGCCGGTAGCCGAAGCCGGCACAAGTGAGGAGGCCGCCGCGTCTCGCCCGAGCAGTGAGACGCTGAGCCCTTGCCGCGGCGCCTGACGTGTTTGCTCGAGTGCTGACTCGACCGCGGCTCCCTTCCATCCGCCTTCCTCTTGCCTCCTACCCTCCAGCACCCACTCGTCCTCCTCTGCCAACACGCCACAAACCCCCGGAACGGAGCGTGGTGACGTCACCACCCATTGAGGGCTGAGCGCGCCCATGGCCGCCGATTCGCCTGGACAGTCGGCGCTTGCCATCGTCAAGGTGCATGGCGAAGCCGCCATGACCCACGGAGAGCACGGAGGCTCGAGACGCGCGTCACCAGCAGCGGAAGCCCGTGGGGCGCTTACATCGACCCCGCCCACGACGCGCATTGTGCCGTAGGGGTGCGGTGCGGCCGTGCCCGCCTCATCTGAAGCGTTGCTCGAGGTGCTGGTCGGCGACATGGGTGCACTTCTCATGACGCCATCTGACAACGTCGGCGGCAAGCGGTATGGCGGCGACGGCGGATTCGCCGAAGATACCTGCACTGCATGACCAGCGGCACCCGGCCAAAGCGCACTCGTCGGCTCGGGCAGTGTTCCGTGCACTTCCTCAGAAGACAGCCGCAGACCAGCTTGATCTGGCAGCGAGCAAGGCGGTGGCGGCAGCCCCATCGCGGCGAGAGCGCTTCCGGCGCATGGCCGATGGCCAAGAGCAGCGAGCGCTGCCATGGGTAACCCCGAGTCGGCTGGAGCGGCGGCCACTTTGGCGGCCTGGCGTGATGCTTTCCAGCTTGCAATGCCTGCGCTTAGACCGCCGCGCAAACCGGAGAGGGCGCCCTTCACTGCTTCGACCTGGCAGCGGTATGCATGGCAAAGAGGCGATCAGTAGGTGCTGAGTTTAGGTGTGCCGATGGCATGGCTGGGTGATCGGTGCGGGCGTGCGGATGTAGACTCCGGAGCGCTCGCGTTGTTCGCTGCGCCGCCTGCGCCCACCCGTTGCTCAATTTCGCGCTTCACATCTTGCGGATCGCGCCGTTGCATCGGCAGGCCGCGCTGGGAGCCCCATTGCGCGTCAGAGCCGACAGCGGTCGACATGCCGCCGGTGGGCCTGCTACTGGCCTGTTGTGTGTCACCAGCAGCCGAGCGGCTGGCAGACCAAGCTGTGACGTCATTACTAGGCGGCGCTGTTCGAGTCGGGGGCCTGCTCGATGAGGCGCCCGCAGCCATGCCTGAATATTGGCCTTCCGTCCCGTCAGACGCCACCTCAGCAATACTAGCGACGCGTAGGCCTACGCGCAGGCCACCTTGCTCGACTCTGACGGCCCTCGTGCCGTCCTGCCCCGCCTCTGCCTCTGCCAATGCGTCGCCCACCTCAGCAGCCTCGACAAAATCATATCCTCCACTCTCGCCGCTCTCGCGCGGCTCTCTCGATCGCCGCTCGCCTCGCTCGAGCCCTGCGGGTCGCGCCCGCACGGCGCCCAGGGGTGCCGGCGAGGCTGAGCTCACCGCCCCGCAACCGCTCCGATCCTGCTCGACCGCCTGCCCTCCCGTTCGCGCCGCTCTGCTCTGCCCGCCCCTCTCGGTGCTCACCGCTCCTCCCCCCGCCAGCGCAGCCCCACAGCTGGTGCGCGGCAAGCCGGTGCGGACGGCGCGGCGCGCGCTCAGTCGCACGAGTCGCCCGTCCTCCGCCAGCCGGCCGTCGCGCAGTAGGCTCCCTTCCTCGAGGAGAAGATCTCTCACCAAGCGTACTCCGCCCGTCGGCACTCCGTTGACTGCCGTGAGCGTGTCTCCAACGCGTAGCGTGCCGTCGCGCGCTGCAAGGCCCGATGGATCAAGACGAACCACCTCGTTCGAGTCGTTCAGATGTAGCCCAAGCCGCGCGCCTGCGCAGAGCACGAGATTCGCCTCCACTTCCATCTCCATCCGCCAGCGCCACCGCGCCGCGCCGCGCCGCGCCGCGCCCCCGCCGCCTGAATAGGGGCAGTACATACTCTTCTACTCTACTCTACTCTTAGAATAATAGAGTTATCGAGGTATCTATCTGCTTCAGGGATGTGCCCCGATTTCTTCTGTGGAGAACCTACATGGTAAACACGGGTTTACCGTGGTTTTGTACGGAGGCCAAAAACGGCCCGCTTTCACCTCAAACGCCCTGCGTTGCAGCATGCCCCTAGATGGGAAATACGTATTTACCGTATTTGGCCAAAGGCCAAACAAATGCATATATCATATATGTGGCCGAGCCTCCCTGACCCTATGAGTTGTGCGCCCTGTTTAGTGGGTTGTCAGGGCAAACCTGGGCACCCCAAGCGGGGAGATGACAGGGGAGACCCTCGGGGGGAGGGAGCGAACCTTGGGGAAGATCGGCGAGGCTTCAGCTGTTGCTCAGAAGGCGGCAAGCGGCAAAGGAGGCAAACATTTTCCGTTGCGTCTCCACCTCCCCCCGAAGACAACCCGGTAGTCTTTAAGACTACGGGTGTGCGCAACCGCTTTGGTGACCAGTCTACACCCAAATCAAGTGAATGGAGTAAGACCACGTGTGTGTTTCAACATGTGAAGTGTCAAGTTGAGTCAAGTAACCTCCAGGTGACGACGAAAGGTGCTAGCAGGGATGGGGATAATGGGATAATTGAATGCTTTTGGCCTCACCCTCCTTGCTTATTACTTCTTACTTCTTACCCTCCCGCCCCGTTTATTTCCGCTTGTGTGTTCTTGCCTTCCTCTCCCCCATTGTTATATCCTTTTCCTGCCTCCATCTTCCGTCTTACGCCCCGATGTCCGACGTCTGTGACCCCCGCCCTGTGATCCATCTGCGTGCTACGTCCCTCGATGTGCTGAGCCCCCGGGCGCCCAGCTTGGTCCCACCTCGCCTCCTGTCCACACCCACGGTCCGCGCCCGATGTCTCCCAGTCCCTCCCCACCCCCCATGCTCATACATTGGTTGGTAAAGATCCACAGCTCCATCCACACCACCACCACTGCCAACAGGTGTATAGCCCCGAATCTTCAAATGTTTTTGCTACTTTGAGCCGCTGGTCCATATATATGGGTAAGCAGTGAAGAAAATCAATCTCACCCCCTTCACATTGTGTGATATTAAAGAGCACAAGCCAACGAGCAACGTGTCTTGCCCGCCTCAGGCGCATACGTCGGGCAACCCGCCTCGAACGCATACATCGGGAAGACGGATGCCTCAGTGAGGCTCCACAACGTGCGGAAGGCGGATACGTGCCAGCAGCGCTCGAGCATCAGTTGGACGGTGGTCCCGTATCACCGCGCGGACCGGCCGCCGCACACGCCCCGTACTCCCTTAGTAGGGCTCCTGTCCATACATCCGCTCGCCGTCGTGTCTCCAGTCGCTCCCTTGTGAAGGGTGCACGGCCTTGTGCGTGTGCCTCTGCGACGCTTGTGTCAGCCAGGCTGCGCAGAAAGGCCCAATCCTCCTCGCAAAATGACCGGACAGTAAAGCCGCTCGGCGCACCCGCGCACAAAAGTCGCGTTCCGTCCTTCGAATTGGCCAGCAGCTCTCTCGCACACGCGATAGCCTCGTCCGGGGCGCCGTCGCCTAGCTCAGCCACGGCTTTGGCGACGTCCTGCACAGTAAGTTGATGGGCAAGGTGTGAGATGCTCGCGCATAGACCATGGGATACAGGGAGGCTGTGCGTCGGCGCCGCCGGAGACACACCATCACATCTGAGCACGACGAACCCTTGGAGTGGAAACGCGGGCCCCACAGCGAGCGAGCGCCTAACTCGAGCAGCTCCTCGTGGGACATGTTGTCAACTTGCCAATGGGTTCGGTAAGGATAGGCAATGGCGAGATCGAGCTGGATCCCATGCGGCAAAAGCTCCGATGTATACCAACGTTGCAAGTCCGACGTACATGAGATTTGGCGAGTGGATGACGAGTGATGACAGGGCTGCATAGAGATGAAAACCGAAAGGATGCCAATATGCCGTTTGCCGGATGAAGGCGTCTCGCCGCCGCCTGTCCGCGCTGCGGTGGCACGCAGCAAACACTTCTCGCCGCCGTCGCCGACTTCCTCCGCCCCATCGACGGCAGTTAGCGCCCGGATCGCGCGCAGCAACGTCGAGTCCTCCATCATAACGCGCTCAGCATGGTGCGCCTTGTCCTTGTTGTGATAGCGTGCCACCAACAATGGCTCGGCGGATGTCCCACCGCAGCCCGCTGCCGCACACGCCTCGAGCCGAGCCACAATCACGGTATGCCTGCCCTCACATTCACCGTGCGGCTGACGCACACAACACAGTGGAAGCCCGGCTTCCGGCGTCTCTCTCACCTGAGCAGGCGCGCAAAGGGTTGAGAAGAAGAACAAATGGGAGGTAGCGTGGGCTCAAGAATCGCCTCAAGGCTCGTGAGCGCGCCTGCGCACACGCGAAACGGCATCCCACTCTCTTGCTCTCCGTCCAAGAGGCGTTGGGCACAAGACTCGTGCTTGCAGAGTGTGCATAGACGACATCGCACTGTAATGTTCTCGCGCCGGGTTGTTCTCTCGACCTACCCTCGGAAGAGCTTTCCGAAATGTCGCAGCGCTAGCGCGCCAGTGAATCCCCGCGACAAGTAAACGCGCGATCTCCCCTCGATCGCGCGGCCTTCCTTCCTTTGCTCCTTCTTTCCCTGCTCTGTTTCGCTCCCACTCTCAACCTCCCGGTCCGCTTTTTATCTCTTCATTCCTCCCTCTTCTGCCCGCGCATTCCCTCTCCCTCTCTCTCATGTGAACTCTTCCTCCCTCTCTCCCTCCATCCCACCCACCCTCCCTCTCTCCCTCCCTTCCTTTCCCCACCTTCTTCCTGCCCTGCCATTGCCTCCGTTGTCTCCCTCCTTCTGTCTCCTCCCCCCCCCTTTCTCCCCCCCCCTCCCGGCCCGCCCTGTTTCTTCTCACATGGAAGAAAGCATCACAAAACTCGTCAGCTGTTCCGAGGAGAGAGTTGCCTGGGCGTAGGTGGGAGAGGAAGGTGGCGAAGTGCCTCCTTTGGTTCGTCTGCCGCCTGGGCGACTCGTGCAGGTCCTCTGCCAGCTCTGCGAGCGAGCGGCCGGTGGAGGCGGCGCCGCGCCTGTGGGGTGGACGGTACGCCATCGAGGGGGTGGGGGGGGGGAGGAGGGAGGGAGGGAGGGAGAGAGAGAGAGGGAGGGAGGGAGGGAGGGAGGGAAGGGAAGGGAGAGGGAGAGGGATGGCCTGTTTTTCCGCATGGTTTACAGCAGTTTTCTTGTAATTATCCCAGAAAAGCCTTTTATTTTCCCTGGGTGTGCATGACCAGCGGGCTTTGGTTTGCGCTACCCCTCGTTGCCAAAAGTTTGACGTTCTATTTTTGGAAAGTGTCGGCAGGACTCCCGCTTTCATCGGGCTGATCCGACACATCTGGCCTAGCCACTATGCGGGCTGCCACAGGGCTCCCACAGGCCCACAGGTGAGACAGAACTGCAAGCACAAGCACACTGCCACACTGCCCTGCCAGCGTTGCTCCGTCGCGCACGCGTCGTTCTCACACGACCGTCGCAGCAGGTGGAGCGGGCCCAAAACGGCGGTACAAAAGTCTGACAATAGCGCGAGGCGAGAGGAGTAGGGGCTCTGGTGGACCGGGAGAGAGACTGAGTCGCGAGGCCATGGTCCATGGTGCATGGTGCCATGGCCATGGCGGCACATTATCTTGAACGACCACTGCCGGACGGACCACTGCCGTGGCCGGTGAGCCGTTCTCGACGCCCTCGCCCACCGCCCACCATGCCTCTGCTAAGCTGCCTCTGTTCCTTCGTCTCCCACTCACTCACTGTAGGGAGCGCTCATACACTTCACGAGATGGGCGCAACGTGTCGGCTACAGCGTCAGCCTGGGCAGCGAGTGTGGCATCGAGCGCGGCAGACCATGCGGCCTTGAGGCGACTATGCATCGTCTCGGCGTAGTCACGAATTTCGCGAGGCGAGGGTGGAGCGGAGTGCGGCACTGGCGGGTCAGTCAGTTGAGCGGGCAAGCGAAGCTCGCGACCGTAGAGTAGAGCGGCTGGCGACAAGCGAGTAATGCGATTCGCAGAGGCGCGCATGCTCATCAGGAAGAATGGGAGATGGTCGACCCAATGGCCGCCGCCTTCATCGGTAGCGCGTGCCATGTTCACGAGGGTTTGTTGAGCGCGTTCGACCAGTCCCACACTCTCATGGTGGTGAGGAGTGAGGAGTGCTGGGCCTGAGGTCGGTTCCGTGTCGCATTCGCGATGTCTCAGAGGCAAAAAGAAATAACAGTAAAAGAAAAACAGTAAACAGTAAAAAGAACAGAGGAAGAAAGAAGAAGAAAAGTGAAAAAGAAGAGAAAAAAACCCAGAGTATATAGGGCGGTTCTCAGCCCTTCCCATCGGCCCTATGGCTACGTAAACTCTCGCGTGGCATAGTGGTTCAACCCACCGCCTCCACCAACCTTTTGCTCTGGGTCGCGAGTTCGAGTCCGGACGGAGCGCTCTGCAGTTCGAGCCCCGCTCCTTCTCCTCTCCGCTCTTCTTCTACAGTTAAATTCCGCACTCTTCTTCTACCATTAAAATTCCACGCTCTTCTTCTACGGTAAAAATCCTGCCTCTTCCTACTGTTAAAATATCCTGCCTTCCTACCGTTAAAATTCTGCACTCCGTCTACCGTTAAAATCCTGCCTCCGTCGCCTTGCCAAGACATTTCCTCTGCCTTCCTGCCAGCTTCCTTGCCAGTTCCTTCCGCCCCGGTTTCCCGCTTGTCTCTAAATCGGTTTCACCGCATTACGACCAAGCTTAGTGGGGAAACTCCTCGTCCAGTTCCGTTACCCGAAAATCTCGTTCATCTCGTCGGGCCCCAGGGCCATCTCGTTCATCTCGTCGGGCCATCAAGGCCATCTCGTTCATCTCGTCGTCGGGCCATCAGGCCATCTCGTTACATCTCGTTCACCTCGTTACAATCCAAGCTGAGGCGTTGATTTCCACATTCCGGTGCGATCGAGAATCATGTGCGTGAGCAGACTAGCAAGGTTGCTGCCGGCGTCTGAGCGTAGCTGCCTTGGAACCCCGTGGCGTGCTACAACATTAGCCCAGCCATTTTCCTGGTCGAAGATACCTGCCACAGGTGTATCCCAAGACGTCTTGAGCCGCTCCCTTCCCATCTCCCTCCTGTCGCCAGCCGCCCCCCTCCGCCCTTTTGCTAATGCAAACGGGTCTCGTTTCTCACTGCACTCCATCGGGGGGGGTGCAAATCCCCCCCTCTCCCTCGTTGCATTCTCTTCCGCCCAGGTCCCTGCGGCGCGTCGCCATGCGGCGCGCCACGGCCTGCTCTCAGAGGTCCTTCAGGGGCGCCTAGAGGGCCAGCAGTGGCAGCTCAGGGGGCAGTGGAGGCTGGGGCTCAGCCCCTGGCCCCCCCTGCCTCTCCCTCGCTCGCCTCGCTGGCCTTGGGTGCTGCCCGGAGCCCCCTGTCTGCCTGGCGACCAGGGGTGGGGGGGGGAGTCAGTACGAGAGCTAGCCCATGCGGGCCTGGGAGTGCGGCTCGCGGCCCGCGCCCACTAGGGGTCTGGGCCAGAATGATGATTGCCCAGCCCCTGCCAGAGGGCAGGGGCTGGGGTTGAATGTACGGGCCCACCCCGGGGGGTGTCCGCGATGGAGAGAGGGAGAGGGGGGCGCGAGGCCCCCATTGACCCCCACTTATAAAAGTAGGTTGTCGCCCATACCAGCTAAAACCAACCCCCCCGAACCATCTAGCCACCCCCCCAAAAAGCCGACCCCCCCCCCCCCCCGAACCCAAAACGACACCCTAGAATCGACCAAAAAACCGACCTCCCCGAATTTTATTTCAATCGCGGACTTGTACTCCTATGGCTCAGGCCCACGTCGAGCACTTTTGCAGAGCCCTTCTAAACTTAGCTGGACAGTTGCGAACAATTCACACACGGGTATTTTGGTCCCGTCCGCTCATACCTTTATTTAGAGGAGGGTCGGTCTTTTTCTCTATGTACTCCTTTCTCTTCTCTTCCTCTCTCTCGCTCTCTCTTCCCTCTCTCTCTCTGCTCTCTCTCTCTCCCCCTCTCTCCCTGTCTGCTTGCGGTGGTGGTGGTGGTGGTGGAGTGAGTGTGTGCGTGACTGTGTGCCTTCGGCTTCCCTATGGGCGATGTCTACAACCTTGCGCCTCGCTACCTGCTGCTCGGGCTGCTGTGTGGCGCAATCCTCGCTCGTGTACACCATGGGGCTTCACTCCGAATGTTCTCCTCCTCCTCCTTCTCAGCTGCTTCACAGCGTGCCACGCCTCGATCAGATTATCTCTCTCTCCCCCGCGCTTTCAGCCGCTCTCTGCCTCCGCCGCCGTCATCCCACGCGCCGGACGCCTTGCACACGCACGGTGCCGCCGGCTCATCGTTTTCAAGAGTCTCTGCATCGGCAAAGGGGTGGAGGAAGAGGAGGGAAAGCAGGCAAAGGAGGGAGTGGAGGAGCCACGCGACGAGCGCGGGGCCGCAGACTCACTGGGAGGCAACGCCGCCGTTGCTCGAGAGCGATGAGCTCCTCCATTTCACGCCCTCGCTCCGCCCCTTGTTGAGTGTCGACCTGGCGCACCTCACACGTGACTCACTTAGCTACGCGCCCGCGCCGCCAGCGGCGAGCGAGGCGAGGTGCACGCGAGGCAGGGGGCGGCTGGACGTGTACACCGGAAGATGCCAGTGCCGCACTGGTTGGGGCGGGCCCACCTGCGACGAGCCGCTTCCACAGGTGAGGCCATGTCAATCCCTCTGCTAACCCGGAGCAGCTCTGCTACGCGAAGCGTGAACACGGCAGCCATCCATTGGTGTGCGCGCTTTGTGCAGTCTTCCGTCCACGGTAATCGCCCGCGGGACCGAACCTTTGCAGATGTGCAACGACCCGCGGAGCGATGGCCGGCCTGCCGGGACCTGCAAAGCCAGGTTTTGCGGGATCGAATACACTCACATGCTCTCGCGGTGCGCAGCCACATGTGACACCGAGTCAAACCGGTGCACGTGCGGCCCACGCGCTCGGTATCCAGACCGGCACCTCTTCTTGTGCGAGTGGCGCGGGATTGAGAAGGCCACTGAGTGGCGCGATCCTGGCTGGGCGCATTTCCAGGTAATCTCGTCGTGAGAGCATCTCAACACCTCCACCCTAAACATAGACAGCTGCACTGTCCAATCACCGGCTCGTCTAGTTGTGCGTTTTGCCCAGTCACCGCACAGCTCCCCATATGCTGACGTCGCATATGACTCGCTCGCCCATCCTCTCACGTGCCCTTCCAAGGTGCTCGAACCCTGGAGGCTCTGGTCCTACCCGAATCACACCCCGCCCGATTTGGCGGCCGCCATTGGAGATACGGAGCTTGCTCGCATGTGGGACAAGGCGCCCGCTTCCCCCGCCGATCGTGGCCGCGCATACTGCGATATGGACGAGGCGTTGCTCGCACGTAATCGGTACCCTCTGGCCTCCTGTCAATGCTTCGAGGGCCGAGCAGGCGCGGGTTGTGAGCAAATTGTCCGTTCTGTTTGCCTGAACCAGTGTTCGGGCCATGGCGAGTGCGTGCGGAGTTGGTGCGTGTGCGACTCGGGATGGAGCGGCTCCGACTGCTCAATCCCCACTTCGAGGCCTAGGCTTACGCATCGTAGATCGAGCGCCGCTATCGTTACGGCGGGGAGCGGCGATGGCAGGGTTGGCAAGCCGACCACCTCACCAATCGAAAGGCCGCTAAGAGCATCTGCGTATGGACTCCGGCCTTCAGTGTATGTGTACGAGCTGCCAGCCAAGTACAACACATGGACTGCCGAAACGAGGATGCACGCGGAAGACTGCATGTACAAGAGGTGGGCGGACCAGGCGCAGTACTTCACAGCTTGGGAGAGGGCTGCCGCCCGAAGAAGCGCGCGGGAGCGAGCTCACCCTCTTTCTTCACGTCTCCCGTGTATTTCACCAAACAAGCCCGCCCAAGTCTAATTGATGGCTCCGACACCTGTTTTGCATAGGTACCGCATCGGCAACAAAACTCGCTGGGAGAACTACGCCTTTGGGCTTGAAGTCGCCTTACATGAGGGGCTTCTCGCCTCACCACACAGAACGTACAACCCCCACGACGCCGACTTCTTCTTTGTCCCTGTCTACGGCGGGTGTTTCATCTCTCGCTTTACGAGGCCGACTCCGAGGCACAATCTCTATGTCACAAGGGTGCGCTCGGACGCGGCGGGCGCGTGGGCCGTGGCCATCGTACATTTCACTGTGCGCCCGTATGATCTACGCTTCGTCAGCTCACTTGACGAGAGCACCGGAGGAGCCCATCGCTGGAGCTGCGTGAGCAGAGCCGTGTGTCCGTGGCGCTTGTCTCGGCATATGGATCACCACATCAAAGCGGTCCCTCCCAGCTCTGCCATGCGCATGACACACGCCCCCATTCCTTCCCCACCTCTTGCAGCATCCAGTTGGCGCCCCGATCCTAGGCAGTGAGCACTACCGGTCGGCCTTGAATTGGATCCGCACCAACCATCCCTTTTGGAATTCTTCCAATGGTGCGGACCACATGTGGGTCTTCCCTCACGACGAAGGATCGTGCGTGGCGCCGATTGAACTGCAAAACTCGATCCTCATCTCCTCCTGGGGACGATACACCGAGCGCCCGCACAACTCCACCACGACAAACGGCGACCAGGCCTGGCATTTCCCCCTCTCGCTGCCGCGGATGTATGCATCGCGGCATTGCTTCGAGCGCGGAAAAGACATTGTGATGCCGGTCTTTACCTCGATCTCCCAGCTCGCACTCTCGCCGTACCTCACGTCTGCTACTGGCACACCGGCGCTAGCGAAGAAGCTGCTCTTTCACTTCCGAGGCCAAATCCTTCGAAACGTGCCGGCCTACTCGATGGGCATCCGACAGCAACTGCTCGCCCAATACGGCTGTCAAACGGGCTCGGAGCGAACGAGCGCCAAAGCGCTGGAGGGGGTGCCCAAGTGAGGCGCATTCCCCCCTCCCCCCAGCTCCTTGGCAGTCATATCAAGGCAGACGATGCTGCCGATGACCGGTCGTTAATGAGTCTGCACCGCCAGCCGATCTTTTCCTGCAGGTGGCTGAGATGCTCATGTTTGCCTATCCGGTCGCGTGTCATAGGTGCGGCGACGTGGTTGTGTCAGAGTGGCACTCGACGACCTACTTGGAGGAGATGCGCAGTGCTCGCTTTTGCGGAGTCTTCCCTGGCAATGGTTGGGGACATATTGAAGCGCCCCTCATGCTTGGCTGCATCCCAGTGGTGGTGAGTGAGCTCTGCTGGGAGTGGCTTTCCTCTTGCCGGTGACTCCAAGCATCTTGTGGTGTCATAGTGTCATTCGTATCTATGCGGCATAGTCTGCTCCAATATGCGAATTTCCCGCGTTTGGTAGGTCCAAGATGAGATTCTTGCGCCGTGGGAAGACGTGCTCGATTTCGCTTCGTTCGCCATTCGCATCGCGCGCCGCGATGTTAGCAATCTCGTTCCAATTCTCCGAGCCATTGCGCCGAGCAGAGTCGCAGAGCTTCAGGCGGGTGGCCGTCGCGTGTGGGAACGCTTCACGTTCTCGTCGCTCGGCCTAGCAGAGAAGCGGCGCAACTGTGGTGGATTACACTTGACCGCCGAGTCTGAGGGTTGCTTACCGCGCACGCAGAGCATACACGACGGTAATGACGCGACGCCAACGGCTCGGGTGGCTGCACTCGCGGCGGCACTCGATAACGCAGGGATTGGAGGTTTTCTCGCCGACCCGGCAATCACAGGAAGAGATGCCATCGCCACCCTTTTGCAACTGTTGCGCACGAGGCTCGCGGGCAGGGAGCCTGGGATGAGGCACGGAACGGGACCCTCGTGAAGTTAGGGCCTCGGGTTCGAGGATTGGTTCGAGTGCATCGTGGCTAAGTTGTCAGGCACATCAAGGCACATGCACCGAGACGTATGGCGTACTACCATGCGCTACGCTCGACGTGCATCTCGGGTACCGCTGTGCCCCAGCGAACTCGTCGTCCGTTTCCTGGCGACTTCCTCCTCACATGGACCTCATAGACAATGTGCGATGCACTATGCACAACAACACGTAGCCAACTCATAGGCAGGCAATCTCGTTAATGGCTTCGCTCGGTGGCCACTATGCGCGCGCCGAAGTGCAAAAATAGCGCCCCTAAGCGCCCTTCGGATTGGGCAGTTCCTTAGCTAGGCGTTGCGGGCATGTTGTAGCACGATCGATGTGCAGTGTTGCCTGGCAGCTCATATGCAAGACGCGTTCCGTCGAAAGTGGACCATGTACTTTACCGGTAAAAAAAAACTTCTTAATATTCTCGCCGCGCGCGCGACTCTGCATCTTAACTATGCAGCCACGCCCTCTGCCATCGCCCCCCCTCCACCTGCCTTGCGGCCCGTCCCTCGTGCGCTACCTAGGGGCTGGGTGTGTGGGGTTTCCTGCAGCAGGCGGCGTGTTCCGATCCCCGATAGGTTTTTCTCCACTTCCTCCTGTGCCATCGGCAACTAAGTTTATACTTAGACGCGATGGAGCGCGCCGCCGCGACTCCCCTCTCCTTCGGGCCCCCCGCCGAGGGCGCCCCACCAGCGCCCATGGAGCAGCCGCTGTCGAAGCGGCCGCGTCCGCCCACCGAGGCCGAGCAGGTGCGTGCGACTCCGGTCGCGCCACACGGCCCGTGGCCCCGGCCACACCACCCATGGCAGCCATGCTGGCCTCCCCCATGGGGGACAGCAGGCTGCTGGAAGCACCCCATCAATGCCAGGCTCATGAAGCCACCCTTCCATTGGGCATGCCTTATGGCAGAGGCCCCTCTCGCCCTGGCAAGGGCCGCGCTGCTCCGGCAGCGCGGCCCGAGGCCGGGTGGCCCTTATGGGCACAATATCCACTCCACTTCAACGCACAACACACTCTCCAGAGGCACCCCCTCACACTCAGCACGCAGCACGCATGAGACACAAATGTACGACCCCCCTGGGAGAGACCAGAGCCGAATGACACCGCTCACTGCCCGCGCCCGCACGACACTGAGTACGGACACCCCCATCCCTGCCTCACAGGGACAAGACTCCGACGAAGACAACACCATCTCAGATTCAGACGCCACCTTCGAGCTCTCATTCCACCAGGCCGCCGAGCCGAGCACGGGATCGCCGAGCGCGTCAGCATTGCCGCTAGAAGTGTCTAGAGAGACCAAAGTCTCCGAGAGCGACACGTACATAACTAGAATGAATAACATATGGATTTATACAAACACCAACTATCTAGGCGAGACCACAGACACCACCGTGGTAGCAAAACCGGGCGAGGAGGATCACTACTACGCCCCAGCTAAATGGGAAAATGGACTAAAAGGCCCGAAACACCTCGAATTCCCTCTTGCGGACGAGTACACGCTTAACGAAAAGACACAACTAGACCAAATCACCGTGTCGGATATAACGCGAGAGCTCAAAGGGGACGGCCCCCGCAACAAACCTCAGCCAGCGCGAGAGGCGTGGGCCCGCAAGCTAGACCTAACGCACGATGAATGGAAGCACGTGGCGAAACTCTATACCCACCCCCTACTAAAACACACAGACAAACACCTGCACTTCAAGCACGTTACCCATAGGAGGCTGGGTACGCGAAACCGGTTCGCAGCGGCGACCACCACAAGATGTAGACTCTGCGGGAAACACAGAGAAAACTCGACGCACCTAGCTAGATGCCCGTCCACGCTTCCGATATTTCAAACCATAGAAGCCGTAGCGGGGTACACCCCGGCGAAAGACAGATCGACGACTCAAAAAATCAAAGACAGACTATTCGCATACCCGAATTCCCCGACGCCGGATAGCCTTAAAGCCCTCTACCTAATAGCATGGAGATACATCATAAGAGACTTCTACACAGTGGAATTCGAAAATCACACCTTCCACCACGTACCGGTTATTGAAAGAGTCCTAAGCAGGTTCACGGCCCTCGTCAGAGGTCGGGAACCTCCGGACAACTTCTTGACCGCACGCACGCGCAAGGCCTCCCTGGGAAGGAAGCCGAAAATCAAATCTCCACACGACCTCAGCGCCCCTGTCTTCTTAACTAACAACAAAGGCGCCCTAGTCATGAGCACGAATCTATCTCTGGTAGCGGAAGCCCTCAACATAGCAGAGCGACTAGCCTAACCAAGCGACCCCGCGCCGCGAGCCGCCCACCATCCTAAAGTAGGCCCTAGACACACTGACCACAGCTGCCGACACCCAGCACAAGGAGCAAACACACAATAGCCGGTAGCCCGATGGCATAGGAGGAAGGCGCGAAACAGGCCATCGCGAATCGGCACACACCGTCTGCCACTGGAGACCCACGACACCCAGCCCCTAGGTAGAGCACGAGGGGACGAGCCGCAAGGCAGGTGTAGGGGGAGTGAAGGGAAACGGGCGAGGCTGCGAAGATACCGTGCAAAGTCGCGCGCGCGCCGAGAATATTAAGAAGTTTTTTTTTTTCCTCCTGTGCCATCGGGCTACCGGTTTAAGCGTTGTCCGTTGCGAGTTAAGGTGGCGAGTGGGTGTGTCTCATCGGGTCTGAGGGCTGGGGACGAGTAGAAGGGTGAGTCGCGGCGATGGTCTGCGTGCGATTAAGCAAGTCTATCGGCGGGGCGCCCTCGGCGGGTGGCCCGGTGGAGAGGGGAGCCGCGCCGGCGCGCTCCATCGCGTCTAAGTATAAACTTAGTTGCCATGTACTTTACCGGTAATTTTATTTTTGTAGAAAGCATACTATGTCGTAGCGAAGCTCGGTTCCTCTTTGGAAACAGCTCGCGAGGGCGCACAGGCGGCTAGCGCGGCGCACAATTCATCCGGGAAGACCGGGATGGGCTCACCGGGAGAACGGGGGAAGCCAAGATCAAGATCGGGCATGTGAAATTGACGGGGGAGGGCGCGGAACGGAGAAGGCGGACGGCGCGAGAAGGGGTACGACGAACACCGGCCGCTTGCCAAGGGGGCTCATAGGGTATTTGTACACTCGAAGGAATCACTCGCCCTCATGCGCATAACTAAAAATGCCACATAATACATAATATATAAACACATAATACAACAACAAGACGACAATGAGCCGGGCACCTAGCGGCACAGGAGCAGGAAGATGTGAATCAGACTGCTAGGGAAAAGAGCACTCCGCTCGACGGCCAATATCGCCCCCACACCCCGAGCCCCCCTAGCTAAGTAAAAAAGCATCCTGAGGTTCAGGGCTACACACCTCCCCTAACTAAGTAAAGTAGTAGTATTAATGCACAAGGGGAGCTGCCGCACGCCTTCAGGCAGGTTGGGAGGAGTAGGAGCGTGCGCGGGCATGGCTGTATGATAGAGGTCCATGGACCCGGCGTGCGAGAAGTGAACATTAATATTAAAAGAGATTTTTAAGTTTTTGCATTTTGCGTTGTTGGATTGTTAGCGCTAAAAACAGTGAAACACGCGATGCGAACTGCAAATTGCAAATTGTTTTTCTATTCACATTTGACAGTGGGTGGGAGGCAGCTGCGGAAAGACTTTAAGGAAAAGGAAAGAATCCATCTAAACGCATCGCCATCGATTGCAACTCCTCGAGCACGAGCACTGGCCCACATCCGCGCCTCCACGCGTGTCCACCATGTGACGCTAGCGCCGGGAGATGACAAATGCGATGATGCTGGCGATGCACTTCATCCTCAGCCCACTGCGCCGCCTAAGTGTATCCGCGCCTCCACGCGTGTTCACAATGTGGTGCTAGCGCCGGGAGATGACAAACGCGATGCTGCTGGCGATGCACTTCATCCTCAGCCCACTGCGCCGCCTGAGTGTATCCCATGCACCTTGGCATCACACGAACAGGGCGGCTTGCAACTTTGACCAGTGCGCAACCTCTCCGGCGCTGCCGTTGGCAATATTGACCCGTTGTTTAAATGCCCGGTCCCAGCGCAATCCTGGCCAACGCATGATACGAAGCAGTTCCGATCGATACCGCACCTCGACGCCGTGAATCAAGTCTTCATGATGCTGTAAACGCAGGGTGCCGTTGCCCGTCACAAGCTGGATGATGCTGCGCGAGCCGATATCATAGAGTGTGCTCGCAGACTCTGTTAAGGGCATCTCCCCTCGTTCATAGCGTGCGATCGCCGAGGCAAGTTTCTGCTTCATGACAAGTAGGCAGTCCTCGAAGATGCGGAGTCCCGGCTGAGAAGCCGCCATATTCGTGTTCCTCATTCGGAGCTCGAGTGGGTGCGTCTCAAAGACAGCACTATACTGCTGCAACACGCAAAGCATAGTGCAAAGTGATGAGGCGTCCGAAAAGCGGTAGGACACATCGTGGTAGATACCCCCGAAGCGATGCATTAACGTTACTCTTGCAATGTCGGCCAGCAGTGCAGGAAACTTCGGGCTGATCCTGGAGTAAAGCCTCCCCAATTCTGGGTCTCGTTCGTTCAGAAATTGTAAAATCGTCGACCGCGCCCACACGGTGGTGTTGACGGCGCAAGAGGCGCCCAGCCCCCGCCGGATGGCACCAAGGGAGCGATGAAGCTCGACTGGCACAACGAGCCGGTCGGGCTCGTTTCGATCTGAATAGAAGAAATGCACCAGCACTTTGCAGCTGCGCGGGCACCAACTACCGCTGCCGACAAAGCCGGCACCGACCATACTACTGCAGTGAGCGGGCGAGTTGCCGAGAGCCTGCGTCATATGCTTGCAGCTCAAACGAGGCCTGAGGATCTAAGCCCTTGTTTGAGGGCAAGGCGGACACGCTCAGCGGCGTAAATGACGTATGAGAACGAAATCAGACTGTACGACGAGTTGCGGCACAGAGAAGAGGCTATGGAGAAGAGCGCGGAGATGGAAGGAGAGGCTATGGAGAAGAGCTGAGTTGCTTGCACGGCTGTTCGCTCGAGCGCGCTAGCGGGAAGCACGCGGAGGAGCAGGTTGCGCGAGGATGGGTGTACACGGCTTGGGAGGCCGTGAAGCAGCCCCGCAGAGCCAGGGCGGCCTGCGCTAGAGCGAGGGCAGGGAGAAGAGGATGGTTGACAACCAGCTTCAACTCCCTCGACGGACAAACGTCCGACTGGGACGATCGGTCTTAGTACCTGAAGACTTATTACTACTCTACTCTACAGAAATGACAAGTACGTAGAGCCCTACTACTATTGGGAGATTGGAAGTACTCAGCGCTGGCGGCTGGCGGCTACAAGTCCGTGACATAATAGTATTTATCGAGCGAACGATCGTGTCTCGTGTATGGAGAACCAGTATTTATTGAGGTGGACGCATTATGCACGAGCACACAGCACACATTTCATGTTCATGTCCCATGTCCACCCCCGTCCGCTTGTATGCATAAGGCAAGGCACTCGTTTGAGGCAGGGCACTCGTTTGAGGCAGGGCACTCGTTTGAGGCAGGGCACTCGTTTGAGGGAGTGGGAGAGGGAGTGAAGTGTTGAAAGAGGGCCCAAGGCAGGGCACTGAGTTGTAGGTACTTGTGGCCCACAAGAGTGGGGTGAATAAAACGAGAAGTGTATCAACATGGGTCTTGAGTTGAAATTTTTGGTGCTTTGTGCTTTGAACATAGGGCGAGGGCTCTTCTTATTCACATAAACATCGGTGGATCGATAGAAGAGCACCTACTTGCGGGAAGCCCCCCTCCCCTCTGCCTCTTCTTATTCACATAAACATCATGTTCATGTAAGAAAAGTGCATGGGTTCTAACGCCCGTGCCGCTATCCTGTTCCCTGCAGTGTTCCCAGCATCCAGCATTCCCTCTCGCCGCGCTGACGCCCGGCAGCACGCGGCGCGGCGATCGCGGCGCAATGAACAATGAACGAGCAACTCCGAGCAACTTCGATCAACTCGTCTGCGAGCAACTTTTCCCCTTTTGGGGCCTATTTCGAGCAACTTTTGCGAGCAACTTTGGGGGTCTGAGCGACTGAGCGAGCAACTCTTGTCAGGCCCTAGGGCCAGGTCGATTCGCTCAGCACCCCCACCCCTCCTCTCCTGCCGCGCCGACGCGTCGCCGACATGCGGCGCATCGTTGACTACGACGACAGCGAGAGCAGCAGCGACGTGGACGAGTTGCTCGCGTCCATTGTGCGCTCCGCCACTGATCGCGGCAGGCAAGAGCCGCGGCGCGTAGCGAACGAGCACGACGAGACGGAGACGGCGTTTCGTGTGGGCGACACCGTTGAGCACGAGCACTTGGGCCTGGCCGAGGTCGTCGATGTGGATTTGGATGTGGAACAAGGATCCCAACCTGGGCATTGGCTGCTCGCATTGCCTTCTCATTGACTCCCAATTCGGCCGGATGTGAGCGTGTGCTTTCTCTTGTCCAATGTATGTTTGGCTCGTTACAAACCGCTTCGCTTGCCGATCACCGATCAAATCCAAGCCGCACTCATGTTGCGGTACAACGATCGTGATGTGTGCTAAGTGCTTGAAGTGTTTGTGCTTAGAAGTGCTAACAACTAACAACTAACTAACGTACCAACAACACGCTACACTCACGTAGCTACTCACTAGCCGAATAAAGTTTGGCGGGACCATGACGAATTGGGATGGCCCATAGGGCCTGAGGGCAATGAGGAAGGGGAAACTTCAGATATTTTTTTTTCATTAAAAAGAACGGGAGATGATCGACCCAATGACCGCCGCCTTCATCGGTAGCGCGAGCCATGTTGATCAAGGTTTGTTGAGCTCGTTCAACCAGGCCCACACTCTCGTGATGATGAGGTGTGCTCGGCCGTAGGTCGGTGCCAGTGCGCTCAAGGATGATCGAGGTGAGTTGGCTAGAAAGGTTGCTGTCGAGAGCCGAAGCCAGCGATGGAGACAACGGCCTCGAGTGCGCGGATCAGTTGCATGCGGAATCCATCCCAGGAAGCAGCCGCCTTGTTCGGGTCGGTAGAGCGAAGGTCGGCGGGGAAGCGCAGCGACTGGAGGCTCTCAAGACTAGACTTAGCATCGCGAGTGCCACCCTTAGTGCGGACGAACGTACGAGCGCGTACCCATTTCGTAAGGGTGCGAGTTGTGTAAATGATGCGAGCGTGCCAGGACTCACCCGAGGGGACCTCCCGAGCCGCCATCACCTGGTATTCGAGTGGGGCACTAGCGGAATCGGAATAGGCTTTGCCGTGGCGCCCATAGTGGCGCAACCACTGCTCAAGAATGTCCGGTTCATCGGACAGGGCTGGGTCCGCGGGAGGAGCGGCGTGACGTTTAGCATGACGTCGACTCTCCCGGCTCCTGTGATGGCCTGGTTTAGACTTAGAGGCGGGGGGACGGAGAGATCGGCGAGAGTTAGAATGTAATCCTTCGGGGGCCATCATAGACGGCCGCCCCTCCCAAGTATTATAGCTTTGGCCTGCGGTGGTATAGTTGCCACCCTTGGCGCGGCGAGGCTTGCGGCGCGAGTCCGTGGACTCGGAT
Organism: Isochrysis galbana; assembly: GCA_018136815.1. Taxonomy (NCBI): domain Eukaryota; phylum Haptophyta; order Isochrysidales; family Isochrysidaceae; genus Isochrysis; species Isochrysis galbana. The sequence goes on along the minus strand of CM030939.1, from coordinate 5,057,169 downwards.
GACCCATCGGACTCCGAGTCGCTGGTCGGCGAAGAGTTAGATGAACGCGGGCTAGAGACCGGAGATGATGACGAGGAGGACGAAGAAGTAGGGGAGCTATAGCGGTGGCGGCGGCGGTTCTTCTTCTTGTCTTTATGAGCCTTTTTAGATTTCGATGAGGAGCGAGGGAGCGGCGGTGGTGGAGGCAAAACATTTTCGCCGCCATCGTCGGATGGAGGTGGAGGCGGGCTGGCTGCCTGGACTGGAGCAGGAGGGAGTCGGCCCCGCTCAATCGCGCTGGTGACCGCAGCGAGTTGCTGAGAGAACTGGGCGGCCATGGCCTGCATCAGCTCAATATAGCGCAGCTCGACGGGGTTGAGCCCCGGTGAAGCCGAAGAGGTTGGCGGCGGGACCGTAGCCGACGGTGGAGAAGGAGAAGGAGAGAGATGAAGAAGGGAGTCGGGCAGTAGGCCCGGGCCCGGGGCCTCCTCACACCGAGATGGCTGACTTGGAACGACCGAGGCGACCGAGAGGCGTTCGAGGGAGGCGTGATAGGGCTCATAGGCGGCCTCCGAGTCCGATGGTAAGGGTGGTGGTGCCTCGAGGCACGCGCGGGACGAGTGGAGGGATCCCTCCAGAGGAGTATCCTCACCCTGGAAAGACTCGGGCTTGGACCTGCCCTCCATGGGCTCCGGCGGCGATGGCGGAGATGATGGTGGGGGGACCGCAGAGAGATCAGGAGGCGAAGAAAGGGAGGGCATCACCTCCCACTGCGAGGGTGGCGGTGGATGTCCGTCCGGAGAGGAGAAAGGGGGCAGGGCAGGCATGGTGCCCGACTCTGCAGAGGTGGGGTTGACCCCCATTGAGACGTCCAGCGCGGGACGCACCGGAAGAGATTCTACACCTGACGAATTGGGATGGCCCTTAGGGCCTGAGGGCAATGAGGAAGGTGGCAAGCCGGCGGCAGGCGCGGCTGAGGAGACGGCTTCGGAGACGATGACGGGCTGAAGCCCGTCAGCAGAGGAAGGCGGGCAGGCGGGCTTGAGCGAGGGCGAGGACGGCGGCGAGAACGACATGGAACGAGCGGCGAGAGGCGAGGGCGAGTGAGAGGAGGGCTGTGATGGCAGGGGCTGGCGAGGCGAGGCGAGTTTGTTGGGTACGAGTGTTACGAGAGCGAGAGCGACGAGAGCGAGAGCGACGGATGACGACTGACGACAGGACGACGGACAAAGACACCCAGGAAAACACCCCGACTCTCGCCCCACGACTTTCTCACATAACTCGACTGAAATCAAACCCAAACACTCCGATCAGACAACGACGGACGACGATCAAAGGGCGATCTGTCGACGATCTTGTCTGGAACGGGAATCGCACCATAACGGAATCGAGGGGCAATCTTGCTACGCAGGATTCCAAGAGACTTACCGAATAAGACGAGAGAAGTGCGATATGCTTAAGGGGGAGGTACGAAGAGATCGCAAATTAAACCTGATTGCCCCCAGAAGCAGATAAAGAAACGCAGGGGAGATAGCAAATTAAACCTATTTGCGAGGCGCCCGGGAGGAAGAAAGGTGGGGAAACTTCCCTTCTCTTTCGAGAGAAAGAGAGAGAGCGCTCCACAACCCTAGATCCTAGGCGTACACGCGAAGTTTTTGACCGAGAACGAGAGAAAGCAGAGAATTATAACGATAAATACCGAATGACGAAGAGAAGCCTAACGAGTGTCGATTCGCGAATGCGACACGATATTGCGGTCGAACAACTTGGGCTGGAAGTTCGGGGGTTGGTACTCGACAGTCGTCTTCGAGACGATCCTTCCCCCCGACCTGCCCGTCTTCTCCACCCTCACCTCGGAAGGAGAGAGGTCGCGACTTCGGTCCGTTGCGGAGGGGAGGGAGGGAGGGAGGGAGGGCTGGGTTTGTGTGCCGCATGAGGTGCTTGAGGTGTCCGACATGGGGTGCGAGGGGGAGGGGCGGGCGGGCGGGCGGGGGGGGGGGGCGAGGCGGGGGGCGGCGGCGGGGGGGGGAGCGGGGGGACGCTTCGCAAGTGGCAGTTCCCGGGCGCGCCCGGGGGGTGCATAGAAAAGAAAGAGATAAAGAGGTAAGAAAAGGAGGGGATGTAGTTCCGTCACGGAGAGGACCAGAGGGGGAAAAGGGCGGGGGAGGGGGGGAGAGGAGGGAAACGGGCTCGCGCCAACCTTTCGTGGCAACGTTCTCCCGCGCTTCTAAAACCGAGCTCCATTGACGAATTTATGATTGGGAGATCTACCTAGGCCTGGGAGGGGTCCCATTTCACATCAGGAGGCCCCCTAGGGCCCTCCTAGTGCCCTTAGGGGCTCCCAATATAGCCATATGTACTAAAAACGTCCCGACCGTCCGCCTCGCGGACTAAGCACCTACTAGGGTTAAAATTCAACGTACATACTCTACTCTAGTAGGAGTACTCCCTCCACCACCCACACAAGTGCCAAGGACCAGTACTTTATTATAATGCTAGACCCCACCCTGCTGCTGCTCTGCGGCCCTCCGCCCGCCCGTCTTATTTTATCAATCTAAAATAGTCGTCTCGCCTCTCTCACTCTTTTCTTCTCTCTCCCTCTGTCATCTACTCTCTCTCCCTGCCTCCCCCTCCCCCTCTTTTTCTCTCTCTTCTCCTCTCTCTCTCTCTCTCTCTGTCTCTCTCTCTCTCTCTCTCTCTCTCTCTCTCGCTCTATCCCTCCCTCCCTCCCTCACTGTGATGGTGGGCGGCGCGGCGGGTGAGAGGACCGCCCACGGCTGCCCCAGCGGCTTAGCGGGTTATAGCGCGGGGGCAGAGGACTCAGCAGACGTCAGGGGGCCTCAGCCTGCACTCCGTGCGCCCAGGAGCCTTGCTGAGGCCCGTAAGGCTCGTGTGGCCAGAGCTTGCACAGAGAGCGGGGGGGAGCAGACTCTGCAGAGAAAGCCAAAGAGAGAGAGCGACGGAGGCGTGGAACGAAGCGGGACGGGCACACGCCACGCGACTCCGGCTGCTTGCTCCTCGCGCGCACGCCGTAGCGCCGCAGCTAAGCTGAGCGCTCCAGACCGAGCGATAGAGGAGCTCAGTGAGCGGAGTGAGACAGAGGAAGAAGGGTCACAGTCAGAGAATCAGAACAATGGCGAGAGAAAGGACACGACAGGTGGTTGGCGCGGGAGAGAGGAAGCTACGCGAGCGGGAAGTCCTGGCTCCGCTGCAGATCTACGAGGTCCAGAGGAAACGGCTGAGTCGGCTGCCTCGCCGTCACTGACCAGCCTGATTGATAGGCAAGCCCGAGAATCCATGGCGCTGAGGAAGCGAAAGCTTCCAGATGAGTGTGCGGATGACCAGATCGCTGGCGTCCACAAGCATGCTTTCACAAACTCTAGTGGGGATAGAACTCTTGCTCCTTGCCTCGCAGCAGGGTGCGGCCGCCCCGGTGTTGCAAACCATCCCAGCATGCCGCTACCGCTGTGTGATGATCACTGTCGAGCACAGGTGTACCGGCAAGAGCACGGCTGGCCCAAAGACGACGATGGAACGGATGCCTTGTGTCGCTGGTGCTGCGGGCTAGATCTGGACGCTGTGGGGGATGCTGGGAAGGAGGAGGTCGTATCGCTGCTATGCGACCGCTGCGGCTGCGCCTGGTGTGCCTCATGCCTTGGCTCGGCTCTTGGATCGAACTATGTGGAGAAGATCATGGGCGACGAGGAAGGGGAGTGGCTTTGCCCGTTGTGCAAGCCAGCATTGGTGAAAAGGGTGCAGAAGCGAGCAGCTCGTGCGAGGCCGTCGCCAAATGCGATCGACCTTTGTGATGGGGCGGACATGGAGGTTTTCCATCGGGGCGATCAAGATGAAGACTTTGGCAAGGTGTCACGAGGCCGTGCTTTCGGCGGTCGGGGCCGGGGCAGAGGAGGTCCGGCAAGAGGTCGCGGCCGCGGCCGCGTCAGGCCGGAGACGACGGCAGGCGAGATCGGAGCATGCCTGGCTGCAGGGTGCGGCCGCCCCGGTGTCGCAAACCATCCCAGCATGCCTCTGCCGCTGTGCGACGACCACTGTCGAGCACAGGTGTACCGGCAAGAGCACGGCTGGCCCAAAGACGACGATGGAACGGATGCCTTGTGTCGCTGGTGCTGCGGGCTAGATCTGGACGCTGTGGGGGATGCTGGGAAGCAGGAGGTCGTATCGCTGCTATGCGACCGCTGCGGCTGCGCCTGGTGTGCCTCATGCCTTGGCTCGGCTCTTGGATCGAACTATGTGGAGAAGATCATGGGCGACGAGGAAGGGGAGTGGCTTTGCCCGTTGTGCAAGCCAGCATTGGTGAAAAGGGTGCAGAAGCGAGCAGCTCGTGCGAGGCCGTCGCCAAATGCGATCGACCTTTGTGATGGGGCGGACATGGAGGTTTTCCATCGGGGCGATCAAGATGAAGACTTTGGCAAGGTGTCACGAGGCCGTGCTTTCGGCGGTCGGGGCCGGGGCAGAGGAGGTCCGGCAAGAGGTCGCGGCCGCGGCCGCGTCAGGCCGGAGACGACGGCAGGCGAGATCGGAGCATGCCTGGCTGCAGGGTGCGGCCGCCCCGGTGTCGCAAACCATCCCAGCATGCCTCTGCCGCTGTGCGACGACCACTGTCGAGCACAGGTGTACCGGCAAGAGCACGGCTGGCCCAAAGACGACGATGGAACGGATGCCTTGTGTCGCTGGTGCTGCGGGCTAGATCTGGACGCTGTGGGGGATGCTGGGAAGCAGGAGGTCGTATCGCTGCTATGCGACCGCTGCGGCTGCGCCTGGTGTGCCTCATGCCTTGGCTCGGCTCTTGGATCGAACTATGTGGAGAAGATCATGGGCGACGAGGAAGGGGAGTGGCTTTGCCCGTTGTGCAAGCCAGCATTGGTGAAAAGGGTGCAGAAGCGAGCAGCTCGTGCGAGGCCGTCGCCAAATGCGATCGACCTTTGTGATGGGGCGGACATGGAGGTTTTCCATCGGGGCGATCAAGATGAAGACTTTGGCAAGGTGTCACGAGGCCGTGCTTTCGGCGGTCGGGGCCGGGGCAGAGGAGGTCCGGCAAGAGGTCGCGGCCGCGGCCGCGTCAGGCCGGAGACGACGACAGGCGAGATCGGAGCATGCCTGGCCGCAGGGTGCGGCCGCCCCGGTGTCGCCAACCATCCCAGCATGCCTCTGCCGCTGTGCGACGACCACTGTCGAGCACAGGTGTACCGGCAAGAGCACGGCTGGCCCAAAGACGAAGATGGAACTGATGCCTTGTGTCGCTGGTGCTGCGGGCTAGATTTGGACGCTGTGGGGGATGCTGGGAAGGAGGAGGTCGTATCGCTGCTATGCGACCGCTGCGGCTGCGCCTGGTGTGCCTCATGCCTTGGCTCGGCTCTTGGATCGAACTATGTGGAGAAGATCATGGGCGACGAGGAAGAGGAGTGGCTTTGCCCGTTGTGCAAGCCAGCATTGGTGAAAAGGGTGCAGAAGCGAATAGATCGTGCCAAGTCGCTGTTGAGCCGAGGAGAGGCGGATGACGGTCTGAAGAATCCTCGCAGATCGCAGTGGCGGTCCCGCGGCGAGGATGAGAGGGTCAGACGACTCGCCAAGAGGGATTCACAAGGTGGACGGCCCTCCCGCGGGGATATTCATGCTGCTTGCCTAGGCGCATGCGTGGCCGCCGGATGTGGTCGTCGAGGCGTTGAATACCACCCCCTCGTGCCTCTACCACTATGCGACGAACATTGTCGCGCCCAGGCGTATTGGCGGGAGCACGGCTGGCCTCAGGACGAGGATGGGACGGATGCCCGGTGCCGTGGATGCTGCGGTCTCGACCTCAATGCCGCAGACAGCACGGAGACAAACGAGGTGACCACACTGCTTTGTGATGACTGTTGCATGGCGTGGTGCGCAGCTTGCCTCAGCGCGGTACTAGGGGCCGAATACATGAACGAGATCATTGCCGAGGAAGGAGAGTGGAGGTGCCTCATGTGCGACCGGGAGCTGTTTGACAGGGCGCGCGCAAAACTGCAGCAACAGCGCACCGCCGAAGACTCGAGCGGAAGTGAAGCAGAGGTGGAGAGCGACGCATGTGAGAACTCGGTTGAGTCAGCATCGGAGGAGTTTTCCGCTTCCCTAACCGAAGATAGCGTTAGTGAGGGTGACGAAGAGCAAGAGCCGCGACCCCGAAGAGGTCCGGGACGCCCCAAACTTCTTAAGCTGACTTCGAAAGCTCAATTCGTGCCCTTCCTCCAGCACCCCGGCATCCCGCCGTCGTCGCCGCCTCCACCGCAGCTGCCGGCCCTGCCGCATCTCATGCCGCGAGAGGATGGGCTCACCTTGGAGCCATCGGTGAAGGATGAGGGCGCTATCCCAAAGCTTCGAGTGGTGGTGCAGACGGATCAGCAAGGCGGCGGCAGCGAACAGCGAATTGCTACTGGGAGCAGTCTATCGGTCTCCGCCGGAGGCGCGGATGCGATCCTGGCCAACGCGGGCGCTCCCGTTTGGTGCATGGCGTGGATGCCCAGGCCTGACGATGGTGGCGCGCAAATTCTGGCCGTCGGCACTCACCGGATGAACGCATCCCATGCGCTAAGCAGCGGGCTTAATGAGATCAGCTTGTGGGAAGTCGCCACCGGTGCAGGCGAGCGCACCGCGTCCCCGCTTCGATTGCAGTCATTTGTGCTCCACGATGGGGGTGGCGCGCTCGACTTGTGCTGGTGCCCTGCTGGGAACGCGGCCATTCCGTGCGACGGCATGGCGGATGGCACGCTGCCTCGGCTGGGGTTGCTCGCCGTTGCCTGCGCGGACGGTGCCGTAAGGATCTTCGCCATCCCTGACGCTTTGGGCCTCGCGGCGCGTACTGCCCGAGACCAGCCGCCGCGCATTCGGCTCGCGCCGGCGATACAGCTGGCGCCAGCCTCCAAGTCGCTCGCACTATGTCTCGCTTGGCGTCCCGGCGCGCCATTCGGTATTCTGGCGGTGGGGAGAGCAGACGGCAGTGTGCAGCTTTGGGATCTCGCAGCCGACACGGACCCATCCGAGGCGACGCCCCACGCACCAACCCGCCTTGTTTCTTCCCCACACACCCTTCTGGGGCAGGCAACGCGCTCCGCTGCCTGGCAAAACGGCGAGCTCGGCGCCACCGCAGACATGAAATTGGATGTTGCGACCATCACGGGCCACTTTGGACCGGTGCGCACCATGGCTTGGTTGCCATCCCAGAGGCCCTTGTTAGCCACAGGCGGCCACGATGGCATGTGCTTCGTTTGGGATCCCGCCGTTGACGTGTGGGCGCCTCGCCAGCGGCATCATGCCAGCATCGGCTGGGTCACCGACATCGAGTGGGCGCACGCGTGCGTGCCCGCCTCGGGCAAGGCATCGGACGCCATTTCCTTTTTGGTCGTGGCGTGCGATAGTAGCCGGCTCCTTGTTGAGCCCACGACATGGGTGCCAGGTGCGAGGCGGGGCTTCCACGTGCCCTGCTCCGACACAGGTGGGGTATGGTCGCTCGCGCTCTCTGCAGCAGGCGACCGGCTCGCCATCGCCACGAGTGAAGGCCGGCTGCAGATTGCAGTCGAGGTCCGGCGGTCTAGCGGCGCGGTTATCACACAACGCGCGCTGGTGCAGCTAGATATCGAGGACGCGTCCTCTGGGGCGTCCGCTACCGACAGGGAGGAAACTTCGACAGTGCGAGTACGCCTCGGGAGTATCGCAGCAGTTGCCCCAGCGCCGGCGCCCAATCTAAACACCATCTCACTCGAGCAACGGCGCGCCTCGCTGCGCCGGGTGCAGTGGTGCCCGAGCCGCGCTAGGCCCAACTTGCTCGCGTGCGCCGGTGCCGCCGGGATGATCGTAGTTACCGAGGCACCGTCCGTGAATGCCCTCACTGGGCGCTAGCTACACAGCTGGCTATAATCTCTCGAGACGTGGCACTAGTGATTGCGGCTATCAAGCAGAAAACTACAACACTCGAGAAACCAACAGCGCCGCAAGAATGCTTGTCTTGAGTCGATGCTTATAGCTAGTTGATACTACTTCTGCTAGTTTTTTCGTTCTTTGGCGCTTATCCCCCTCCGGATGAATCCCCTCATACTACCACATTGTCACGCAAGTCTTGCTTCTGCCGCCAGCCAGGGTTCCTCTGGAAGGCATGCCAGAGGGGTCGGGGATGCATCGGCATTGCTCCCACCGTGGTCCCGGTGGGGCCCATTGCGTTGGCGATCGTTCAGGGCCCAGCAAATGCCGGCCGCTCTATTGGAAATAAATCCTCACGTCAGCACGCCAGTTGGTGTGGGGGGGGCATCGTTTTGTTTTGAGGGCGCGTCTTTGGCGCCAGCCCTCGTGTTATTGTGTCGGGTTGCTGCATGCGCCGGGGGAGCACCCGCGCGCGAACCATCTCCCCACTACGGGTCGCGTTGGTTGGCAGTGCTTGAAAAGGATTCTCGGCAGCCTGACTTAAGTAGCCCACGCGAGCGTGATTTTGTCGCGCATGGGTAGACCTACCTTCACAAATACCTTGTGGGTACATGCTGGCTTCATGGGACAGTCGAGGGGGGGCGTGAACGTCTCGAAAACACAATGAAACGAGCGATTTTCTAATGTGAATGGAGGTCCTGACACAAACGACAAACGCGTGTGATCTGGGATTCTTCAAATCGATCGACTCGCCCGACTTCGAAAGCGCCGTGACTTCAAGTTGGATCGCTTCACCGAGCAGTGCCGCTCCAAGCGTTCCGCGAATAAGAGGGTGCAACCTCAATTTTGGTTGTTTTTTCGGCAACTACCCCCAAATGGGCGCTATAAGTTCTACTTGCAGGCCCCCCATATTATAGTACAAAAGTGCAGGTCTCGGGTGGTAATTTGACGAGCCGGCGCCGCATGTATGTGCGCAGCAGTTGAAAGAAGTGCCGGAAGCAGGCCCAAGTTAGAACTGGGCGTCCTTGTCCGCTTTATCGTCGATTGAAGAGGCGCTCAGGTGCGGGGGTTGCCTTCTGAGAGAGCGTCGCCAGGCTTACCGAATTTTAACATGCCTCTCGCCTAGTAGTATGCTGTTGTCAAGAGCGTATATATAAGAAAAAGTGCCGGAAGCATGGCAAACACGCCAAGGCCGAATGCCACAAGCAGTGCGATTAAGCTGATGGGCACGGCATAAATCGGGACTGAGGACGCCGCCAGCCCGGTAGGCGTAGGAGGAAGGGGGAACGGATCACCGGGGGGGGGGGGGGTGTCGCATTCATCCTAGATGATGCGATTTCCAGGCTCTTATTTCCAGGTCCTTCGCCGTGCGGCCACACGGTGAAGCTCAGGTATATCTAGGTTGTTGGGGTTCGTCCCTAGCGGCCTAGAATTCGAGTTCTCGTTTCTTTCCGTCTTGCCTGTTTGTCAGGTCTAGATTCCAGATTTCCTCCTTTCGGGCAATCTTGACCCAAAGGAGCCAGGTCGCCTGTCGCTCGCTGTGTGCTTGTCTCAGGCTCTCGGGTTACCTTGTGAAGGCTTGTTTAGCTTCTTGCAAGGCTTGTTGTTTCTTGTGGGGTTCCGGTTCTTTCTTGGGACTTGCTCACTTTTGTTGTCGTCCAGGCCTGTTCTTCATAGGTTCTGCTTGGCCTGGTTAGGGTTTCGTTGCCTTCCCGCGTTTGGCGTTCGCGTTGGCGTTCGGAAATTTCCTCTCACATTCCCTAGGTCCGCTACCCTTGGCTCGTAGGTCCTTGCTTCTTTCTTCTCGGTCAAGGTTTTGGCGAGCGAGTCGGTTGCTCTATCTATCTATCCGCTCGAGATTTGAGGTTTAATTTGCCATCTCCCCTTGGAGATCAGTGTAGGTTCGCTTCTTAGGTGAGGGAATCTTTCCCCTTGATGCAAGCTACATGCAAGCCCTTGGCCCTTTGGTGTTTCTTCCCCTTGGTTGCTACTCAGGGTTGTTCGTTAGAAGCGTCTAGAAGGTTCACGCTCAACGGCAAAATTTCCTCTGTCTCTGTACCAACCCCCTTCAGGTCTAGCCCACCGAAACTTCAGGGCGACGACCCCCTCCCCCTGAATTCCACTGCCGAGGCCATCTACCGGATCGCCGTGGTTGGTTGTTCCTCGGCCGCCAAGTCTACTGAAACTGCCCGCGCCCCTACGCGCGAGCTTCAAATGTTAGCCGCCTCCCGTGCCCGGGCTAGCGGTTCCTCCGTCATCTTGCCCCGCCATCTCGCCGAAGCTGCTCTAGCCTTGCGGCGGCCGCACGCGAGCACTCATTCATCACCCTCTGCCGTGTTGCCGACTCATTTTGACGAGCTTTGCGCGGAGTTAGCGGCGATCCACGATGCCGTGATGCTCGACGCGGCCGAGGGGATTCCTCCACCCCGCGTTCTAGTCGTCGGTGAAGCTAGCGGGGTCGTATCTTCGATGTTCCTACTCGCCGGAGCGCACGTCGCGACGTGCGATCTACGACCGTCGGAGATCGACTACATTCCCCACTTCTGCGGAGATGCTCTTCACATTCAAAACCTCGGTTGGGACCTCGTGGTCGCGCATCCGCCGTGCACGTATTTGTCGGCGGTGAGTTGCCAGTGGCTCGATCGGGAGCCGGGACGACGCCAGGCTCTCGAATCCGCCGCTAGAGTCTTCCTCGCCATGGCAAGTGCCGACGCGCCTTTCGTTGCCGTCGAAAATCCTCGAATGCACGCGGAGGCCTCTGCCTTAGTCGGGGGGTTGCGACCGCGGCAGTTTGTGCAGCCGTGGCAGCATGGCACGGGCCCCGGCGCATCAAAGCTTTCGCGTTGCGCGGTTGCTTGATAATTTGCTTGGTTTGGGTGAATGATTCCGGTGCGTTCGTGAGTCGGTGTATCCTGGTGTTCTCAGCTCCGTTGTCCGTCGTTGTTCGCTGCGTCGCTGCACTCAAGCAGCCTAGGCTCCCTCCCTGAGGGAAGAGTTCTTTGTAGGTCTAACAATCTCTTAAAACCCAACACTCTAGGGCCACTAGGAGCGCCTCTCCGCCCCACAGCCCTTCGTTCGCCGTTCGTTCCCAGTCCAGACACCCAAATGGGGATGCCCGACCCCATCCAGAATTTCATTCACCCGAATCCCGGCGGGGAGGAGGGCCAAGGCGCCGCGCTAACCGCCGGTGCCGCTCGCGACGGAGTGGCCCAGAGCCCTCCGGCTCCGCTCGACTCGACAGGGGGGGGGGGGGGGGCACCGGAGCCCATATCCAAGCCCTTTACCCCTATCCCCCGAGTAGTGCACAGGGAGAGTCGCCTGATGGCGGGGGGGGGAAGGGCCGGGGGAGTGGGGGTGTAGAAAGTTTTGCTGCGCGAGTAGAAAGTAGAGGGTCCACGGCCGCGTGTGCGGTGAGACTATTAAGAGTTTACTACGTAATTAATTCAGTGTCACTGGAGGGAGTCCCTCGTCCCTCCCACTCTGTCTGCCTTGGCGTCTCTGTCTCCCTTCTCAGGGGCCCAATCTTTTCCTGTGATCTCTACGCCTGAGACCCAGGCACGCACCCCCCGCCACAGAACGACAAGCAACCACGCCGCGAAAACAACAATGGCAGCATAAAAGACGACCAACACACCATACGAGGACACACACACCCCGACACAAGAAGAAACGGGCCACCTAGAGGCACAGGAGGAAGACGGGGAACATCCACTAGGGGTCGGTGCACCCCGCCCAACCTAACCCCCCCAGCAACCTGGGCCCCAAGTAGTGCACGAGGGGAGCTGCCGCGAGGCGGGTAGCGAGGGAGAGGAAGGGAAGTGGGCGTGGCTACAGTAGTTAAACCCGTGGCCGCGCGCGAGGCGAGAATATTAAAAGGTTTTTTTTTTGTGGTGCGCAGGCGTGGCCTGCTGGCTGCTCCCTCGCGCTCACCTGGTCGGGCCGCGGGTCGTCCTGGCGCGGTCGCTTCGGCGACAGGGGGGTGTCCATGAATGCATCGTCGATTGCGGCGAGGGCGGGAGGCGGCGCGCGCTCCATGTCCCTATCGTTTTAACGATAGTTGTCGGAAGGTAGAAAAAACCGGTCTAGCAGTAGCAGTGTTAGCCCAGAATCTTCAGATTTCTTTGGAGCTTGCTACGTGCTGGGCTAGCGGCGGTAGGGAGCTACGTCTTGCTACACATTGGCCGCAAGGAACACAATTCAAAAATCGACTGTTGGCTAGGAATTGCATGCTGCAGGATGCAACCAAGGCACGGTGCACGTACGCCAAACAGAGTATTGCGACGACATGGCAATGGATACTTCAGCACTCTAGAGGGCTAGCGCATATCGGTCTCCACGGCGTTGCGACAGTGTGTCAATTTCAGCTATCATCGAGAAGGGCAAGAGAGCAACGGACGGAACGCGGGGTTTATGCCAATCTAAGTCAACGCCAAGGCGGCTGGTTGACGATGTGGTTCTCCATGGCGGGGCCAAGCACTAGGCTTAGCCACCATGACCCCCCATGCAAGTACGGAAGGGCTGCGTGGGGCTTCCTTCCGAGGCGATACTCAAGTTCGAGCACGGGCCCGCAGTTGCGGCGGTCTCCCTTTGACGAAGGCGGCTATGAAGCGCACCGGTAGGCTCACACACGGCCACAGACCCAAAGGCAGAGGCCCCATCCGTGATGCCTTGCACCACGTCGTTGGTTGCGGACGCATGACTGCAAACAACGACCAAGTGGCTGCACGCCGTTGCGCACGCGCCAACTAGTCGCCAAAAACGTCATCCCAGCTCACCGACGAGGCGGGCTGCTTGGCGTTGCGCCGGCCGGCACTGCCGCTAGGCATGCGTTCGCCCCTTATCGCAACAGCACCCTCACCGGCGGGGCCACCGCCCACTTTGCGTCGCTTGCCAACAGCCGGCTTCTTGCTGCTGTCGGGCTCTTCGCCGCTCGAGCCCACGCCTTCGTCGGCGCCGCCAGGCCCTTCCCTATCTTCCGCGTCGTCATCGTCGACGTCGTCGTCATCGGTGACGGCTTCGTCTTCCGATGCCTCGACGTCGGACTCATCCCCAGCCTCCCTCTCCCCCTCCTCGCCGTCGGATCCACGCCTGCCCTCATCCTCGGGCAGGAACCGGTGCGCCTTGACGAGCGAGCCGATGCCGGGCTGCTTGGGCGCCACGACGGGAACATTTTCGCTCGGCTGCTCGTCACCGTCTGGCTGGGACGCCTCCGCCGCCTCGCGCGGCGCAAAGTCAGGCGGCAGTGTGAAGTAGGGCAGGCGGCCGCGCTGCCAATCGTGAAGCACTAGCTTGGCCGCCGCGTTGGTGTCTGGCTCGCCGCCGCGCATCAGCTTGCCGATCTTACGGCCATACTGCTCGAGGAAGTCGGTCGGAGACACCCAATCCTTGAGGCCGTAGGTGCGCCGCACGTACTCGGGCTTCACACGGCGCAGCACCTCAGCGACGTAGTCCTCTGCGTGCCGAAGCTGCTCGATGCGCACGACGCCCTTGAGCACAGCATCCTCCTCAGAGTTGCCGCTCGGCTGGACAGTACCTGCAGCGGCAGGCCGCAAGGCGGCTCGGAGGGCGCGGGCGAGCGCACGGGCGCGCGGCTGCGGCGCGGCTGGGGCGCGAGGCGTACCAGGGCAGTCGATAAGGTAGATGGAGCGCATGAGCGTGACGTACTGCCATACCTTGGTCTCGCCCGGGATGGGCGCCACCTTGCACACCTTTTTCTGCTTAAGCGTGTTGATCACCGACGACTTGCCCACCTGCGCGCAGCGCGCTCGGTGCGCGCGGCTGTGAGGCGGCGACGGCGCGCGCCGAAGGGCGAACAGCAGGACGCGGGGGCGCGCGCACGTTGGGGTAGCCGATGAAGCCGACAGAGATTTGCTTCTTGTCGGTGTGCAGCTTGGCAAACTGGCGGAGCAGGTTGATCAGCGCGCCCTTGCCGAATGGGTTGGTGATCGATGCATGGAACGCGATGGTGGGCGCCTCGCGCGAGAGGAGCTTGAGCCAGGCCGCAGTGACGCGGGTGGGCACCAGGTCGCACCTGTTTTGCAAGCGGCGCGCGCGGTGAGCCAGCACGGCGAGTGCGCGCACCGAGGCGCAGCAGCTTGGCCGCGCACTTGTTGAGAAGGAAAACGAGGTGCTTGTGCTTGGCCTCCTTCCGGAGAAACTCCTCGGCGTGGGGCGCGCGCGTGCCGAGCGGGTCGCGCGCATCGAGGACGGCCACAACGACATCGGACGAGTCGATGACCTGCGGCGCCGGGCAGACGGCCGCGCTTCAGACGAGCTGCCGGTGTCACGGCGGGCGGCGCGGGCGCGCACCTTAAAGAGCTCGGCGCGAATCCTGCGGCTCTGGCCAGCGTCAAAGATGTAGTTCCTCGGGCCGACGGCTTCGGCCTCGCGGAATAGGTTGGAGTCGACACCCTCGTCGTAGGCCGACGCACGGTCCACTGCGGACGCCAAGAGCGCGCCCAGCTCTGCCTCCTCCTCGGTCTGGTGCGCCGCCCCCTCGGCACCCCTCGCGAGCAGAGGATCAAGTTTGGGCCGCTTGCGCTGGGCCTTGCGCCCAAAGGTCTGAGCGAAGGGCTGTGCGCCGAGCAAGTCGACTCGCGTCCCCTTGTTCACCTTGCCGCCCGCAGCCAGGAGGCCCATCGGCAGCTTGTGCCTCTTGAGAAGCACCGCGTAGGGATCTTGGCTGCTCCGGTCGATCGCCTGCTTGAATTCCTGCAGCTCTTGCTGTCCAACGACGCGTGTGTTGCCGAACCATCTCCGATCTGGTTCGACCCTCGCAGGCAGCATCTTCGCCACGCTCGCGCCCACAGCGAGCCCACCCTTGACAATGCTTCCGGACTTATCTCGCTTCACTTTGGAACGATACATGTTGAGCCTCTGGATCGTGGCCTTGGAGCGGAGGGAAGGGCCTGAGGAGGCTGATTTGGAGGAGGCGAGACGGTTCGGATTCGTCGAGGACGCGCCAAGCCGACGGCCGCCATTCTTCTTGCCAGAGGAGCCGGGGCCTCCCTTCTTGACCATTGGGAGGGGGAGGGGAGAGAGAGAGGGGGAGAGAGAAGGGGGAGGAGAGGAAGCGCGGCTCGGTGGGGGAATAGAGAAAGGAAGCCTTTATAGGTGAGAAACCTCGCGGTGGCGGAAGGGCGGGCGGACGGCTCGGGTGGGGGGGGGGGGAAGAGAGAGAGAGAGAGGGGGGGGGGGGGGGGGGGGGGGGGGGCAGAGAGAGAGAGAGAGGGAAAGGGAGAGAGAGAGAGAGAGAGAGGGAGAGAGAGAGAGAGAGTGGAACGAACGAGCTCTCTCTCTCTCCCCCTCTTCCCCCCCCCCTCCCCCCCCCCCCCCCCACTCTCTCTCTTTCCTCTCCCCCCCCCCCCTTCCCTTAAATAAACCTTCTTTCTGAACCGGGCGCCCAAGATACCACCACTACTACGTAACGACGTCCAATCGGACAGAGAGCCACTCTCTCTTCTCCCATGACTCACAATACTCCCACTCTTCCTACAGAATTCATTCCCCTTCTGAGAACTCGCGCCCCCCAGCAGTAGTCTTCTTCTATCTCTCTTCTTCCGGTCGAGAGAGGAGTTTCTTCTCTCCCTCCGCCCTCCTTTCCCTCTCTCTTCTTCTCTCTCTTCGGTCGATGTTCTCCTCTCTCCCTCCCTCCCTCTCCCTCTCTCTCTCTCTCTCTCTCTCTCTCCCCCCTCTCTCCCTCCCTCTCTCTCTCTCTCTCTCTCTCCCTCCCTCTCTCTCTCTCTCCCTCCCTCTCTCTCTCTCTCTCTCTCTCTCTCTCTCTCTCTCTCTCTCTCTCTCTCCCTCTCCCTCTCCCCGTCGACGTCGCCGGGCGGCCGCCTGCTGATCCGAGAGATGGTATAATACTAGAGTAGAGAGAGCCCATACCATTTGTCCATTTTAGGAATAAAAAAAATCTTCTTAAAAATTCCGCTACGTGCACGGCGTGAGGCAGTTTGCTAGTGTACCTCCCTGCTACCCAACCTTAACCCCTAACAACCCCCTTTCCCCTTCCCCAGTTCCCTCTTTAGCGGAGAAGCTGGTTCCAGGGAGGCCGCGCGCGCTGCTTCGGCCGGGAGCTGGAGAGAAGGGGGTGGGAGACTGTGGCTCGTCTCTTGGTCTAATTCTGATTCGGACTCTTCTCATTGGTATAACGTGAGATCTTGATTTATGTTCCGATGTGATTCCTATTAAGGGATCTGGCTACCCTAGGTGATGTTCCGTATATCCAGGCCTCTCGCCGCCTGCAAGAGGTCCCCTGATGCTTCTAGGTTGAAATCCTTGTCTATAGTGTATAGAGGGCTTATCATTTTCCGAATGTGTTTGTTGCTCGGGGCGTGTAGCCCCATGTTCTCGCGTTGTTTTTTTAACCTCTGGAAGAACCCGACCTTCGCCGTTACTAATAAGTGGTATCTCGTAAAGATCGCTCTTAAGATAGTCCTGACGGACCTACCGTCCGCGTTGCCATATTGAATGTTGTAAAAGTCCGTGAGGATGTATCTCCACGCTAGGATACCTAAGTACCCCGAGGAGGGATGCGGTCTGTCTACCTGGTAGCAAAAGAGACGCTGTGCTAATTCAGAGCCCGGCCTTAGATTCATCCCCAGAAGTCCTTCTATGAATTCGAAAATGGGCTCCGTCGCGATGCACGTGGCTATGTGGGTAGAGCTCTCGGGGGCTATGCCGCAAAAGCGGCATGTCGGATCGTCGGCGAACCGGTTCGCCGTAGCTATTCTCCTATGCAGGACGTGTTTGAAGTGCATATATGAGTCTCTTGGCGTTAAAAAGTTGTATTTGTATAGCTGAGATACTTGTTTCCATTTCCCGGAGAGGTCCGGCAATCGTTTTTCCCACCTCAATGTGGATTTTTGCTTCTTTGTTTTCCTCATTGCAAGAAATGCTTTAGTCAGCGCCTTGACGTTAACATCCTCCAGGGATTTATGCGCGTCTTTGCATGTGTATTCTTGTGGAATCGGGTACGCCATCTCGGCCGGGCCGTCGTATGCTCGGCCCCATTTCAGCGGAGTGTATAAGTCGTCCGGTGTTGGCTGTGGGTTGGCCCTCTCATGGATATGGGGCTCTCCCATAACGTTAAGCTGAACTACGTGATAGTCGCCATTTCGGCGCATATAGTAACGATGTTCCTTGTCAACTAGAATGTCTCCTATGTCGTGTGCGTCCGGATCTTCTTGTGGGGTTAGCTCAACTATCAGTAAACTGATAGGGTCATGGAGCGCGCGCCGCCGCCCTCCCTCGCTGCCGCTGCCCTCGCCGAGATGGACGAAGGCTTGAGTGACACGCCGCTGTCGCCGAAGCGACCGCGTCAGGACGACCCTCCCAGCCAGGTGGGCACAGGAGCCAGCCTGCCACGCCCGCGAACCACCGCGAACGCCACGAACAAGGCCGCCATGCTGGCAGCAGCCAGCATGCAGCACACCCCCTACACAACACACAGCCACACCAGCCACACCACACCAGTGGGACGCTTCCAAAGGGAAGGCCTCCGGGCCGGGACCCTACACAGCCGCGGTACCGCCCTCGCGCTCCGGCGCGAGGGGCCGGCCCGGCACCATCTGCAGCAGAACCCCCATGGGGGAATGCCGCATCAAAACAAGGAGCTGGACAAAGAGCAGACTAGGCCCCCCAGCAAGGGGCACAAGAGCAAAAGGAGAGGCAACACAGGAGGGGTACTCTCCAGCGCCGCCGAAGGCCAAGCAGACGAGCGCGCCCCGGGGGTATTGGAAGTCACAAGTGTCAGAGCGGGGACGGTAGAAGTCCCGCACCTTGATTGACGCAAGCGGCACAGGCCCAGGAGGCCTACCACAACCACAACAACCACCAGACCGCGATCTAGAGGCGGTGCTGGAGGCACACCCCATAAACACGCGGGACAAAAAGGCAATAGAGGGGAGAATCACAATGGAAGAAATGCTAGACGCCATAGCACAAATAGGCAGCGGCAAGAGTGCGGGACCGGACGCGCTTCCGGCAGAATTCTACAAAAGCTTCACAGAACTAGTCAAACACGACTTCTTAAGAGTCCTAAACCACGCACTAGAACAGGGGCATCTGAGCGTGTCCATGAGAGAGGGGGACATAATACTCTTGTATAGAAAGGGAGACACACGAGACCCTAGGAACTATAGACCTATAACGCTGCTCCAAAGCGATTACAAAATACTAGCTAAGATACTCACGAATAGACTGAAAAAGGTGATCGGAAACATCATTTCGAAAGACCAATTAGGCTTCGTCCCACACCGCCTGATCGGCGAAGCCACGCATCTACTGCAACTGACGCACGCTTACCTCGAAGAAACGGGGGAGCCTGGGCTCCTTCTAGCGCTAGATTGGGAAAAGGCCCGACATTCCCTTTTTTGTTACACACCTCCCGGCTAATTTTCATTAGCCCCTAACTAACTTGCACACTCTCCCCACGTACTCACCTCTAAAGACGTCGACCGCTTACATTTTATTGTATTTTGTGCCTTCCGTTGCAATATCTCTTTCGCATCCAAGGTCAGTGGTGGACACATCGCGCCGCGCGCGCTTTCAGACTACTCCTTTCAGCACGGCATGGGCGTGAAGTTTCGTTTGTTGTTTGGATTTGGGATAGACGTGTTGCAGGTGAACCCCGTGACGAATAGTGTGACTGGAATAGTAGAAGATAACGGTATGTGCAAAAACATATAACACCCTAATAATATGGTTGTGACAGTGACACGGCATCAGGCCAGCGTGTCTGTGCTCAGGTGTTCGGAGGAAGGTGCGTCTGTAGTGTGACGGTGTTTTGTGTCCGCTTAACGTAAAAACAAAACTGCAACTTGGTCTTCTTTCTCTTTCGACGGAACGCGACTTCAACGTCTGGTCGCAACACGGCCCTCGGCGTTGCCAAAGTGCCAATGGAAATGTCTTGCACTGGCTTATTGTGCAAGAAAAGGATTGGTCAAGGAGTTTCAGATTGGGCGATTCGATTGGATTGCCCACTGAAGCTCCTTGACCATCTGCACGGCCGCAGTGAGCCTCTCTACGCTGCGTGCGAACCCTAGGTGTCTAGGTGTTAAACACGGGAACAGTGTGTTTCTACGGAAGTCAAAAACACAGTGTTTTTCACCGTGTTTCTAGGAGACCCCTATGTCCGAAACAGAGGGCTGCGCGCTGCGCGCGCGCGGTGAGTGAGCGTGCGAGCGAGGCCATAGCCATATAGCATAATCCATAATCCATCCCGCCACCCGCCACCTGATTGCCTGGCCTCCCACCTACCACTACCCACTACCACACTACCACTACCACTACCACTACTACCTAGCACCTAGCACCTAGTTGGATGCAATACCATCAATCATCAATCACAATCATGCTTGGCACAGTTATTACAATTACAATTACACTCCCACAGGAACTACCGGTAGCTGTGAGCTGTGAGCCCCTAGATGTGAAAGACAGTGGGTGAGGTCTAGAAAGACATTAAAAACAGCTGTTTTTGGGAATCGAAAAAAAACAGTAAAAAACAGTGCGAAAAATAGTGGGGCCACATATACCGCAGGGGGGCCTTCCCCCCCCGCGCGCGGAACGCCTCCGCCTCCGCTCCTCCGCCTCCGCCTCCGCGTCCTGCGTCCTACGCATACGTAGGGCGCCGCCGCCGCTGCCCCCTCCCCTCCCTCGGCCGATGGCGAGCCGCTATCGGTGTTCAAACCCAAGCCCACGCACGCGTCGCGATCCGCGCGCGTGCTGGTGGTGTGGTGGCCGCGGTCCCGCGTCCCGCGTGCACGCCGCGCTCGCGCGCGCCGCGCGCGGGCGGCCCCCAGCCCCAGCCCTGCTCTAAAAAAACAGTGGCAAAAACGGAGGGCGTTTGAAAAACAGTGAAAAACACTGTTTTTGGCCTCCGAAAAAAAACACTGTACACTATTTCTGTCTTTCACATCTAGGTGTGAGCCTACGGGAAATGGGGATATGGATATACTACTAAATATATACTACTATATATACTATAATATAATATACATGACATATGACCCGCTGTTATCGGTACTGTGTTTCACCGTGTTTCCAAAAAATCCAAAAACAGCTGTTTTTGGTGTGTTTCTGGACCTAACCCAACGTGTTTCACATCTAGGGTGCGAGCACGGTCATGATGTCCTACGACGCTATAAGTTCTAACGACAGTGCTTGTATGGGGGGCCTCTCGTCGTGCCGATTGGGGGCTCCAATTCCAGGGGGAAGGACATGGGCACTAGGAATTGGCCTACTTTAGTACGGGATACTGTTCTATTTCTCGCTGCGGTGTATGCTGATCCTGTTGTGATCGCATCCCGAGGAAGCCGTCTGAGACCTCTCTCTCTCTCTCTCTCTCTCTCTCTCTCTCCCTCCCTCCCTCCCTCTCTCTCTCTCTCTCTCTCTCTCTCTTCTCTCTTCTCTCTCTCTCTCTCTCTCTCTCTCTCTCTCTCTCTCTCTCTCTCTCTCTCTCTCTCTCTCTCTCTCTCTCTCTCTCTCTCTCTCTCTCTCTCTCTCTCTCTCTCTCTCTTCTCTCCTCTCTCTCTCTTTCTCTCTCCTCCTCCTCCCTCTCTCTCTCCCTCTCTCTCTCTCCTCTCTCTCTCTCTCTCTCTCTCTCTCTCTCTCTCTCTCTCTCTCTCTCTCTCTCTCTCTCTCTCTCTCTCTCTCTCTCCTCTCTCTCTCTCCCCCCCCCCCCCCCCCCCCTCTTTCTCTCTCCTCGTACTTCTCACTCTTCTCCTTCTCTCCTCCCACTCTCTGCCGCCCTCTCTCTCTCTCCAAAAGCACTTTTTTCACTCGAGTCTGTGTCCCCCTCTCTCTCTCTCCCCTAGTCTAAAGTATATATTCGCGGCCCTCCGATCCCTTCCCTTCCCCCCCCCCCCTCCCCCTTCTTCCCGCGAGCGCTCTCCCCAGCCATCAGCAGGCAGGGGGGCGGGGAGGGGAAGGGGGAGGGGGCGGACGGGCCGCAGGCTGTGGCGCTGAGGGAGGAAGCAGGAGGCGGCTGGCAGAGCAGGGGCACAGCGCGCGAGGCCAAGCCACCGCAAGCACCCGTCCTCGCCTTCTGGTGCCCTGCAAGCCACCCGCTTCATCGTGCGCTCTTTCTGCACTACCAACCACCATTGCTGCTGCCCTAACCCTTCACCGTACCTCCGACATTTGTTGGCTCGCACTTCCTCTCCTTCACAATCTATCCTTCGCATGCAGAGCGATGAAGGTTGTTACTTCTGCGGCAACAAGGACCTCTTCAACAAGGCAATGGAACAGGCGAACGGTGACCAGAATCTTGTGGTGTGCAGGCTCGTCCAGCTGCACAAGCTGCACGTGGCATTCGAGCCGTACGACGTGAGCGAGACACTAAACTACTTTTGGGACTTACCAGAATCGTCAGACATCTTGACCAACACGTGCAATGTGCTGAGCACTCGCAAACGCCATCAGCTCAACTTGAAAGACGCCGTTGCTGTTCGGAAAGTGATGGGTCATGGCTTCCAAGAGGACCAAGCGAAGCGCGCTCTGACTTCCACGAACGGCAACGAGAGTGAGGCTATCCGCCTCCTTCAGGCTGAGGCCGCACAGAGGTTACACAAACAGTCTCCCTCGCCAGTGCCGCACGGCCCTCACTCCATTCACACCAAACCATTCAGTCAAACGAGCTACCTCGCAGCGTACAAGCGAATTTCGTCACCGGAGCAAGCCTACACCCTACTCGAGCGAACCCACAAACTCTGTCGGCTCTTTGCTGCGTTCAAGGATGGGGGTGGAGCAGAGTGTACGCGTGAAGCCGACCGCTTCTTTGACGAGCTCCAGACATGCTTCAATTCAGCACATGGTCACATGTCCACAACGAACATCGGTATCCTTGCGACCAGATTGTGGAGCAGCACCAAACAACTACACTTGGAGAAGGGGGACTACGAGCTATGCCACATTATCAATGGGGTCTTGCGAGAGGACGTGGCTGGAGAAATGCTAGACTGTGCAGTGCTGATCGCTCGCGCCATCAACAAGCACTGTGTGCAAAATTCCTACACGGGTTGGCCGAGTGGTCCAAGCGGGAGCAGCAACCAGCATAGTGACGAGAAGGATACCACATTCCGGGGAGGGGCATTGCGGCGCGACCTGCTCACTTGGTTTGCTGCGGGGAAGAAGTACCGGACCAACATGTTCGTTGCGAGCTCCTTCCGTCGCAGGGTGGCTGACACTTTTGTTTGTCGAGCCGGCGCGAGCATCGACAAGGACCCTGTGATGTGGATCTTCAAGTTTCAACACAAGGATTGCTTGCATGTGAACTTCCTGCACGATTCCACTTGCAACCACGAGTACGAATTCCTACTGACCCCTGGGTCTGCGCTCCAGGTGGAGAAGGTCGTCAAGAGCGAGAACCTTGAGAAGAGGCCTCATGAAGTAACGGTGAGGGTTGCTCCGGACAATGCCAAAGCATCTGAAGACTTGCCTGTCGCGCCTTGGTGCTGAGGAGACGTACGCTGCCACCACTGACCCTCCTAAGGACGAGTTGGGGTTGCGCCATGCCATGATTCAACTGGGGATGCATCCATGGGAGGAGGCGGTAATTTTGACCACAATAGTGCGATATTTGAAAAAAAAAGTCTGAAGATTCGGGGCCATCGCCTAGGGCTCAAATGGCGCACTATCGCCCTGGCACCATAGCGGTGACCAGGGCGGCGAAGAGGAGAGAGAGCGACGCCATCGCTCGCGCTCTCTCCAGAACAGAACCGGATAAAAGTCTCTATACAAACCCCAAACACCACTACCGCACGCACACTCAGAGTACCACGTAGAACACTAATGTAAACAGGGTGAGCGCGCGTGAGGAGGGGAAAAGAGAGGGGAAGAGCGAAAAGAAGAGAGGAGGCCCGTCGCCTCTCCTCACGTGAAGAGAGAGAAAAGAGAGGAGATCTTACAGGACTTAGAAAGTAAACACAGGAGAGGGCGGAGGGGCATCCGTAACACCCCCTCCTAAACGGAGCAGGGGGTGCGACGTTTACGCTTATGTGATCAGGAACTGGCTGTCGACGAGAAAGAGTCAAGAACGTCGAGTAGACGAAGGAACTGGTTTCGTGGACACGGTTTCGTAAGAATATCCGTAACTATGTTGTGTCCGTTGATGTGCTTAAGCGTAAGAACTTGGCAGCTCGGGAGGCAGTGGAGGCTGGGGCTCAGCCCCTGGCCCCCCTGCCTCTCCCACGCTCGCCTCGCCGGCCCAGGGTGCCTCCCGGAGTCCCCTGTCTGTCTGGCGACCTGGGAAGGGGGGGGGGTCAGTACGGGGCAGGCCCATGCGGGCCTGGGAGTGCAGCTCGCGGCCCGCGCCCACTAGGGTGCCTGGGCCAGACTGATGATTGCCTAGCCCCTACCAGAGGGCAGGGGCTGGGGTTAATTGTACGGGCCCACCCCGGGGGGTGTCCGCGATGGATCGAGAGGGGGGCGCGAGGCCCCCATTGACCCCACTTATAAAAGTAGGTTGGCCATGCTGACAGCCAACCAAGCTGCAGCACAGACCCTACGATACACATACACCACCCTCCACAGCCACAACCGTCACAATCCACAGCCCGAACACTCCAATCACCAATAGGAATAGGAATAGGGAAGGCCTCCGGGCCCCGCCCCTACACAGCCACAGTACCGCCCTCGTGCACGAGCACGAGGGGCTGGCCCGGCGCTCCACTGTCCACTGTCTAAGATAGTTCTCCGCTCTCCGATGCAAATCAAAGCAACCGTACGTGATACGTGAGCGGTCAAGGAATACTAAGATTTTTTTAGAGTTTCCGCGTTTAGGATTAGGAACGAGGTAAGAGGGAAGGGGGTTGTGGGTTGTGGGAAGGCATGGGCTACCCCACAACACGCGCCTAGGCCGACTAGAGAGAACTTAGTTGAGATTCTTACTACTTACAAGCTAGACACGCCTATGGAACACCTATCGCGCCATGAAAGAGCACAATGTGCAGTGTGGCGACGACGAGCGCGTGGCGGAAAGTCGACACGACCGCGCTAGATGCGCTTGATCCTCTCCTCGCCGAGTCGCCGAGCCGTGGGCCTTCTAGTACGCCATGCGCTGCCTGTCGACCGAGAATTCCTACGCTCACTACGCCTTGGGGCGTAGCAGTGGTCGGAATACAATACCCGCAACTCAAGGTGATTGAGAGCCCTCTGCCTTGTGTCCCCTCGCGGAGCCGCAAGCCCCCTAGTGCGATGGAATGAGTGGAATGCGGCCCGACGCCTGGGCCGCCCGCTCTACGCCTTCTCATCCACCTATTGGTGTTGAAGGACAGCTTCGACATCAATCGCGGTGCTCGCGATCAGCGCAACCGTTGATCCCAGCCGCCTAGTCGCGCGCGCGCGGACCTGCCGCGCCGCCAGCTAGAGGGCTGATGTACCCCCTCTAGTGACGGTTATCCAGGGGGAGAGCCGGCGCCGAGGTACGCCATGCTAGGCTTCAACGCACGCTTAGGAATTGTGTGATAGCTGGACACGACGTGACTGCGCATCGATTGGAGTTGGGCACGCGTGTACACATGGAGCTTCGTGTTCACGGGAATTCATCCTAAGAGGTGGCGGAGCTGATGACGGTGGAGTTTCGTGTTGCACGCATGCAAACGCGGTTCAAGGCCGGAGACAATAAACCACCGGCCTGCCCGTCCTGTGCTGCCATCGGCGAGGCTGCGGGACGAAACGGTGCTGCGCGATGCCACGTCGGATAAGACGTGTTATATCAATCGCGGCGGCTTTCTGACCACTCACCCCGGCCAGCTAGATGGAGGGCCTGGGCGTCTAAACGAGTTTCAATGGCATTCTGAGCGGCTCCAAGGCACTTTGCCCGATACGACGACAGCCAGTATGATCGTGAGCCGTAGCTAGACACATCTCCTCAGGAGTCATCCGCATTCGAGGAAGCTTCGAACTCCTCGCGCATCCTTTGTTGTACAGAATCAAGGTGCACCTATGGCGAGGAGCAATAATCGGATAGCATGGGGGCTCCGCACATTTTTACTTCAAGAATCGTGTGACATGGCACCAGGAGAGTTGCACAGAAGGGACTGTGCGGCGCCACTTCGTGGTCGCTCAAACGAGGGTTCGACTTGCGCACCGCACATGCTCTCCACTTGCCGTGTCTGTGCGCAGGAAGCGATGGTACGCGTGCAGCGATTGGGGGGCATACGAGCCGCTGACTGGCCTAGACAACGTCAGCTGCAATGCAAGATGCACCTGCACATCGAGCTTAGTCATGGCGGCATACGAGCCGTGCGCCTTGAAAATGCGGCCCATGGCCACCAGCCCTCGCGCCCGCGCCTTACGGACGTCGCCGTCAGTCGCACGGTCTGCGAGCACCTTATTGCACACCTGCGCGAGGCAAAAGCGGGCTTGCGGTGGGGTGGGCGCTGAAAAGCAAGACGAGCGAATGTGCAGTGCAAGCAGGTTGCGCGCGGCAGCGCTTCGTGGCGTTCGTGACGGACCCTTCTCAATGTCGACTCGATATCCATCAGCGAGACCCTCCACATCGACTCCATCATCAAGTACGCTGCTCGTTCCCCCGGCGCGGTGGCGCTCGTCGTGTGGCGGCTGTCGCCAGCGGTGTCCGCCGCATCCCCATTCTCGTTAGCGCCTGCAGCACGGCCGCTGTCGCCATTGACACCCTGTGCGTCGCGCCCCGAGCCACCGTGGTCACTGTGGCCATCACCTTTGGCTTCGTCTTCAGGGAAGCAGTTGTTGGGCTTTACGCTAATAGCGTGCACCCCAGCAGCGGCCTGGTCGCCGGCGAGCGGGTCAAGAGTCACACTGTACCTGGACACGACAACGAAGGAGAAGGGATGATTCGGCAGATGCGAGGGTCGCCAAGTAGTATAGAGGGACGCGGCGCGCTGTTTGCGCCCATTCGCTCTCACCGGTTCGAAGGTCATGCTCGAGCATGAATGAACCTGCCATCCGACACGGCGGAAGCGCAGCCCAATACGGCAGGCCACTCACCTGTTGGTGTCGGCATTGTAAGCCGTTGCGACGCCGCGGCGCCCATTCAGCGATGTAGCGCCCAGGAGCCCTCGCAGCTCGACTCGACGGAAGAGAAGATGTGGCGGCGGCGGCGGCGGCATTGGCGAATGTGCAACTCCGTTGGCCGAGCTCGTGCGGTTCTCACCCGTCGAATGAGCTGGAGCCGGTCTCGCCCCCTCGCCTACGGGATCTGCGGACGAATTCTGAGCGTAGCCGTCCTGGCTAATGCCGCTGCCTGCCTCGTTGGCGCCCGACACCTTGCGCGACGCGTGTGGCTGCCAGCTCTCCTCGCTCGAAAGGGTGCCACCAACATTGCCGGCGGCAATGGTGTCCGGATCGTCGCACGGCGGCTCTCCTTCCCTGCCCGCCCCTGCCCACCCCTTGGAACCGGGCAGGAACGAGGCGGCAAAGGCGGCGAAAGACTCTGGCGGCGAAGCGGCCTGCTCGCCTCCTCCTCCCGCTCCATCCACGTGCTTTTCCTGCTGCAAACCGTCACCAGTGGCCTTGGTGGCCTTGGCTTGTCCAGTTGCCTCTCCGCCGGTTTGAGCGCGCTTCACGCTGGCCGCCGCTGCCGCCTCGGCGCGCCTCTCCTCCTGAAAGGCCCGATAAGTGCGGAAGGCTACAGAGGCTACACGCGCCGCCTGCGCTGTCGAGTGCCCCGCCTGGCGGAACTCGGAGCCGACGGCGTCGAGGCCGCCAAGCGCCTGCGGGGCACGGCACAAGGGTGGCTCGTTTTACATGCCGGGCGGGATGCACGCAGCCGGTGCGCACGTGCTAACCACCGGGGCTAGGCCGCGGCCGGCCCGTCACCTGAAGCCCCTTGTGCTCGTAGACGTAGCCAATGGTCCATAGCAGTGCCTCGCCAAAAGGGGCCTTGCGCAGGCGTGCGGCATGCTCCGCCATCTCGTCGGCAAACTCGGCTGTGTCACCTGTAACAAAGGGAGCGGCTGGCTCACACAAGCCCGATGGGAGTCTGTGAGTGGCCGACGGCGAGCGCCCCCGAGGCTTGTCGGTCGCCACCTCCGCAGCCACATTGCGAACAAGCGACGCCGCCACCATGTGGCGCTGCTCACCGGCGACGTATTGCGACAGGAGCCCTCGTAGCGTCACCGCACAAGTAACCTCACGCCGCCTCTGAACGTACGCTATGTACCGCTCGTCAAGCTGCAAGGGGGTTGGTGGCGATGAGCGCGCGAGCTGCCCACCGCGCTCGTGAGCTGCATGTCGATATGTTGTTTGGGCGCGCGGCCACGGAGGCGGTGCCCATCGGGGAGGGCGGGCGCGCCTGGTCGGCATCGGGCTGCGCAAAGACAGATGCCAGCTTGAGCGTGCCCACGAGGTACTCAAACGGCTCGGAGCCGAACATGGCGGCGAAGAAGGCGGACGAGTCGATGAGTTCCACCTGCGCGGGTGGTGATGACCGGCTTGCTCTCGGAAACTGCGAGCAAGCTTGTAAAGAGGCGGTGAGCGCTCACCTCGAGGCCTTTGGCACCCTGTGCGTCATACTTGGCGCGCATGGCCGGATCAGAGAGGATCTGATAGGCCTCGCCCACGCGCTGGAAGCGGGCGTGCGCCTGCGGGTCGCCCCGGTTCTTGTCGGGGTGGAGCTGGCGCGCTTTCAGGTAATAGGCCTTCTTGATCACCGCGGCAGACGCGTCGGTCGCGACGCCGAGTGCGTCGTACAGCTCTGTCTCCTTGACGGCCGCCCTCGTCTTCCCGTCAGCGCTGCCAGCTCCGACTGCGACCCCGTGCTTGGCGACCCCGTTGCGCGCGCACCACTCCTCCTCGCTCTCGCCGAGGACGCTCCTTGCCTCCTCGTGCAGGTCGTACGTCACCCACTCGCTCGTCTCCTACAGGAGAACAGGCAAGAGGAGCCCGGAAGAGTCGGGGATTTGCTAGCAATGACCGCGAAAGGCCGATCCCATGAGGCGATGCCACCACCCGTGCGCCAGGGGTGCGCCCGCTCTGAGAGCCCGTAGGTCAGGGTCACACAAGACTATCCGATGACCCGTGCGCCGGGCGCGCGCGCCCGCGCACATCGTGGTGCTCGCGCGCACCTCATCCCAGATCTTGCCCTTTGCACGCTGCGCGATGGCCTCCGGCGTCGCGATGACTCCCCTGGCGAGCTGGACGCACCCAACGACCGCCCCTGCGACGGGCAGGACGAGTGCACCTGCCACCCCGATCCCCGCCCCTTGCAGAGCGCCCTTGATCCCGTTCTCCCGCGCTCCAGCCACCGGCGCCACCACGAGGCCGACAGCGCCAGCAAACACCCCCTTTGCAAAGGCCCCCAGCCCCGAGACAGCTCCAGTGCCGGCATTGCGAGGCCGAGGGAGGGAGAAGAGGGAGTCCTCCGCCTCCCCCTCCCCTCCCGCCGCCGTCGCCATTGCCCCTGCCGCTCGAGACGAGCTGTTGAGAGAAGGAGAGGAGGGGGCCGCGGGGAGAGCGAGAGACATTTCACCCTGGTTGTGTAGTACTTAGAGCTCCCTCCCGTCTTATCAGAGTTTTCGAGTTTTCCGGTTGTCCTAGTCTGATCCTACTCCTAGTTGCTAGTTGTAGTTAGAGTTTTCTCGTCTGTGTGTCTGTGTTGGTTTAATCCTAGTGCTGCGGGTCCGAAGCCCACGACGGCAACGGAGCCCCTACCCCGCGATGGGGGTGTGCGCGGTTGGTGCATGGCTCGTCCGGTGTATGTGGCTAGGGGTGCTAGCCAACAAGACGCTCTACAAGCCAGGGATTGACTTTTACTAGTAAACAGTAAACAGCTGATTTTTACGACAACCCACTTGCACAAAACGTGGTGGTCACCAAATTTTCAAGTCAAGGTGGTCACCAAGTGGTCACATACGCCGAGGAGGTGGTGCCAAGTGGGGAAGTGGTGCCAAGCGGTATATTGTAGCCATATTACGTTTATCTACACCCCGAGTCGAGTGTAGGGCGTAGGGCGTAGAAAGGAATTCTGAGAAGGGGCGCTGGGGGGGGGCAGGGGGGTGTCGCATTCGCGAATCGACACTCGTTAGGCTTCTCTTCGTCATTCGGCATTTATCGTTATAATTCTCTGCTCGTTCTCGTTCTCGGTCAAAAAGCTTCGCTTGGACGCATAGGTAGGGTCTTGGGTTGTGGAGCGTTCTCTCTCTTTCTCTCGAAAGAGAAGGAAGTTTCCCCACCCTTCTCCCTCCTAGGCGCCTCGCAAATAGGTTTAATTCGCTATCTTCTCCACGTTTCTCTATCTACTGCAGTGATTGCAATCAGGTTTAATTTGCAATCTCATCGCATCTCCCCCTTAGGCACACCGCACTTCTCTCGTCTTATTTGGTAGGTCTCTTGGAATCTTGTGCAGCAGGATTGCCCCTCGTTTCCGTTATGGTGCGATTCCCCTTCCAGACGGGATCGCCGACAGATCGCCTTCTGATCGTCGTCCGTCGTCGTCTGGCCGGAGTGTTTGGGTTTGATTTTAGTCGAGTTACGTGAGAAAGTCGTGGGGCGAGAGTCGGGGTGTTTCCCTGGGTGTCGTTGTCCGTCGTCCTGTCGTCAGTCGTCATCCGTCGTCGCTCTCGCTCTCGTCGCTCTCGCTCTCGTAACACTCGTACCCAACAAACTCGCCTCGCCTCGCCAGCCCCTGCCATCACAGCCCTCCTCTCACTCGCCCTCGCCTCTCGCCGCTCGTTCCATGTCGTTCTCGCCGCCGTCCTCGCCCTCGCTCAAGCCCGCCTGCCCGCCTTCCTCTGCTGACGGGCCTCAGCCCGTCATCGTCTCCGAAGCCGTCTCCTCAGCCGCGCCTGCCGCCGGCTTGCCACCTTCCTCATTGCCCTCAGGCCCTAAGGGCCATCCCAATTCGTCAACACTGTTTTTGGCCTCCGAAAAAAAACATTGTTTCTGTCTTTCACATCTAGGATTTGGTTACGTTTCGTTGTGGTTGTGGGGGCCCAAGGATAAGGGCCAAGGGGGGGGTCTGGGTCCTAATGGGTAATGGGCCCCGGATATGTGCTTGTTGGAAGTATTGGGAAGTTTCTACTGAAAAAAAATCCTCAAATTTCCTCAACTCTCAGGTGGTCATTTCCCCTAATAAAAAACTCTATTTGACCGCCCTGTCTAAGATGGAGATGGTCATTTTTCACCTCTAATAAACAACCCTGTTGGACCGCCCTACCTACCACCATCTCAGTCTCCTCGTTGTGCCCTGTGTACTACCTTCTGACTACCATCTAACCATGCCGTGTCGGGTGGGTGCCCCACCCATCTCCTCGTTGTGCCCCACCCACCCACCCACCCACCATGACATGGGGGGGGTGTCAGGGCTGATTATGTTGTGATTTATTAATTCGAAAAGGTATTTTACTACGAGCCTTGGCTACCACAGGACTCCCTCCCCCCCCCCCTCCCCCCCCCCCCCCCCCCCTTCAACAGCGCACTCCTGACGCCGTCGGCCGCTGCCGCAGCGGCCGACGGCCGAAAGGGGAAGAGAGCGCCGCCCCTCGACGGGCCGCGAGGCTCGGCCCCATCGACTTCGACTGAAGAAAAGGAGGGGGGGGGGGTCGATGGGGGGGCTGTGGGACAGAGCATCGGCGGGGGGGAAAAGGGCGGACAGAGAGAGGGGGAGAGGGGGGGAGGGGAGAATAGAGAGAGAGGGAGAATAGAGAGAGAGAGGGGGGGGGGGGGGAGAGAGAGAGAGGCGGACCTAGGAAGCAAGACTTGGGCGGGCGGGTGCCGTCGAGACGGACGCGAGATGCGTCCTCGCTCAGAAGAAGAAGGAGAAGGAGAAGAAGGGGGGTGGGGGGTGGGGAAGGGTGGAGCAGAAGGTACAGGGATTCTGAGTACAATAGAGTACGCAGGAGGAAGGGGTTAGGGAGGATCGCCGAGGGGGGGGCCGCTTCTCGGCCGACGGCGACGAGCCGCCGAAGCTTTCTTCCCTTCTTCTCCTTCTCCTTCTTCTTCTTCTTCTTCTTCTTCTGAGCGAGGACGTCTTGACGGCACCCGCCCGCCCAAGTCTTGCTTCCTATGTCCGCCTCTCTCTCTCTCTCCCTCTCTCTCTCTCTCCCTCTCTCTCTCTCTCTCTCTCCCTCTCTCCCTCTCTCTTCTCTCCCTCTCTCTTCTCCTTCTCTCTCCCCCTCTCCCCCTCTCCCCCTCTCTCTGTCCGCCCTTCCCCCCCCCCCCGATGCTCTCTGTCCCATAGCCCCCCATCGGATTGGGGGGGGGGGGGGGGGGGTCCCCCTTCCCGGGTCCCCCCCCCCCCCCCCCCCCCCAATCCCAATGTCGACGGCCGACGGCCGCTTTCATCCGACTCCGCGTGGGCCTCCGCCTCCCCCAACACCACCACACGTCGCCTCCACCCAAGAGGGGCAGCCGCCGCCGCCAAGATGATGCGTGCTTCTGTGCTCGCCACCGCCATCGGCTCCTCGCTCGCGTTCTCGACCGCGCCGATCGAGGAGATGTTCTTCAACCGCGTCTCCACCTACCCAGTCTGCTTGCAGATCGACGCCAACTGCAATGTGGACACGTCGACCGTCGCAGAGATTGTGACGGCTTCCGCTGACGGCATGACGCTGGCCTATTCAGACTCATCGCTCGAGCAGGTCGGCTTTGTTGACATCTCGAATCTCGAAGCACCGGTTGGGATGGGCGTCGTGCCTGTCGGGGGCGAGCCCACATCCGTGGCGGCCGTTGGCAACTACGTCCTCGCAGGCGTCAACACGTCACCAGACTATGTGAACCCATCGGGCTCACTGAAGGTGATTGACATGACAACCAGGTCGATCGTGCGGGAAATCAATCTGGGAGGACAACCGGACTCCGTTGCCGTGTCGCCAGATCACAAGTGGGCAGCTGTCGCCATCGAAAACGAGCGTGATGAGGATCTAGGCGATGGTTTTCCACCACAGATGCCGGCTGGATTCCTTGTTGTCATCCACCTGGAGGGTGCTGTGGCGGACTGGACGGTGAAGACAGTTGATCTCACGGGCCTCCCCGTGGACTTTCCGACTGATCCTGAGCCTGAATTCGTGTCTATCAACTCGAAAAACAAGGCCATCGTCACGCTCCAGGTGTGGACCCAGCTGATACCCTTTTGCTGTCGAGGTCATGCGACCTTGACGCCTGATCGATCAACTATCTGACCGCCTCTACCATCCGCTTCTGCTCTCTTAGGAGAACAACGGCCTCGTCCTGGTTGACCTGCCCACGGGCGGTGTCGAATGGGCGAAGACCGCTGGCAAGGTTGATCTCACACTCATTGATACGGATGAGGAGGACATCATCGACCAATCATCATCCTTGTCGCAAGTGCCACGGGAGCCTGATGGTGTGACGTGGATGGGCGACGATTACTTCGCAACTTCTGATGAGGGTGATCTCGTTGGCGGGTCACGCGGTTTCACCATCTATGATGCTTCTGGCAATGTTGTGTGGACGTCCGGCAGCTTCCTCGACCACTTGGCGGTCTCCATTGGTCATTACCCCGAGAACCGCTCAGGCAACAAGGGTGCTGAACCTGAGAACTGTGCCTACGCCGAGTTCAACGGCGAGAAGCTCCTCTTCATCAACATGGAGCGCTCGAATGCCGCTGCTGTCTTCAACGTCGACAACCCGCATGCTCCGGTGTACAAGCAGGTGCTGCCAACACAGGTCGGCCCTGAGGGCGGGATTGCGCTCCCCTCACGTGGTGCTTACGTTGTCGCCTCCGAGGTGGACGACCGTGCAAGCGGCATTCGCTCCTCTCTCAACATCTTTGCGCTGTCCTCGTCCACACCGGCCTACCCGTCGCTCGTCTCCAATCTTCGGGTTGGGAAGTCAGTCCCTATTCCCTGGTCGGCGATGTCGGGCCTCGCGCCAGGATCTGGCTCCCTTCTTTACTCTGTCGAAGACTCTTTCTACAAGAAGACCCGTTTCTTCACGATTGATACCTCGACGTTTCCTGCTCGTCTTACGAAGGAGACGCGCATCGTGGACACGAACGGCGTCTTTGCTGCCTTCCCACCTCAGGGCGAATTTGATGCCTCGGACCTTGCGGCGATGATCAACGAGGACAAGACGGTCAACATTGATGGTGAGGGTGTGGCTCTGTTCACCATGCCCGCCTCGATGGGCGGCGAGACAGTAATGGTTGTCGCCCATGAAGGCAGGGGCACTGTGGGCGACGCGAACCGACCCGTTGAATCGCTCAACTTCCTTTTCTTTGTGGCGATGGACGGGACGATCCGTAAGGTCGCTACGCTCCCCGAAAGTGTGAACGCCAAGCAATTGCGCTTTGGCTTCGAGGGCGTCGCAGTTTGGGGGGAGAAGCTCGTTGTTGCATTCCAGCGTGTATGGGCAGGCGACGATAACGTCCGTATCGGCATTTACGACGTCGCATCGGATTCGTGGGATTTCGTTTTCTATCCCTTGGATGCCCCCGCTTCGCAGTTTGGTGGCTGGGTGGGCCTTTCGGATGTCTCTCCCGTCGGAGGTGGCCGCTTTGCAGTAGTCGAGCGCGACAACAATGGCGGGTTCGATGCTGTTATCAAGAAGGTTTACACCTTTGATCTGACGGGCTATACATCTGGCATGCTTGTGAGCAAGACCCAGCACACTGATCTCATTCCGCTTCTGAAGTCCACAGGCGGCATGGTTGTTGAGAAGGTGGAGGGTCTCGCCGTGAAGGGAAGCACCGCCTGGATCATCAACGACAACGATGGCGTTGATGATAATTCAGGGGAAACCAACCTTCTCAGCTTTGCATTCTGAAACCGCCAAGCGACACCATTACGCATGCTGCCCGGCGAGCCGTGAGATACGGAGCGGCCGGAGCAAGGGAGGTGTATCGGTGTTGATGCTTCTATATCCGAGTGCCAATGCCTCTTCGGCACGTTCGGCAAACCGTCCCCGCTGCCGTTGTCTAAGGCTGCTCTGATTTGACGTGAACTAAGAGGTTCGTAGTGCTTAGCGTCAAAGGAAAATGGAAATTACAATGGATTTTCAACCCGTGGGCTCGAAGAAACCCAATTTATTACTAGCCCGGTCACTCACTAGGGGGGTGCGAAGGGCACCATCTGTAATGGGCAAACGAAGGCCTAAATAAGCTCCCTATACGTTCCGGTATGGGAGATCGGCAAAAAAAAACCGGGGGTCTTCCGGCAAAATTTTCGAAAAAATACCCGATTTCAGGCCTCTGACGGCCGTGCGGAAATATATGTCAGGCCCCCCTCCGGTATTATTTTACCGATGGCCTTCATGCGCGCCTCTCGCAGCGAAACATGAAACCATGGGCATCGGCAGCTGACCCGGACCAAAGATCCTGGTTCTATACACACAGCAATATATTTTCACTATGTTTTTATGGACTTGAACGTGTACGTAAGTATCGCAAAAACTAAAGACGCTAACCGCTAAAAACACCAAGGGCTCGAGAACCCAACTTCGACCCGCGACCGGGGGCGCCACGAGGCCGTTCGAGTCACCGCTCACCATATGGATGCCGCTACCAGCACCAAAGTGCGGTATGCCGCCCTCACAGCCACGCCAATCGCGCCCGCCGCCCCCGCGCACTGCGTCGAAATCGGCCGCTTGCGGCCCCCGGTGATGACGTCGTCACGCCTCAAGACGCGCCCTGAGTGCCCAACTTCGACCCGCGACCGGGGGCGCCACGAGGCCGTTCGAGTCACCGCTCGCCAAATGGATGCCGCTACTAGCACCAAAGTGCGGTATGCCGCCCTCACAGCCACGTCAATCGCGCCCGCCGCCCCCGCGCACTGCGTCGAAATCGGCCGCTTGCGGCCCCCGGTGATGACGTCATCACGCCTCAAGACGCGCCCTGAGTGCCCAACTTCGACCCGCGACCGGGGGCGCCACGAGGCCGTTCAAGTCACCGCTCACCAAATGGATGCCGCTACCAGCACCAAAGTGCGGTATGCCGCCCTCACAGCTACGCCAATCGCGCCCGCCCCACACACTTTCGCACGCGCCGCTGAGCAACCTCCAAGGCGTGTGCGCTCGCCTTGCGCGAACGCTCAATGTGCATTGCGCACGCCTTCTCCGCGGGTGAGGCCACTTCAGTGAGGCCTCGCGGGGCCACCACTGAGTCGGTAGACAGGCACAGGATCGCACGGCAGAGTATCACTGCCGCATTAGTGAACTCTCCTGTGCGACCCTGTGCCTTGGCCTCTGCTGCGCTGGACTTGGCGTACGCATGAAGCGCGTATGCATGAGTCCAGCGCAGGCCACCATCGGGCCGAGCTTGCACATGAATGAGCCCTGGGTTCAATGCGCTCGCCTCGGCGAACGGCCTCCATGAGACCTTGGCATCATGCATGATGGCCCCTCAATCGTTTACTCCGACTCCAAATCCGCCGTCGACATGGCCTTCGACCCAGTCGCCTTCAAGAAAACAAAACATATCCTTCGTGCTGGTGCTTTCCTCCGTGACTTAGTCGCCAAACGGGTCCTTACGCTTAAGCACATCAGCGGACACAACATGGTTGCGGATATTCTCACGAAACCGTGTCCACGCAACCAATTCCTCCGCCTACTCGACATTCTTGATTCTTTCTCGTCGACAGCCACTTCCTGAATGACATAAATGTAAACGTCGCACCCCTTGCTCCGTTTAGGAGGGGGTGTTACGGATGCCCCTCCGTCCTCTCCTACATTTACTTTCTAAGTCCTGCGAGATCTCCTCTCCCCTCTCTCTCCACGTGAGGAGAGGCGACGGGCCTCCTCTCTTCTTCCCTTTTCTTTCCTCTCTTTCTCCCGTGCTCAACCCCCCTTTCTCCGCGTGTCCCGTTACGTTAGTTACCTACGTGTTACTGTGAATGTGCGTGTGATAGTGGTGTGGGAGAATTATAAGAGGAATTTATCCGGTTCTGTTCTGGAGAGAGCGCGAGCGATGGCGTCACTCTCTCTCCTTTCGGCCGCCCTGGTCACCATGATGGTGCCAGGGCGATATAGACCTCCATGGGCCGGACAAGGCGGGGGAGTCACTCACCGACGCCATGGATTTTCGTGGGGTAGAGGGGGTTCGCGGGGGGGGGGGGGGGGGGGGGGGGGGGGCAGGTAAGGGGGGTCCCTGGGGAATCCTTGGACACCCAGGAGGGATGGAAAATAGTTGTT
>CM030939.1:4979949-5021120 GCA_018136815.1 Isochrysis galbana | reverse complement strand
AACCTAACCCTAACCTAACTAACCCTAACCCTAACCCTAACCCTAACCCTAACCTAACCCTAACCCTACCCTAACCCTAACCCTAACCCTAACCCTAACCCTAACCCTAACCCTAACCCTAACCCTAACCCTAACCCTAACCCTAACCCTAACCCTAACCCTAACCCTAACCCTAACCCTAACCCTAACCCTAACCCTAACCCTAACCCTAACCCTAACCCCAACCCTAACCCTAACCCTAACCCTAACCCTAACCCTAACCCTAACCCTAACCCTAACCCTACCCTAACCCTAACCCTAACCCTAACCCTAACCCTAACCCTAACCCTAACCCTAACCCTAACCCTAACCCTAACCCTAACCCTAACCCTAACCCTAACCCTAACCCTAACCCTAACCCTAACCCTAACCCTAACCCTAACCCTAACCCTAACCCTAACCCTAACCCTAACCCTAACCCTAACCCTAACCCTAACCCTAACCCTAACCCTAACCCTAACCCTAACCCTAACCCTAACCCTAACCCTAACCCTAACCCTAACCCTAACCCTAACCCCTAACCCTAACCCTAACCCTAACCCTAACCCTAACCCTAACCCTAACCCTAACCCTAACCCTAACCCTAACCCTAACCCTAACCCTAACCCTAACCCTAACCCTAACCCTAACCCTAACCCTAACCCTAACCCTAACCCTTACCCTTACCCTTACCCTTACCCTTACCCTAACCCTAACCCTAACCCTAACCCTAACCCTAACCCTAACCCTAATCCTAACCCTTACCCTTACCCTTACCCTAACCCTTACCCTAACCCTTACCCTAACCCTTACCCTAACCCTTACCCTAACCCTTACCCTTACCCTAACCCTTACCCTAACCCTTACCCTAACCCTTACCCTAACCCTTACCCTAACCCTTACCCTAACCCTTACCCTAACCCTTATGCCTGAAGACGCACAGTGAGCGCCCAACTTCGACCCACGATCGGCAGCGCCACAAGCCCACAACCAAAAAAATTAATAGACACCAACGACTTTCGCC
This sequence comes from Isochrysis galbana, assembly GCA_018136815.1. NCBI lineage: Eukaryota > Haptophyta > Isochrysidales > Isochrysidaceae > Isochrysis > Isochrysis galbana. The sequence goes on along the minus strand of CM030939.1, from coordinate 5,020,078 downwards.
CTCTCTTCGAAGTAATCTGGCATGGCGCCCAAAGTTCTTCAATGGGCTTGGAGGCCACTCAAGATGAAAGACAGGGTGCGGTTTGTTTGGAGGCGGAGTCTGAGGTGCCTCGAGGCACGGCGCCTCGAGATGCTCACTTTTTCCTTGAGGAAGTCGTTGCGTTGCCGTGCAATGATGGCAGATGCGATGCGGCTCACACGACTACCGGGGCTGGCGTGCCACCACAGCGGAGATATAGATGCTATCCAATGGCAGCAACACGGACCGTGCCCGGGCTCAAGGGAGAAAGCCCAAACTCAAGAAACCGCTAGAACTCAGCACCCCCGTATTCATTGAAAACGAGAAAGGTAGACTAAAACTGAGCGAGAACACCCGGCTCGTAGCAAAAGCCCTTGGCCTCGCCGAAAGACTCGCATAACAAGAAGCGTCGGCCCGCGGGAACTGACCATCGGAAAAGGCGATAGATCAATATAGGTCATCTAAATGGAAAGCCGCGCATGCAAAGCCAATGGACCCTGAAGCAACTCTATAAATGAACAGGTCACTCAGTGGCACAGGAGGGAGCGGAGAACACGCCGCTGAGGACAGGTGCACACCGCTCCGCTCGGACCCCCCACATATCCCGAGCCCCTAAGTAGAGCACGAGGGGAGTTGCCGCAAGGCGGGGAATGAGGGAGAGAAAGGGAAGGGGGCGTGGCTACGAATATGCGAATCAGTGCCACGGGGGAGGCGAGAATATTAAAAGGTTTTTTTTTTCAATGAACGCTCAACATCAACACATTTACTCCTCACTTCTTCACCCTCGTGTTGCGACTGACGTTCCCTTTCCTCCTTTATAGCGTATAGCGGCCTCTTTCGCCTCTGGCCGCCGATCGCTGACCGCGCGCGCGCCTCTGTGTTTCCTCAGTGTTGCGCCACGAGAGGTTTGAAACACGGCGAAACACGGCTGTGTTTGGCCTTTGTAGAAACACGGTGTTCCTGTGTTTCACAAGTAGGTTCCCCCCCCCCCCCGTTTCCTCCTCGAATCCCCCGTTTCCGCTGGGGAGCCTTGAAGGGCGATCTCGCCCTCGCCAGGGGGGGAGGGGCTGAGAGTCCCGGAGGGGACGGGAGGAGAGCGAAACGCCAGACTTTCCCAATGTCCTATTTTTGGCAACGAGGGGTAGCCCTGAGGGGGGGCCATGTGGGGGCGCGTCGGGAATCTCGCGCGGGATTGAGCGCCCCGCCCCCCCCGCGCGCTCCCCGCCGCCCCCGGTTCCGCTGGGGAGGGGAGGGGGGCGGGGGGCTCGGCTCCCTCTCTCTCTCTCTCTTCTCTCTTCCGAAACACCGTATTGTAACACTCGTCTCGGTCAAAGCGAGGGAAGATCTCCCCGCTCCTCCCCTGCCTGCGGGTGTGCTTCTCTTACTTTCCTACTACTAGAGAGACCCTCTCCTCGCCTCCTGCACGTGGTGTGCGTAGTTGTTGTTGAGAGACACTCTCTCACCACAACAAGAACTGGTTATTATATATTTTCTGGTCGTTTCGGGTGGCGCTCCTTCATCCAGCAATAATAATTCTCTCAAATATTTCGCGCGGCCCTTTCTGGACGAGAGCCAGCCGCGTGCAGTGAGTTTACTTCGCCTCCCCCTCCTCTCCCTCCCCCCCCTGCTTCTTCTCTCTCTCTGGCTCTCTCTCTCCTTCTCTCTCTGCTGTCACCTGGTCTCTCCGTTTCCTCTGACCGCCGCCCTCACCGCCGCCCTCACCGCCGCCCTCACCGCCGCCCTCACCGCCGCCCTCACCGCCGCCCTCGCGCTCGGAGCAGAGTCGAGCCTCTCGTCCCCTCGCCCATCCCCCCACGATGATCGCTCTGCTCCCCATCGCCGCAATGACAGCCTGGTGGCCCCAAGCCCTCTCTCCCTCTCGCCATGCGACAGAGCAGGCGGTGCTGCTGCTCGAGCGGCCGGCCAGCGTCCTCCGCCTCACGAGCCAGGGTAGGGAACGACTGATAGATAGGCTGCTCGTCGCTCCCATTGGTCCGCCATCGAGGGCTCGAGTCGGACCAGCCACGCTCGAGCAATTCTGCGGCGCAGCGATCGAGGCCACTGTCGTCGACGCGTCGGCACGCACACTGACCATGTTCACCGTCATCGACGCGCCGAGGCGCCTTGCCGATGTTGAGGAGGAGTTGCTCGCCGTGGGACCGCACGGGCAGGCAGAGGAGCTTGCCGCGCTCTTCGACTGCTGGGGACTCCTTGACCACTGTGCCATGCCAACCGACGCCGTGAAGTCATACACCTGCCTCGAGTTTGTCGGACCTAAAGCGCAATTAGCCATCGCCGAGGCAATGACGCAGATCTCCACAATCAGGACCATGTCCGCACTAAAGCTTCCACCCCGCGGCGGCGCAACTCGCGTGCCTTTGCGCGGGGATGCTCCCGCAGAACTCATCGTCATAGGTAGCGGCTCGCTCGGCTTCGACGAGGCGTGGACGGTACTTATACCCGGCACGCAAGGCGAAGAGAGCACTGAAGCGGCCATCCGGGCTTTGCGGGCCGCCATCCAGCGGGCAGGTGGAGTGGACGGCACCGTCGCAGAAAGCAGGCATTGCGGCGCTCCTCATTCCAAGGCTAAGCTTTGGGAGGTGTTGCGCGTGCTTCGTGGCCGGCCAGCCCTGCGAGCCGAATTCGGCCGAGAGCCGATGGCGTGTGTTCACGAGGAGTTGACCACCACTGCATCGTTGACCAACAGTGCGTCGGACGATGCATTCCCGTCGCCCCTCGAGCTTGGCCTGTGGTCATCTGTCCAATTGGATCTGGACAAGGGCGCCTACGTCGGTCATGACGTGGTCTCCCGAATGGCCAATGTCTTGCACAAGAGCCGCGAGCTGTTGGGGATCCTTTACGAGGGCCCTGCGCCATTCCTCTCCAAGGTCATTGCAACCAGAGACGGCCTGACGATCAGCGACGATGCACCCATAGGCGCAGTGTTTGGAGAAGAACGCCATGTGTACGCATGTGGTGCGAGTGACGCTGATGTGGCTTCAAAAGCATGCGGCGAGCTCACGTCCCTCGTGTCATTTGGCGCTGAAGGGGCATTTGGACTTGCCATGGTTGAGACGTCCTCAAAGTTGAACGTGGGTGCTCGGGTGCGAGTGCAAGGCCCGGGTGCGGAGGGCGGAGCAGTAGGCACACTGGTGCCACTTGCCTTTGCGTCTTGCACAGGCGTGCCGGACGCGTTAACGGGGAGCTCTTGGGCAGTCTTGTCACGGGCCCCTGCGCTTACCTAGGTAAGAAAACGGTCCTTTGCTCGGCAATACGGCAGCCCCTTTGGTCGTGATGTTAGGCACTCCCAAGCGTGTCGGTCGGAATCGAGCAAGTGCTTTTGAGAATGACGACGGAGACGGCACACGTCCAGGCGGCCAGGCTATTAGCTGGCTGGCGCAGTTCATCGCCCTAGGCTCACACTAATTGGTGGGTAGTTCAAGAGGTCCACCTTGTGACGGGGCCGGTACACACGGATTCCTACCGTTTGACCTTGGCGCAAGGGACCATTGTGGGAGGCGACTCCAACCCAAAGGTCAAAAATGCTAGAGGACAGCAGTATGCAAGCGAGGCTGAGGTTGGGCTTGCTAGAACCTCTTGCAGGCGACAGTGGGAAAATTTGCATCCGCCCGTTCAAAGTCCAACCTAGCTGCAGGTGCTCTTTCCCAGGCCATTCGAGCACCAAGCCATACCAAAAGGTTTGCCCGAAGTTGCGTATGCATCGAATCGCCAACCTTCCGTCCTTCATTTCGACGGGTATTGCATGCACTGCTCACTGAGCCATTGCTACGTTGTATGTCACATTCACGTCACCGGTGCACACTTGTTGACAACTATATGACGCGTAGGCTTCCACATTACGTTCGTCATTTGTCGTCTTGTCGTTTTACGGTTGAACACACTTTGCTCTTCCGCTTATTCTGTTTATTTTGATTGTCGCGTGAAAATGAGAAACATGCATGTATTTATTGCCACGTAACACGTCGCAAAGCGCAAAGGGAGGGTTCGATAAAAACGAGCGAGCTTATGGAGCGGTCAAACACGGCAGCTGGCTCGGCGCCACTAGGGCAGCATATCTTGATTTGACGTACGTTATGTGCTGTCACTAGTTGAAGTGGATGAACACAAAAGTCCATGCCGCCCGCCCGGTAGCGGTGCCATGTTAGCTGCTCTAGCTCAAGGTGACTCCCATAAGAGATTGAGATTGTGTGTGAAGTGCCCGCCCCCGAGGGGTGCACTGATGGCGCGTAGGAGTTGCCTCCATGGGGGTGGCAGCAGAACTGCCACACCCCATGGGGAGTCCTTGAGGAGGTGGCAAGGCGGCGGCGGTGGGGGCGCCAGAGCATGGCTCTGGTTGTGTTGGTCTGCAGGGAGCAGGACTTTGCCTGTTATTCCCTGTTCCCTACCTCTGTGGCTGCAAGGAAGGGAGGAGAGGGAGGCGGGGCCATGTCGACGTCTTGGTCGGGAGGGGCAGCGGCCCGGGAGCGCTTCGGCTGACTCAGGGGGTGGCCACAGCTTGGCAATCTTGCCGAACCCCCACTCGATGCTGACCCGAAATGGGCTCATAGCTTTGTTGAAATGAGCCTGCCATGGTGCAAGCACGCCGCGGTAGATCCTGTAAAGGTAGGCCGATTGCGGATACGCCGAGTCGCCGAACAAGCAGTACGTTTGCCCAGCACCGCAGCATAGATAGACGCATTGTGTGCAACAACCCCGACTGCCGGCACAAAAAGGAGTCGTGTCGAGAGCCGTGCGCAGGGCCGAAAGACCAAGGCTGTATGCCATTAGGGAAGACTAGACCCTGAATCTTCACCCCATGACACCTCTTGTGCCCTGAATAATAGAATTGTTGACCACGCACAGGCCGTGCAGTCTCCCACAGCTTGCCATCAACAAACCCCACCAAGTTCGGCACTGGGACCCCCACCGAAAGAAACGCAGAGGCAAAAAGTGGAAACAAGGGGGCAAACGATGAAAAACTCCGCGAGTCCACCAGGTGGGGGAGCTTGTTGTGAATGTGGGTCACTACGGTCGTGTGCGCCTCCGAGATGGCCGCCTCGCTTCGCCCGCACTCCCAAGACAACGTCGTTGCACTCCCTGCACAGAAGTGTACGGCGAGGTTGGGGTGAGGAGAGGGAGAGAGAGTGCGTAAGCAGGTGATCTGATGCACACACCTGCGGTCCTGAAGCGCCGCAGGGTGATGAGAGCGGCCTCTTCTCCGCTGAAGACATGCCCTCCGCGAAGCCGAAAGCCAGACGGGAGCTGCAATGCTTCGATGAATCGCGGCAGATCAGCCAGCCGGATACCGAAGCGCGCGTAAATGTCGCGTGTCAGTACCTCATCGCTGCCGCCCGCGGCCGCTGACTCTCGCGCCAGCCGAGCGAGCGACAGCCGCTCTGGCCCAATGCGCGAGCGCGTGACGCGCACCAAGGGCTCTGCGGCAAAGACGAGGAGCGCTGCCTCGATCGCACGCGGTCGCGCCGTGGCCGTGGCGCGCAGTCCCGAGCCGTCCAATCCCCTCTGCCTGCGCCGTCTCCACCTCGCAATGCACACCTGCAGGGCTAGGGCGAGGCGTGCATCCTCCACCTCTTGCACTGTGAAGGGGCGCGTGGGCATCTCGCGGGAGGGGCCCAACAGTGCGCGCGCTCTCTTTCAACCACTTGTTGCAACCAAGAAGCGAGTTTACGTTTTATTGTGGAGCAGTTGCAAGAGCCCTCCACAGAACTATTTCAGGCCCTTTCTTTCAACCTTCCTAAAACCCCGCAAAAGACCTCTAATATTGCAAGGTTTTAAAGATGAAGTGACAACATAGATAAGGAATTCCAAGGTACTAGGCGACAAAATGCAAAATGAGTCGACGGGATTGCGACGAGCAGGAGCTCATGCAAGGACGTGAACATGGCAACCACATAAAGGCTGCGTGCAACAGCAGCTCAATCAATCGGCGCACGAGGCAACAACACAGTACGCGTTCTTGTTGGTCGAATGTCATGCGATGAACTCCTTGATGCGGAGAAAAAAAGCTTGAGCCAGTCTGCGCATTACGCGCTAGGGCACAAGCAACTCAGCCTCTCAGCAAGCGGCTGGAAAGTGAACAGGAATGAAGTGTAAAGTCTGCCGCGCTGAACGGCAGACCCATCGTGGCCGCCGGAGCGAGCGCGGCTCAGCACAGGTCCGCACCTAGGGATTGAGCACGAATAGAAGCCAGCACTCTTCGGTGCCTTGGCTGCTCAGGCCTTTCACTTATTGCCCCATAGACGTGAGAAGACACCAGCCTTTTTGTCATCGGACTCGGCCATCTGAGTCGACACAACCGTCCCCACACCCTCAGAGGCAGTCACAGCCGAGACCGTCTCGGTGAACTCGGCCTCTAACGATTTGGCTGGCGCAGCGGCCATCGTTTCAGACGGCAAGGGCGGAAAGTCGTACGCCTCAGGATCGCGGAACGCGGAGAGCAGCTCCTCAATGGTGGCAGCGATGGCGCCGTTGGCGAGCGCCTCCAGCGGAAGGATGGAGAAGGGCTCCTCAATCTGGATGCCGATCTCCTCAATGCCAAGGAGGAAAAAGGAGATGATTGTGGTGGCTGGGATGGTAGCCCAGTGGTTCCAAGAGTCGCCCATCACCGGCCAGATGCCGAACGGCATGAGTAGGAGAAAGGTGGCGAGGAAGCGTGAGGTGTGGCGAGTGTACACAAGGGGGATGGGCGACTTGAACACACGCTCGCACGCGCCCGTCAAGTCAACGAGAGTGCTGATCGAGGCGTCGATCCGAGACTTGTCAATAGGGTCGATATCTGCCTTGCGGACGGCGGCAGACATTGCATTCAACATGAACATTGGGCGGTTCTTTGCGGCCATGCAGGCGTTGACCTGCGACTCGGACATAAGGCCCATGTTGACAATGTCCATGAGCTCTTTCCGGAACTGCTCGTCGTCTGTGGGGCCTCGGAGAAAGTTACGCAGGGCCTTGGCGAAGGCGGCTGTGTTGTACGCGAGGATGTCCTTAAGATGGTTCATCTCGGGCGTGTCCGGAAAGTAGGTATTCGATTGGCGGACGACGTTGCGGCAGCTGTTGACCACGCCCCCCCAGAGCGTGCGTGCCTCATTCCACCGGAAGTAGGCCGTGTTAGTGCGGAACACGAGGAGAAGCGAGAGCGCAGGCATCGCAATGGTGAAGGGGAGCGTGGGAAGCGCGATCTGCTTCAGGTTACGCGCGAGCGACTCGTCGAGCATCGAGGGGTGCATCATGCCACTGAAGTCTTGGTAGCCGTGGACAAACATGTTGATTGCGACGGCAAAGACGGCCACAGAGGTGACGGTGAGGAGCTCCTTGCCCAGTCCCGAGGCAACGCCGCTGTCGGCAATGGTGGCGAGGTTCTTGATGAAGCGCTCGGACGATCGGTGCTTCACCCACTCGTCGTGCATGTAGACGGTGCGCCTATACTTCCTCGACTCTTCGGCGTAGACGGAGCCACTCTGCTTGAAGAAGGGGTCCTCTGGGTTGGGCTTGTCGACAGAGGGCTGGTGGATGACATTCATGAAGGTGTGGGGCGCTCGCGCGGCGGTGGAGTGGAGCGAGGAGGGTAAGGTGGATGGGGTGCGCAGGAGCGCGAGCTGGAGGACGGGGAGGGCTGCGAGCATGGCGGAGGCGGGGGGGCGGAAGGGGAAGGGGAGCGGGAAGGGGAGGGGGAGCGGCGGGGGAGGAGTGGGGGAGGAGGTGCGGCGGAGGGGGAGCGGAGATGCGGCGAGAAGCTTCGTCGAAGGGGTTTTGGGGGGGGGCGGGGGGGGGGGAAGAAGGGGGGGGGGAGGCGCGGGGGGAGGCGCGGGGGGAAGAAGGGGGGGGGAGGCGCGGGGGGAGGCGCGGGGGGGAGGGGGGGGGGGGGGGGGGGGGGGGAGGGAGAGGCGCGGGGGGCGCCGAGAACGCCGAGGGAACGCCGCGGCGGGGCGGTGGGGGGGGGGGGGGGGGGGGGGGGGGGGAGAGAGGGGGGGGGAGAGAGAGGGGGGGAGGGGGCTCCTCCACCCCCCGCCGGAGAGATCCTTCTCTTCTCTTATCCTCGTCTCTTCTATACACCGTTTTCTCTGCTCCGGCTCTCTCTCTCTCTCTCTCTCTCTCTCTCTGACCGTCTCTTTTCTCTCCCTATCCGCTTGAATCCACATAAAGATGGGTAGGTTGTCCCTGGTCGTAAGGGATGCGGGAGGGCGCCGGGGGGGCGACGAAGAGAGGGGCGGCGCCCAGACAGAGAGAGAGATCCCCCCCCCTTCCTTTTCTTCCCCTTCCGAGGGCTTCCGGGAGAGGGCGCGCCGTGGGGAGAGAATCCGCCAGACCCAAAAACAAACCCCCCCCCGGGGCATCCAGCTACCGTGCCCCGTCAAGCCGAGCCCGACCACTCACTCTTTTTAACTGTTTACTGCCGGAGCATGCAAATGGATGCCCTACATGGTATTGTACATGGGAAACACACAGAATCTGCCTCCAAACACAGCAAAAACAGTGTGTTTTTGCCTTTGGAAGAAACACAGAGAAAAACAGCGGGAAACACAGATACACAAATAAGGGGGGGGCGGGCGGCCGGCGGGCGGCGGGGAGGGGGAGGGGGGGGTGTGTTATATTCAGGCCCCTCGGCCTGAATATTTCGGCATGAGCCCGTTCCTTCTTCGTTGTATATCGTCTTCTATGTTCGTCGTGGTCCTAGCTGGGGAACACGTGTGTACCGTGTTTCTACGAAAGCCAAACACAGCCGTGTTTTGCCGTGTTCTGTCGCATTCGCGAATCGACGCTCGTTACTCGTTAGGCTTCTCTCTTCTCTTCGTTCGGTATTTATTGTTATAATGCTCTCGTTCTCGTTCTCGGTCAAAAACTTCGCGTGGACGCCTAGCATCTAGGGTTGTGGAGCGCCCTCTCTCTTTCTCTCGAAGAGAAGGGAAGTTTCCCCACCTTTCTTCCTCTAGGGCGGTCAAACACTATTTTAACTTCTAAGGGTGTAAAAATGAAAAAGTCAGGATTGAGGAAATACACCAAAGTAAAGCGTAAAGCGGTAGAAACCCCGGAAAACACCTATCTAACACATCTTCGGTGCCCTTTGGGCCCCAGACCCCCCCCGGGAGCCCCCACAACGAAGCGTAACCCAAAAATGGCAAAACAGGCCTAAATACTCTATCTCGGAGAGCCCGAGTTCAAAACGACGCCGGGCGCGCTACGAGACCGTTCTCGTTCCTCAGCCCGGTGTCCGGCCCGCGCCAAGCCCCATATATCCAGGTGCCGCCCAGCCAGCGACGCCAATCGCGCGCGACGCGCCCCCAAGCTGCGTCGAAATCGGCCGTCGCGGCGCCCGAAAGCACGCGCGCTAACGTCCGCCGAAATCATAGAAGTATTGTATTGCGGTGCGTACAGAACCAGGCTGTATCGACCGTGTTTGCTGGTGATGACCATGGCTTCGTAATGCGCTGCGAGAGGCGCGCTTGAAGGCCATCGATAAAATTATACCGGAGGGGGCCCGTTGTATATTTCTGCGCGGCTGTCAGAGGCCTGAAATTGAGTATTTTTCGAAAATTTTGCCGGAGGACCCCGGATTTTTTTGCTGATCTCTCATACCAGAACCTATAGGGAGCTTATTTAGGTCCTCGTTTGCCCAGTACCGATGGTGCCCTTCGCACCCCCCTAGTGAGTGACCGGGCTACTTTTCGCCTCGTGGGAAATCTAAAACGAAGACACGCTCCGGCCATCGCTGTGGATTCTCTCTCTCTCTCTCGCTCTCTCTCTCCGTCTCTCGCGACGTGTTTGAGTTATCGGCGATTTGGGGGCCTCGGTTATTTCATGTTTTGCTTGGTTTGGGTGAATGATTCTGGTGTGTTCGTGAGTCGGTGTCTCAGCATCGTTGGATCCAGCGTCCTATCGTCAGTCGTCATCCGTCGCTCTCGCTCTCGTCGCTCTCGCTCTTGTAATACTCGTACCCTACAAACACGTCTCTCCTCACCAGCCCCTGCCAACACAGCCCTCCTCTCACTCTCACTCACCCTCGCCTCTCGCCTCTCGCTCTCGCTCGATGTCGCTCTCGCCGCCGTCCTCGCCCTCGCCCAAGCCCGCCTGCCCGCCTTCCTCTGCTGACGGGCCTCAGCCCGTCAGCGTCTCCGAAGTCGTCTCCTCCGCCGCGCCTGCCGCCGGCCTGCCTCCTTCCTCATTGCCCTCAGGCCCTATGAACGGCCGTCGGCCGAAGACCATAAGTGTCGGTTTATGGTTTATTTTTACATTATGACATGGCATCTGGTCTTCCCTCCACCGGTCCGCCGCCGCTGCCCCCCCCCCCCCCAACTGGTCCCCATGCTGACTGTTGCCCCGCCGCCCGCATCGTCAGACGGGTACCATCTGGATGGGTACCAGTGTGTGGTGGGAGTGGTGTTGCCACATATGCCCGGCCCTCCCACCAGCTGAGCCCTCGCCTGTTCACAGCCCGCATAGCCGCTGCGTTCCTTCTGCTTGTGTCTACCGCCATGCCCCCACTAGCCACTAGCCCACCAGTCCAGGTCCCTATAATACGAGCACCCAAAACTGTGATTATGATGCACTCCTCCCAGTCCACCACTCACACTGCATGTCTGAATGCAAGAGAGAGACAAAGAGAAGAAGAGAGGATAAATGTGATAATTGGCAAATTTGGATTGAGTAGAGGGTCATGCGGAACCTTAACTTTGGTCCACAATAGCAACAGGCACCGGCCCAAACATATAAGAGTATAAGAGGGATGCTCACACTTACTACAAACAGTGTTGACATGTATTACTATGGATACAAGCGACAAGCACATCCATAGACATGCGCGCACATAATGTGGCTATGATGTGGGCTATGTGCGTGCTGAACGTCCCCTTTTGGTCGTGACAGCAGGACCAGAAGTACTCAAGGTACGGCGCTCCTTAGCACGCTCCCTGTTCTCAGCCCGGAGAGCACGGGTCTTGGCTCGAGCAGCTGCAGCCTTCTCTGTTGCATCCTGCCTACGTTGCCGGATCAAGTCTTGCTCCTGACGCACTGATGCCTGAGTGACCTGTCGTGATTGGAGTGCCTCCTCCTCCTCTAGGTTGTGGCTGCATGTGTTGATGCCAGCACTGCTGCTACTGTTGTCACTGTCACTGTCACTGTCACTGCCCCCTACACCCTCCCCTTCCTCCTCCCCCTCTCCCTTTCCTCCAAGCTCATTGTCTTCTTCACTGGACGAATCGAGGTACTGCAATGTGGATACGGATGCCCGCCGCGGAGCTTGACTCACCTTTTGTTGTCGTGCTGACCTTGGGGGGGCTCTCCGCAAATCCAGCCGGTACCTCTCGACGTACGCCCACAAAGCCTCCCTGCACCTCTTTGTCACAGTTGGCTCATCCTCTGAGCACCCATCGCACAACTCCACTGGCACTGGAAGAAGGTGTATGAGTTGCTCACAAGTGGTGCTGAGTAGTGGGCGGCGCCAGTTGTCGTAGCCAGCAACGTATTGCTTGAACTTCACGGCGCCTGTGCCCCACTCATGTCGCTTTGACTTGCGCACGTACCAAATCACCCACATATCATCCTCGTGTTGTGACATATCCTCCTCGGGAGGCTCAGTGTAGGTGCTTCCGGGGACTCAACATCTTGCCTGGACAAGTATGCTTCGACGGAGCGATCATAATCATCAAGCAAGTCAGAACAACGACGGAGCAACTAACTCGGAACGAGGCTCCCAGGTGGCTTCGCGAATAAGAGAATAGCCACGCCACTTCACGAGATATTCGGTAGATTCGCCACGGCTACGACGATCTTTCTTGCTGACCAGGACTACTCGGGAAGCCCAAGCCGAATTTGACTTGCGAATAATGCCGGCGGCTTCCATCTTGGCTACCTCCTCTTCTATGATGAGCTCGCCTGCGCGGCTGCGCGGCCCACTCTAGACGGAGCATGCCGGTGAGGAACAGCGCCGGGGTTGAGAGGCAACTCCACCTCGAGAACGTGCGTATGGTTCGGAGTGAATCCAGGGATGAAGATGCGTCGAAAGACCTAGGAGAGTTAGAAGAAACAGAAGACAGCATAGTGTCCGTAGAAACAGATTCCAAGAGGGGCAGCCATCCTAATAGCGTGCGGGGTAATAGAAGAACTTGTAGACGTACACGAATTTCGGAGAGTCGCGTCGCGACTATCTCCGGGGCAAACCTGTTTCCAGGAGCCCGGGTCAAGTGTCGACTCCGGCTTCCGAGATAGATGGTGCTCTCGGAGTCTCGGAGGATGACCCCAACCACCCCGTGTGGACTTGCGTGGGCTGCAGGCAGACCCGCAGGGGAGGAGCAACGAGGCCCTGGCGCAAGCGGCGACCGAGCTAGGCATCAGGAACATAACATAATCCACTCGAAACTAAGACAAAGAAGGCGTATATTGATTGACGGCGCCCCTGAGGGCTGAGGGGGCGGGACGGACACCCGAACAGGGACATCATTCACTCTTGCCCCCCCTATCTCACGCCCCTGGTCGAAGCAGCGCGCGCGGCCTCCTCACCCCCGGTCGGTCTTCCAGAGAAGGGGGGAGGAGAAAGGGGGAGTGGAAGGAAAGGGAGGGGCTAGCGTTAGGAGTAGCGCAAGCGCGCAATCTGCCTCGCACCGTGCAAGTAGCGGCTAGTTATTTGAGTTTTTTTTGCACAAGTACAGTACAAGTACGCATACGGCAAGGCGCACAAACGATGATAACAAAATGCATATTGAGGCACGCGTGGTACGTTATATCTCGCAGTTGCTGTGTTGGGGCGGAGTCCACACGCGGTTCGGCACGCACTGACGGCCGAGTGTGTAGAGAGAGAGCAGTTGTACACACAAGCACATCCACAAAAAAATACTACCAAACAACAAGACAGAGTTTCAAGAACATTTGATATTGCGCAAGAGAAAGGAGTGATGGGCGCGCTTCACAGCATCCAGGAGCGGCACGAGTGTAAAGCAAAGGGGACAAAGTCAGCGAGTGAGCCGCCATTTCTCCAAAAGCCCGAGAGGAGATGTAAGAGTTGTTGGGCGGGGAAAGGTACTTGATGATATTTACCGCAAGGGTGACCACTGCTGCCAGCCGGGAGCTTGTGCGGCTGTTCCATGTTTGGTGGCTACAACCGGAAGCGTCCTAGAGACGAGGAAAACTGGCTTCGTCACGCGCCGTGGGGCTCCCTGTGCAGAGAGGCGGGTGGCTTTTTTGGCAACTCTTGCCCATGCGCCATTGACCGATGAGGTAGCGCTTGGAATCGGCTCTTGCCGTGAGATTGATTTTCCCGCATGTGATGAGTGAGGTGTTTGGCAATAAGCCGAGTCGATGTGGTAACTAGAATACCGTAACGACCCTTAGATCGCCGTGAGATGATCATTTTGCGACGGTCATGAAGAGACGATGGCCATGGAAAGGCCTCGAAACGATTCTCCGTCGATATGGTGCGCAGGAGTAGTGGAGGGTGAAAGGGCAGAATCCAGTGAAATATCCCCTCGTGAAAAGATCACCAAGGAGGGCGCGAAGCTTTGCTTGCGCTGTCGACTCGGAAATGGGAGGTGAAGCCCTAGATTGTCTCGTCAGTGAGAGTCGGCACCAGCCTCTAATCAATCGTCAAAGTCAACGGCGGCGACGTCAAACGTCAAAGTCACGCCATACTGAGATGGATAGTCAGGGAAGTCGGCAGAAGACGGGCTACACAAGGAGTGTGCGATGAGGGGAGGAATCGCAAGTGTGTCTAGGAGTGTAGGCTCGAGAAAGGGCCTCCCACCTCAGAGACACGGGGCCTCGGCGGAAGGTGAGTGGGAGCGTCAAGCTGTTGGTCCGAAGGTAATCCACAGCCTTGGCACCGACAGCCCAAGGGGGTACAAGAAATCGAACCGGTGGGGCAGGGCGCTATGTGGAAGGATAGGACGGAAAGCGCGCGCCGTTGCGACGAGGGGGGTCTGTTCAATGATAGGTGGCGCCACCAGCTCGCCTCGGATCCGCAGCACTGCTAATGATCCACATCTCCTTCTCTCGGTGATGATCGAACGAAAGCAGATTCTTCCTCGGCGGCAGTGGGCGGCGCGTATGGCAGAGAGGGCGCAGGGCTAGGCGCGAGCAGGGTGCATATGTGCACTCACCATGTGATAGGACGGGAAGGCTGAGATGGAGTATGCGGGATCTGCTGACCAGCTGCACCATCTCGGCCTTAATGGCAAGGCATCGAGAAGCTCAACTATGCGGCGAAGATATACGTCTCGCCACTAAACTAGCTGCTCCATCGGAATTCGTGGACAGCTGCCTCGCCGTCTGGGCTATCGTGAGTCGCCACAAGCTGCAGCCCGGCCTCCTCAAACGAGGCGCAAAGCGTCGGAACAAAAGCCTCGAAAAAATTAGAGCGCGCAATCAACACGCGTGGGATGCGGTCGTCACAGGAGCCCGCCGTCGCAACAGCCGCTTCATGTCCATGACACGTAATTCCGTGGATCTTTCCACACTTTGCCTCTGCGGTGGTACCGCAACGCGGTCGCCGCAAGAGCCCGGCAGTTGCGCGTACAAGCGGCCCAATATCGCCAACACCAAAGAGCACGTCGGCAGCAATTACAAGGTCGAACTGGCCCTCGCACTCTTCGAGGCGGCCCTCATCGCCATCAACCAACCTGCTCCTCAGTACAGGTAAGATGTACTGCGCAGCCGACCGACCCCCACCTGAGCCGAAGCCGAGAGGCGGGACTGCCTCTTCTGCGGCACGTAAATGGAGCGATCCATCACTGCCACGCGCCAAAAGGTTAATGTGCGTCACCTGCCGCATGTCGCGCCAGTCAAGGCAGCAGCAGTGTACGGCACTCGGGTCGACCACGGCGACTGGTGGCTCGTGGCGTGCTCCATCACGTGGGCGCGAGGACGATCCGCACAAGGGCGCGCCATGGCCGCCATCTTCATCGGAGAAGGCAGGCAGGGGAGCGTTTAGGCGGACGTTGTCTCGCATGAGCTGAAGGATGTCAGCGTCTCCATCCGTGAGGAAGACCGGCCGGGCTCCGAGCGTGGCGGCGACGAGGCCCGGTGCACCTGCGCCTGCGCCCAGCTCAAGGAGAGACGCACCGCACAGATCCATACCACGCAGCCGCGTGGCCAGGCAGATTGCGGCCGGCCAGACTGCAGCACCACCCATTACAAGAGAAGAGCGAAGGCGCAGGCCGCATGCCTCAAGCTCGCTCGGCTCAGTGGGTATGACGTCTGGAGTTGCCGGATCGGGCACGGGCTGGGGAACGGGCTGCGGCTCGACCCCCTCCGACTGCGCAGGAGGCGCACCCGGATGCTCGCGGAGCGCGAGGCGGAGCGCATCGACGTCTGCGGCACGCAGTGCTGCAGTGAGCATCGAGCGCCTCCGAGAGAGAGAGGGGAGGAGGGGGGAAGAGAGAGAGAGAAAGAGGAGTCAAGAGGCAAGAGGGAGGGAGAGAGAGGCGGCAGTGACGAGTGAGAGGGAGAAAGGGGGGATGAAGGAGAGGAGGGGGGGGAGAGAGAGAGAGAGAGGAGTCGAGGGACAAGAGGGAGGGAGAGAGACGGCAGGTGAGGAGTGAGATGGAGAGGGAGGGGGAGAAGGAAAGGGAGAAGCGTGTGAGAGAGTGAGAGAGGGCAGGAGGGAGGCAGAGGGTGGCGATGAGGCGGAAGAGAAGGAAACGGAGAGAGGGGGAGAGATGACTGAGAAGGAGAGGAGAGAGAGGAAGAGCAGGCGAGAGGGAGAGGCAGCGTCGGGGGGGGGCGGGGGTACGCGCACCCCGCCCTCCCCCGCCCCCAACCCCTGCTCACCCCCCCCCCCCGGTATTCCACCAGGCCCCGACTGCCCTACCTAGCCCCGGTAGACGCACGGATTGCCCCCTCCGATATTTTTGCGGAGAGGCTGCTGGCTGCTGGCGCGAGCGGGGCCGCGAGAGCGATGGAAGGGGAGGGAGGCCCCTCTGCCAGCGGCGACCCAGCAGAGCAGTGCAGGAGCTTCACCTATGACGGGGCCGCGGCGTGCGACCGGTCCCCTGTGACCGTGTTGTATTCCTGCCCATCTGAAGGTTGTAGGCATGAATATTCGTGTAAGGTACGCGCTCACAATTACAATTGAACAGTTCCCCGTGTTGCCACTGACGCACAAGACACACAGATTCGGATTCCCCATGGTCTCAAGTCCAGGTTTGCAGGTTTTGGTCTCGAAATTTGCGATTCGAATTTTGTTTTTGCTGTTACTATAATTGTTGGCTCGTTTAAGGTAATAAACCGGCATGACTTCGACTTCTCGTTCTGCAGTCGCTCTGCGAGACTCTCTCTCTCTCTCTCTCTCCGTCCGCCTCTCCTCGGCCGACGGCAAGAAGATTCGTCCAAAACATTCTCCGGTCCCAAGATATCTCGTGGGGGGTCTCTCCGCGCTCCGCGAGGGAAAGGACGCGATCTCGCTCCGAGATCGGCCTCGCGCCCTCCCACGCTGCCCCGCCGTGCCCTCGGTCCCTCGCCCCCCCCGCGGCAGGTTCTTTCCCTCGGCGTGCCGTCCGTCGCCTCCGGCCGTTATATTAATCCCCCCCGCGCGAGGTTCTCTTCTCCCCCGCGCGCGGTTCGTTTCCTCCGGCCGTCGTTGTTCCCCCCCTCGCTTCGATTCCTCTCGCGGTTCCTTCGATGATTGCCTCCATCTCGTCCGTTCTTCTTCGCGATCCTCGCGGAGGGGGCACCGACGTTTAATGTTAGTTTCGTCGCGGTTTCGATGAAAGAAAGGAAGAACGAATGGCACGCGCCTCGCGTCTCGCGTCTTGTTTCGTCGCCCCTTGCTCGTCGCTTGTCTAGAAGGTCTCTCCGCACATCGCCTTCTCCCCCCGCGCGAGTTTGGATCTCTCCTCGACCCTCCGCGTTGGCTTCAGCGGACGAGTTCCACTTTAACGATAGTTCGAACCCTTCGGTGGCGTAGTTATGCGCTCTCTTTCCGTATATCTTCGCGCATGACGAGCGATCGCGACTTCAGCCTTCGCCGCGCGGGGAGGGGTTTGTTTATCGTATGATTCCGGAGTGTTTACGTTAGTTTTCTGAGCCCAAGGACTTTGGTTTTTGGTTTCTTGTGAGTGATTTTTGTAGCAACTTCGTCGAGTCCCATCGTGTTCCCAAGCGAGTCCCCCCGAGTCCCCGAGTCTATACCCCGAGTCAACGAGTCAATACAAGCCAAGCACGCGCCTGAGCCACCCCCAGTCGCCTGCCACTGCTAGGCACACGAAACCGATTCGCCACGGCGACCACAGCGAAATGCAGATTATGTGGAAAACATCGCGAAAACTCGACACACCTCGCCAGATGCCCTTCCACACAACAAATCTTCCGGGCCGTAGAAGCGGTAACGGGGTACACGCCTAGAGAAGACAGATCGACAGCACAAAAACTTAAAGACAGACTCTTCGTATACCCGAACACAACGACACCCGACAGCCTCAAAGCCCTCTACATCATAGCGTGGAGGTACATAATAGGTGACTTTTACAAAGTAGAATTTGACAACTACACTTTCCACCACGTGCCGGTCATCGAAAAAACCCTTAGCAAATTTACGGTCCTCGCCAGAGGGCTCACCCCCCCAGACAAGCCCTCGACCGCACGCACTAGCATAGCCTCACAAGGGAGAAAACCGAAGCTCAAGTCCCCGCGTGAGCTTTGCGCACCCGTCTTTACATTCAACGATAAAGGCACACTGATGTTAGGCGGCAACCTGGCCGCAATAGCCAATGCACTCCAACTAACGGAAAAGCTAGCTTAACCGCGCATAAGCCGTCACGACGCTTCACTCACCCGCCCTGCCTCAACCCCCGAAAGCACGGAAACACGCCGCCCATCTCATAGGTCTAAAAAAAGAAACAATATAGAAACCGATAGCCCGATGGTACAGGAGGAAGGAGTGGAAAAAACCTGTCGGGGATCGGTGCACACCGTCTGCTGCAGGAAACCCCATA
Source organism: Isochrysis galbana (assembly GCA_018136815.1). Taxonomy (NCBI): domain Eukaryota; phylum Haptophyta; order Isochrysidales; family Isochrysidaceae; genus Isochrysis; species Isochrysis galbana. Next base: position 5,002,127 of record CM030939.1, on the reverse strand, counting down.
CACCCAGCCCCTAGGTAGCGCACGAGGGACGGGCCGCAAGGCAGGTGGAGGGGGGATGAGAGCGGCGGGCGAGGCTGCATGTGTTAGAGTGCAGAGTCGCGCGAGCGGCGAGAATATTAAGAAGTTTTTTTTTCTCATTCTCTCTCTCTTCCACTAGCTCGCTAGCTAGCCTCGTCTCTACTCTCCGACGCCACGCGTCGCAATCCTCTGAACCTCAGTCTACCTCTTCGCTCATAGCGCTCGATGGCAGACACTGTCAGACCCTACTCCTACTATGACCTCTCAGACATCTTCCCGCCAGCAACAAACAACGACTCTTTCACGGCCGCGTCAGCTGCCGGCTCGATCGAACGGCCCTCTGCCTACGAGCCTGTAGTCATCGCATGTTCGACACAGGTAGGGGGGGGGCCTACGGAATCCTTGGACACACAAGGGAGGTGGGAAATAGTGGTTTAACTGAGTGAGTGACCGGGCTAATAGCGCCGAAGCGCCGAAGCGAAATTCCCGAAGCCGAAGCGCCCTCCCCTCCGTCCCCCGTCGCCTCCCCCCCGCATGCGCAGCATGCTGCGCATGACGCCCCCAAATAAAAAATAATTACAACTGGGAATATCGGCGGCTGCACTGAGCCAATGGCCAATGGCGACGAAGCACTTACTATTGATTGCGTCCGTATGAGTTGTATATAGTTAGGGTAGAGTATAGCACGTACGCAAATACTGTATGATGTTAGTTAGGTGCGTGTCGATGCTCGATGCGCACGGAGCGCTAGCGCTATAACCGAGAGCAAAGCAAAACACCCCCGAGATTTGGGTGGAGCGGGCCCGAAACTTAGTGAAATGCGTGCGAAATTTCGAAACGAAATTTGGGCGGGTCCGAAACGAAACTCTGGCCTGGGCCAACCCCCCTCTTGCGGCCTGCAAACCCCCTCTCTCGACTTATTTTTGATCTCTTCCTTTTGGGTGTTTTCATTCACAGGGGTCGTGCCCCACCGAGGAGCCCCAGGGCCCCGAGAGAGGAAGAGAGAAGGGAAGGCGCTGCTGCGGGGCCCGACCACGACGCCTTCCGAGAATCTTCCCCCCCGCCCCCCGCCCCCCCCTCCCTCGCCTTGCCTCGCCCCGCGCCCTCTCCCCGCCGCCGCGTCGCCGCTCCCGCGGGGGAGGGGGCGGGGGGAGGGGAGGCCAGCGCTCCTTCTCTCGTAGACGTAAGAAAAGGGACTCGCCCCCCCCCCGCCCCTCCCCCCCTTCCCCCCTTCTCTCGATCCCACGGGGGAGAGAGAGAGAGAGAGAGAGCCAAAGTGGAGAGAGAGAGAGAGAGGGAGAGCCAAAGGGGAGAGAGAGAGAGAGAGGGAGAGCCAAAGTGGAGAGAGAGAGAGAGAGGGAGAGCCAAAGTGGAGAGAGAGAGAGAGAGGGAGAGCCAAAGGGGAGAGAGAGAGAGAGAGGGAGAGCCAAAGGGGAGAGAGAGAGAGAGAGGGAGAGCCAAAGTGGAGAGAGAGAGAGAGAGGGAGAGCCAAAGGGGAGAGAGAGAGAGAGAGGGAGAGCCAAAGTGGAGAGAGAGAGAGAGAGGGAGAGCCAAAGTGGAGAGAGAGAGAGAGAGGGAGAGCCAAAGGGGAGAGAGAGAGAGAGAGGGAGAGCCAAAGGGAGAGAGAGAGAGAGAGGGAGAGCCAAAGGGAGAGAGAGAGAGAGAGGGAGAGCCAAAGGGGAGAGAGAGAGAGAGAGGGAGAGCGAAAGGGAGAGAGAGAGAGAGAGGGAGAGCCAAAGGGGAGAGAGAGAGAGAGAGGGAGAGCCAAAGGGGAGAGAGAGAGAGAGAGGGAGAGCCAAAGTGGAGAGAGAGAGAGAGAGGGAGAGCCAAAGTGGAGAGAGAGAGAGAGAGGGAGAGCCAAAGGGGAGAGAGAGAGAGAGAGGGAGAGCCAAAGTGGAGAGAGAGAGAGAGAGGGAGAGCCAAAGGACCGACCGCGAGGCACAGGCCCAGATCGCTCCGCCACCCCCCCCCCCCCGCCGCCCCCCCCCCTCGCCCCCTCCCCGCCTCCCCCTCGCCCCCTTCTGGAACCTCGCCTCTCTCTCTCTCCTCGCCTCGCTTCTTCTCCTCTCCCCTCTCCTCCTCTCCTCTCCCCTTCCCCCACCCCACCCCTTCTCTCCGCTCCCGCTGCTCCTCGCCCCCGCCTGCTGCGCCCCTTTCATCCTGCGCCTTCTGCAGCGCTACCTCGCCCCTCCTTCCTCACAGAGCCCCCCACTCCAAACACACCCATCCCCCCCACCCTTCCCTCGAGCCCCGCCTCACCGCGCGAGCTCGCAGCCGCCTGTCGCCTCGCTGCAGCACGAACCGCGCGAGCACTTCGCCCCGTCACGAGCAGAGTAACGCCACTGCCACCGCCAGACCGCCTATAGACATGCGTCTGCTGCTCCTACTGCTTCTGAGCTGGCGCTGTGTCAGCCTGCGCTCCCCCCTGCCGCTCGCAACCCCCACCGCCAGAGCCAGGGCCGCATGTCTGCGCGTCGCCGCGCCGCCGACGATGCAGGAGGCTGATCTCTACGCGGCACTCGGCGTACCGCGCAACGCAAACGAGGGAGACATCAAGAAGGCCTACCGCGCGGCTGCGCGCAAGTGGCACCCAGACGTCAACCCGTCGCAGGACGCGAAAGAGAAGTTCCAGAGCATCAACGAGGCATACCAGGTGCTCTCGAACCCGGAAATGCGCCAGCGATACGACCAGTTTGGTATGGCAGGCATCAAGGGAGGGGCGAGCGCAGGGCCAAACATGTCCGACTTCGACTTTGGTGACATCTTCGAGTCATTTTTCTCGGGAGGACCGGGCGCGCGCACGCGCACCAACCGGCCAACACAGGGCGACGACCTGCGCTTCGACCTCGAGCTCGATTTTAAGACGGTGCGCGCGCCCTGCCTGCATCTTCATGCACTCGTGGGCGATGTTTGCACGCCGTGCACACATGTTTCACAACGCCCGCCCCTCCTCCAGGCTCTCTTTGGCGGCGAGAAGAAGATCCGGATCACCCAACTCGAGGCATGCACCACATGCGGTGGCTCGGGCGTAGCGCCTGGCGCGTCGGTGACCACATGTGCAACCTGTGGCGGCCGGGGCGCTGTGACGCAGACGGTCAACACCATCCTTGGCCGCATGCAACAGCAGTCAAGGTGCCCCACTTGCGGTGGCTCGGGTTCTGTGGTCGAAAAATACTGTGGCACATGTGACGGCCGCGGCACCAACAAACGGTCGAAGCAGCTAACTGTTACCATCCCGCCGGGTGTTGAAAATGGAAACCGTTTGCGAGTGCGTGGAGAGGGCGACGCTGGGCCGAAGGGAGGGCCGTCAGGTGACCTTTATGTTTTCCTCTCGGTGACGCGCGACCCCAACTTCCGCCGGGAGGGGATGGACCTCTTTTCCGAGGTGACGGTCTCCTATGTGGATGCCATCCTTGGCACCACTCTTCAGGTGGAGACGGTCGATGGCCCCACTGTCGACGTCCCGCTTCCTGCGGGCACGCAACCGGGCGCCACACTGCGCTTGGAGGGCAAGGGCGCCCCCAAGCTGAACAACGTCAACATGCGTGGATCCCACTTTGTCAAGGTCAACGTCCAAATTCCCAAGTCGCTTTCGGCCAAGGAGAGAGATCTCGTCACACAACTGCGCAACCTTTAGAATGTTCCTGGCCATGCAGGACGCTGGAAGCCATTTTGATAGGTCGTCTAGACTGCCGGACATTTGCATCCATTGGCTTCACCATGAGTCGCCATGCGCTGCTCCAGCCACATGTGTACCGCGGGCGGGTGAACATGGCTGCTATCGCCTTTTCTATACGTGCAGAGTGGCTGGCGCTGTGTGCGCGCGCGCTCTCCTCAGCGAGGTAGGAGCGCTGCGCCCACGGCTCGCCAATGATAGGTGGGGCGGGCGCGCTTCCAGCCTCGCACTCTAACACGAATGCGCGCGCGTGCGATGTGGCGCCGGCTCCATGTCATGCCGCTGTGTGGTGGAACTCGCATTGGCGGTTGCACTTTTCTCGCTGTCTCAGTGCGAGATGAGCGACTCAAGTGCCATATTGTGGTCGCAAGCGCTCTGGGCCGCCCCACACATCCCCTTTCTTGCGGTTTGTTCCGAGCACCAAGCCGCTGGGCGTGGAATTAGCCGTGCGCTGTGGCCTAGCGTCACACTGCAATCCGCTTGCAAATTGCGTGCATTCGGCTTACTTTACATGCCATGTGGTATCGTTGTGTGCCAGCCTTCTTTATGCACCCGTTCAAAAAAATCTGAAAGAGAGAAACAAACACCTGAAGATTTTGGGCCGACTCCTACGGTGAACCCAGTTGCTTGTGTTTACACTCTGCTCTAGGGATTAGTAGTAGTAGGTAGTAGGCGAATAGCGCAGAGTCTTTAGGGGTTTTTTTGGGACGTGGGCAATTCTGTCCTACATGCTAGAACTGGTCCCAGAAAGCTAGGTTCCTTCATCTCTATCCGAAAGAGTCGCGCAAGTTTAGAGGGAATTTGTGAGATTTGTGGTTTGTGGTCTTCCAAAGCGGCCAACCAAGGCCAAGGCGGGCCTTCTCGCGACCGTCGGCTAGGGCGGTCATACACTATTTGCAAACTTCTCAAACTATTGTTATAGTTTTAGCGATGGAGCGCGCGCCGACCGCTCCCACCTCCCAGTAAGACCCGTAACAGGTTTGACTTTAGCAATCTGGATATCTGGTTATCTGGTTGGAGTTCAGATTTAGTATCCAGATAGTATCTGGATACCTCTGGAGCTCGTTAGGAATATCCAGATAGATACTGATAGTCGGGCAGACATGCCAGTTATGCCAGATATTCGGAATATCCGGGTATCAGGAACTTATTCTTATTCCCCCAGCCACCTTAAATAGATCGGCGTGCCACTGCTCCGCTGCTCCGTGCGATGGCGTGGCCACGTCCCCCCTCCTTCCATTGGGTACCTTTGTTGCTTGTGAGGGTTACTTGCGTTTGTAGTCTCTTCAGCCTTGTCCCAAGTACCTGTGGGGAGGTGGGAGATGGTGCAAATTAGATTTGTATGATGAGTTCTATACATAGGCTAACATGATGACTTAGAGCTTAGAGCTCTCAGGGGGTGCTGCTCAACTCCTCACAACAAGGTGCAGTGACATCCCCCCTCCCCCCCCCTAACACACCTATGGTCACCAACATTCAACACATGCAACACAGTGGCTTGCAAGAAGAGTCCTAGACCCCCCCATTGTTAGACCTAGTTGCCTAGCCCCAGCCCAGATGAGCTGAAGCTAGCCAACTAGGACGGAGATGGCGATTGCAGTTGCAATGAGGGAAATATGTGTGCTGGCACCCCCTCTTGACACCCGTAGGTTTGCCAAGAGGCAGGGGATGTGGAATGAATGAACACATCCATAGGGAGTTGTGGCAAGAGCACTAGGGGGACGTCACTCTGGGAGTGGCACCGAACCCCAAACGGTGCGTTTGAACTTGAACTTCAAGTGCTCTTGCCACAACTCCCTGATGTTCCTGGTTGGCTTCCTCTTCATGGGTCTTTTGCAATTGTGAACCAGTCAGATGTTAATTGGAGCACCAATGCTCACACAATGCCGTGCACTTTGTCTGCACCACACTCGTACTCCCACGCAGCGCACCGCACATACACCCGGCAACCCTCCACCCTGGACACAGTACCCAGCATGGCAAAGGACCCGATGTGGACCTTCTGCCCAACTCTCACCTGCTTTCGTGCACGGGAGGCTCCTGCCCAAGTTGCCTCGCGCCTTTGCCATGCCTGCACACAGCGATCCTCGCGAGATATCACCTATTAGTAACGGCGAAAGTCGGTTTCTTTCAGAGGCTGAAACAACAACGAGAGAATGTGGGGTTACACGCCCCGAGCAACAAACATATCAAGAAAATGATAAGCCCGCTGTACACGGTGGACAAAGATTTCAACCTAGGGACGTCGGAGGACCTCTTGCAGGCGGCGAGAGGTCTGGACATACGTAACGTCACCTAGGGTAGCTAAACCTCCTAGTAGGAACCATAGCGGATATCAATAAGGATCCTTCGATATATGAGGGAAAGTAACCCGAGTAGGGCCTGACAAGAGTTGCCGGCAACTTTTTGAGCAACTTTGGGGTGTTTGAGAGGGCGAGCAACTTTTGAGCAACTTTAAGGGCCACAGGCAACATTGAGCAACTCGAGCAACTTACCTAGCAACTTACCCATAGATAGGCCTGTTAGAGGAGCAACCTACCCCTGCTAGATCTATAGATAGGCCGAGCGTGCAACTTAGTTGCAACTTTAACTTTAACCCCTCTGCCTCTTATATATTCTTAATCACATAAACATCGGTGGATCGATAGAAGAGCACCTACTTGCGGAACGCCCCCCTCCCCTCTCCCTCTTCTTATTCACATAAACATCATGTTTATGAATGCGAAAAGTGCATGGGTTCTAACGCCCGCGCCGCTATCCTGTTCCCTGCAGTGTTCCCAGCATTCCCTCTCGCCGCGCTGACGCCCGGCAGCACGCGGCGCGGCGATCGCGGCGCAATGAACAATGAACGAGCAACTCCGAGCAACTTCGAGCAACTCTGCGAGCAACTTTGACCCTTTTGGGGCCTATTTCGAGCAACTTTTGCGAGCAACTTTGGGGGTCTGAGCGAGCAACTCTTGTCAGGCCCTAAACCCGAGCCATCACTAGAGTAAAGGACGAACCACAGTACCACAGTCTCCCGCTCCCTTCTCTCCAACTCCCGGCCGAAGCAGCGCGCGCGGCCTCCCCGGAACCAGCTTCTCCGCTAAAGAGGGAACTGGGAAAGGGGGAGGGGGTTGTTAGGGGTTAAGGTTGGGTAGTAGGGAGGTACATAAGCACACTGCCTCACGCCGCACGCGCCCCCGGATGCCCCGTAAGGTCTCAGGTCATCAGGTCTTGGCGACCTGATACCTGATATCAGGTGATATCAGGACCTGATATCAGGCTGATATCAGGTGGTCCACCACTAATATTATAATTTTCTAATGATAGCCCGGTCACTCACTATGCGGGTGCGGAGGGCACCAGCTACAATGGATGAATGAAGGGCAAAATAAGCTCCCTATAGGTTCCGGTAGGATGGATCAGCAAAAAAAATTGGGGGTTCTCCGGCGAAATTTTCGAAAAATACCGAATTTCAGGCCTTCGAAGACGGTGCGCGAAATACAGTCGGGCCCCCCTCCGGTATATTTTTAGTGAGGCTCTTCATGCGGGGCACAAGCATGGAATGACGAGGAAACCTTGGACGCCAACTCACTGGGTCTACAAGGCGTGGTTCTATGCACACTGGACCATAAGTCAAGCTCATAATTTTGCACTTAAATGTGTACGAACGTATCACAAAACTCAAGACGTTTACGTTGACCACTAGTCACCAAGGGCTAGAGCGGCTAATTTGGCACCACGACCGGGCGGACGGCATGGTCTTTTTTTTCATCCCTTTCAACTAGTGACAGCAAACGACGTCAAATCAAGATATGCTGCCCTAGTGGCCGAGCGAGTTGCCCTCTCCAGCCTCGCACATCTTGTCGAATATCGGCATTGGCGCGAAAACCGCCCGAACGTTAACGTACCAAGATGCGCTCGAGTACCGAACTTTCGAACGCTACCGGGCGCGCTGCCGGCGCTTTCTCGGTCTCGCACTGGGATAGAATGCCGCACCAGGCACCATATCCATAGATGCCGACCTAGCAGCCACGCCAATCGCCGCCGCCGCCCGCGCGCATCGCGAAATCGACGGCCGTGTGTGGCGCCGATGACTACGCTAACGTCACCCGGCCGAACGGGCCGAGCGCCCAACTTCCGAACGCTACCGGGCGCGCTGCCGGCACTTTCTCGGTCTCCCACTGGAAAAGAATGCCGCACCAGGCGCGATATCCAAATAAGCCGCCCTAGCAGCCATGCCAATCGCCGCCGCAGCCCGCGCGCATTGCGCCATAGTCGGCCGTCTATGCGCCGACAACACGCCAACGTTACTCGGCCGATGGGCCGGAGTGCCCAACTTTCGAGCGCGACCGGGCGCGCTGCCGGCGCTTTCTTGGTCTCCCACTGGGATAAAATGCCGCACCAGGCACCATATCCATAGATGCCGACCTAGAAGCCACGCCAATCGCCGCCGCCGCCCGCGCGCATCGCACCGTAATCGGCCGTCTATGGCGCCGACAACACACCAACGTCACTCGGCCGAATGGGCCGGAGTGCCCAACTTTCGAGCGCGACCGGGCGCGCTGCCGGCGCTTTCTTGGTCATCAACTCAGATAGAATGGCCCACCAGACACCATATCCACAGATGCCGACCTAGCAGCCACGCCAATCGCCGCCGCCGCCCGCGCGCATCGCACCGTAATCGGCCGTCTATGGCGCCGATGACTACGCCAACGTCACTCGGCCGAATGGGCCGGAGTGCCCAACTTTCGAGCGCGACCGGGCGCGCTGCCGGCGCTTTGTTGGTCTCCCACTGGGATCATCTGGCCCACCAGGCACCATATCCACAGATGCCGCCCTAGCAGCCACGCCAATCGCCGCCGCCGCCCGCGCGCATCGCACCGTAATCGGCCGTCTATGGCGCCGACAACACGCCAACGTCACTCGGCCGAATGGGCCGGAGTGCCCAACTTTCGAGCGCAACCGGGCGCGCTGCCGGCGCTTTCTTGGTCATCCACTTAGATAGAATGGCCCACCAGGCACCATATCCACAGATGCCGACCTAGCAGCCACGCCAATCGCCGCCGCCGCCCGCGCGCATCGCACCGTAATCGGCCGTCTATGGCGCCGACAACACGCCAACGTCACTCGGCCGAATGGGCCGGAGTGCCCAACTTTCGAGCGCGACCGGGCGCGCTGCCGGCGCTTTCTTGGTCATCCACTGGGATAGTCTGGCCCACCATACACCATATCCACAGATGCCGACCTAGCAGCCACGCCAATCGCCGCCGCCGCCCGCGCGCATCGCACCGTAATCGGCCGTCTATGGCGCCGACAACACGCCAACGTCACTCGGCCGATGGGCCGGAGTGCCCAACTTTCGAGCGCGACCGGGCGCGCTGCCGGCGCTTTCTTGGTCATCCACTGGGATAGTCTGGCCCACCATACACCGTATCCACAGATGCCGACCTAGCAGCCACGCCAATCGCCGCCGCCGCCCGCGCGCATCGCACCGTAATCGGCCGTCTATGGCGCCGATGACTACGCCAACGTCACTCGGCCGATGGGCCTGAGTGCCCAACTTTCGAGCGCGACCGGGCGCGCTGCCGGCATTTTCTTGGTCATCCACTCAGATAGAATGGCCCACCAGGCACCATATCCACAGATGCCGACCTAGCAGCCACGCCAATCGCCGCCGCCGCCCGCGCGCATCGCACCGTAATCGGCCGTCTATGGCGCCGATGACTACGCCAACGTCACTCGGCCGAATGGGCCGGAGTGCCCAACTTTCGAGCGCGACCGGGCGCGCTGCCGGCGCTTTGTTGGTCTCCCACTGGGATCATCTGGCCCACCAGGCACCATATCCACAGATGCCGCCCTAGCAGCCACGCCAATCGCCGCCGCCGCCCGCGCGCATCGCACCGTAATCGGCCGTCTATGGCGCCGACAACACGCCAACGTCACTCGGCCGAATGGGCCGGAGTGCCCAACTTTCGAGCGCGACCGGGCGCGCTGCCGGCGCTTTGTTGGTCTCCCACTGGGATAATCTGGCCCACCATGCACCATATCCACAGATGCCGACCTAGCAGCCACGCCAATCGCCGCCGCCGCCCGCGCGCATCGCACCGTAATCGGCCGTCTATGGCGCCGACAACACGCCAACGTCACTCGGCCGAATGGGCCGGAGTGCCCAACTTTCGAGCGCGACCGGGCGCGCTGCCGGCGCTTTCTTGGTCATCCACTTAGATAGAATGGCCCACCAGGCACCATATCCACAGATGCCGACCTAGCAGCCACGCCAATCGCCGCCGCCGCCCGCGCGCATCGCACCGTAATCGGCCGTCTATGGCGCCGATGACTACGCCAACGTCACTCGGCCGATGGGCCTGAGTGCCCAACTTTCGAGCGCGACCGGGCGCGCTGCCGGCGCTTTCTTGGTCATCCACTGGGATAGTCTGGCCCACCATACACCATATCCACAGATGCGGACCTAGCAGCCACGCCAATCGCCGCCGCCGCCCGCGCGCATCGCACCGTAATCGGCCGTCTATGGCGCCGACAATACGCTAACGTCACTCGGCCGATGGGCCTGAGTGCCCAACTTTCGAGCGCAACCGGGCGCGCTGCCGGCGCTTTTTCGGTCATCCACTCGGATAGAATGGCCCACCAAGCACCATATCCACAGATGCCGCCCTAGCAGCCACGCCAATCGCCGCCGCCGCCCGCGCGCATCGCACCGTAATCGGCCGTCTATGGCGCCGACGATACGCTAACGTCACTCGGCCGATGGGCATGAGTGCCCAACTTTCGAGCGCAACCGGGCGCGCTGCCGGCGCTTTTTCGGTCATCTTTTGCAATAGAATAGCCCTGCAGGCATAATCTCTACAGATGCCGCATTAGCAGCCAAAGTTTTCGGCCTTGCGGTCTCGGCGCACGCCATCGCGGTGAAGGCGGAGGTGAGAGGTGAACACCCCACACACCAGCTTTCAAGATTTCGGATCACTGGGGGCATGAACGCGAGGGACCCGGCCAAGCTGCTCTTGGGGGTTCAAGGCAGGTCCGGAACGGCCGGTCGCGGCCCGCCCGTCGCGCCCCAAGGCCAATTGAGGTGTTTCACCTCCCATCGTCCGAGCGAGCGCTTCTCGACGTCAATCGGGCCGTGGCCCTGGGCGTCGGGCCGGATCGAATCGAGGCATTCCTGCGGTGCGAGGGGCCAGGATGGATCAATACGAGTGTGTGCGACCCTTGAGCACCAGCGTGCGACCTACCCTTGACCCCCCACCCTGCTCGCGAGTGCTCTGGGCTCTCCATGGCCACCACCTCCAGGCCATTCTTCGGCCGATCGCGGGCGATCGGACGTCGCGGAAGCTCCGCGTTTCTAATAGTGATGCGCCCCACATTCACCATTCCGATTCCCTCCCGTGAGCGCCCGCCTCAATCTCCCAAAATAGCCCGCCACGCGCGGGGGAAGGGAGGGGAGTCCCTCACCGACGCCATTGCCCTTCGTGGGCGGGAGGGGGTCGTTCGGAGGGGGGAGGGAGTTGGCGGGGCAGGTAGGGGGGACCCTAAGGAATCCTTGGACACCCAGGGGAGGTGGAAAATAGTGGTTAAAATGAGTGAGTGACCGGGCTACTAATGAGCCATTCTAAGATCCGAGGAAATGGACTACGTCTAGCTAGAAGCGGAGAGGGGGTTCGTGTGGAAGCGGAGGGGAGAGCCCCCCCCCCCAGCGAACCCCCACCCCTCCCCCCCGCGGGAACCCCCGCCGCCCCCCCCGCGCACCCGCCTCTGCCGCTCCGCCGGAGGCGCACCCGCCCCACACCCCTCCCCCCCCCAGAGCCCGCCACTGCTGCCGCTGTTCCCGCCCGCTCCGCCGCCAGCGCGTCCCCTGCTACCTCTGCTCGCCCCACCGCCGTCCCCTTCGCAGCCGCCCGCCTCGCTGGCTCACCCGCCTCGCTGCCAGCCTCGCCGCTGCGCTCGCGCCTGCCCCAGCGCCACCCCGCCTCCCCCACCTCAACACCAGTCGCCCTCCCCTCTGGCAACCAGCGTCGCCGCCACCAGCCTCGCCTCCACCCAGCCTCGCAGCCACCAGCCTCGCCTGCATCCAGCCTCGCAGCCACCAGCCTCGCAGCCACCAGCCTCGCCGCCACCAGCCTCGCAGCCACCAGCCTCGCAGCCACCAGCCTCGCAGCCACCAGCCTCGCCGCAACCAGCCTGGCCGCCACCAACCCCACCGCCACCCCAGCCTCGTTACCACCAGCCTCACCTCCACCCAGCCTCGCCGCCACCAGCCTCGCCGCCACCAGCCTCGCCTCCACCCAGCCTCGCAGCCCATCATCCATCGTCACTGAGAGGCACGGCCGATCGCTCGCGGTTCCGATGACTGCTCGCCCGTTTACTGACGTGAATTTTATTTTATTCTAAAGTTAGTAGTCATAATATCAGCCTGATATCAGGTTATCAGGTCTAGTAGGCCTGATAACCTGATATCAGAACCTGATATCAGCCTGACGGGGCATCCAGGGCACGCGTTAAGAAGATTTTTTTTAGAAACACGGTAAACACGGGTTTCCCAGTTCTAGGCTGACGTCGAGGCTTCTGTGAGGGTCGGGTGGGCGGCGGCGGCGGCGGCGGCGATGGTGCGCCGCCTACATCGTGCCCGGTGCGGGTTGGGTGCGCGGTTTGACGACCGATTCCCCCTGCATGATAGTCGGCGCTGCTCAATTTCCAATCTTTCCTCACCTGCGTGCTCCTCTTCATCTGCACCTCCACCTTCTTGCGTGCACAGCGACCCTCCATGTTCCGAGAGAAGAAGCCAGGGTGAGCAAGGAGGTGGGCGAAGGCGAGGTGGCAGGGACGAGGGCAGGTCGGGTGAAAGAAACGGCGAGGGGCGGACGGCGACGTCCTTGGGGTGTTTACGGGGCGGGAACAACTTTGAGGGAATGACGGATTGGGGCGCTTGAACCGCTGGGCAAGATCGATGGCTGCGACACGAATAGACTCTTTGCTGTCCATGCGTGGCATTCGGCTTTCTCACCGTACCCTATGCCTCAGACTGTAACCCGTCCCTTGCTTTCCTGACAGGCTCTTCTCTCTCGTGTACAAGGGTGCAGTAATAGGTGCGCTTTGCAACTCTTTTGCAACATATTGCGATCGATCTTGATGCTCAGCCCTCGAGCCGCTCACAGCTTGAACAGCCACACACTTGCACCTGGGTGCTTCATCGGCGTGTCTAAGCATGAAGACCCAATATTTGCGGTAGGAACACGATTGAGTCCATGGGTCTCAGTCAGCTGCCTGGTCATGGCTGTATGCACGCTCCTTTTTTGATGGACTATGACAACGGCGACCATCTCATTTGGCAAATACTTGCAACGGGGAGTTGAGCTTGCGACAGCACAGTAACAGCGCATAACTCCTACGATTTCCAAGAATTAGTTCTTCTAATTGATCGTTAAAAACATTTCGTGGCCGTTTGTAGACTTGCAACAGTGGGAAGGTCCGAAGTTTGATCGATCACACAAACTCACGGCGGCAAATATGCAAAGAGTCGTGGTATAGTGAGTCAAGCCGTTGAACATACGAATTTAGATTGACCGGGCGGTCGTACACCAGATTTACTAGAAAATATGAATCAATTTCGGTGAAGTTGAATGGAGCGCCCATTTGGCACTCCATCGCTAAAACTATTACAATAGTTTATAGCGTTCGATAGCGATAGTGATAGTGATGTGTGATGTGAGGGATTGGGATTGTAAGAGGAATTTTATCCGGTACGGCTCTGAAGAGAGCGCAAGCGATGGCGTCGCTCTCACTCATCTCGGCCGCCCTGGCCACCGCGATGGTGCCACGGCCAGGGCGATAGACGATAATAGAAGCTAAACAAGCCTTCACAAGGTCCCATGCCAAGTGGCAGACCATGAGCGTGACCGACAGGCCGACAGGCGCACAGGCGTCCCGGAGGGGAGTTGAAGCCTGAGGGGAGGGCACGAGGCGCCTCTCCCATGTGAACTAGATGTAAATAAACTTATTTGTTTGTTGACATTGGCATTGGCATGGGCATGGGGATAGTGGTTCAGAGTTCCATGTCCGCTCCCAGCGGCAGCCCTTAATCTAAATCTCCGACTCCAGGTGGTACAGTGTACAGCGCCACAGCGCCACATGGGCGCGGTCTCGCGCCGGGTGCCGCCGCACCACCACCTTGAAGTCGCGCTCGATCTGGAGGCAATTGAAGCCGTCGACGTAAAGGCCAGCAAATAGCGAACCTGGTACTCGTACTGGAACAGTGTACACAGTGTACGTCCGGGACGCGCACCGAGTCCCGAACCACAGGCTCAAAGCCCTGGGCTTAGGCTTAGCGCTGAGCGCGCTGCAGAGGGAGAGGGCAGCACAGGCTTCGGCAGCAGGCAGCAGGGGCAGGGTGCCCCGCTGCCACATCGGCGAGAGGCTCCCCATCAAAGCGTCGCAGCACTCGCCGATCGGAGATGCAGTGAGATGCCCGGGAGAAGAAATACGTGTGCAGAATCATAAAAGTCGTAGTTTTATGATTTTCTAAGTAGTATCGTTGATAGTAGCCGCTGCAGCCGCGCCATCACATCCATTATCCACTCCCTGGACCTCCATCCCCTACGGATCACCGAACTCCCATGCCCCCCACAATGGAGCGAAGGCCTGTAGAGGCGGGCAGCAGGCAGCAGGCAGCAGGCAGCAGGCAGCAGGCAGCAGGCAGCAGGCAGCAGGTGACAGGTGAGCAGCCAGCAGCGCCCGCCACCCGCCGTCTCGCGCTAGAGTTAGAAAAACCTTTAGAACCACCTTGACGTACCCCCGCGTATCATCGATGTCCAGGACTTGTACTTTTACTCTCAAACAGATCTGAGAGAGAGAGGGGGTCGAGGAGGAGAGGGAGCGGGGGGCGGTCAGTGCGCGATGGGCCGGCGGCTGCCTGCGCTCTGCACGGCGCTCGCGCTCGCGCTTCTGCTCTGGAACCTGAGCAGCGCTCCGTCTCCCTCGGTTGGCTCCTCGCCTCGGCCATTAAGCCGCCCTGGCCGTCCTGGCCTTCCCAGCATTGGCGGCCGTGTGCCCCAAGAGCTGATTGGCAGCTCTCTCACAAGGAGAGCGGGAGAGCAAGTGGCAAGAGGGGCGGTGGTACGCATGGCGCTGCCAGACGAAGTCCGACGCAAATCACGCACGCCGGCACTCTGTGCGCCCCGCCCACATCGGCGCTCTGTCCCGGTCGAGCCACGGCCGCTCAACTACATTGATGCCGGCGGACGCTGCGAGGGGGACGAGTGCATTCCGCTCGGCGCGGTGGGCGGGGGACCCCTGCTGCTACTGCTCGTGAGCGAAGGGGACGACGAGGCACTTGCCAGCTTCCTGAGCAGCGCGAGCGCGGTGGGTGTCGGCTCGCGCGTGTTGGTCGCCGCGCTCGACGCAGAGATCGCCGCCGCCGCCCGCCGCCTCTCTCCCCCTCCGGCAGTGTGGGAGGCGGCCGCGGCCTTGCAGCCAGGTATGGCGCCACCCGCTCGCAAGTGGTCTCTGGCGGCCATCCTCTTAGCTCATGGCGTCTCCGTCTTCTACTCATCCATCCATTCGCATCTGCGCGCCAACCCATTCGAGGCGCTCTACCACGATGCCGACATTGAGGCAGCGAGCAGTGGCGACAGTGCGGGGATGGGCAGCTGGTTGAGGGGCGCCTCCAGCAGCGAACGCGGAGGGCAGCGCGTGGCAATGGACTCCATCATGGGCTGGTCGCAGATGTGTGAGAGCTACCAGGTGTGTGACTGAGCTTCGGGGCGAGATGTGCTCGACGAGAGCCTTCTGCCGTGGATCCGAGTGCCTGGCGTACCCCGGGCGACGACGCTCGCTCATTGCTTCTGACTTGGTAGCCCTTCCGTTGCAGATCCCTGCTCTCTCTCCGCACCTGTGGTTCGCCGCGGCGACACACCAATCCGTGGCATTGACTCGGCGCATCGCAGCCCGACTGAACAATGGGCTCTACGGGGCGGACGGCTTGGTGAGGAGGCCCAGCGGGCATCACGGCGTGCACTAGTGCGCCGGTCTCGCCATACGTCCAAAATGCACCCTGTGCTGGCCACAGGTGGCCGGCGGGATGGTCTGGCCTGCAGTGGCCGCCGAGGGGTTCATATTTACAGAGGAAGCCATGGCACCAGCGCACGACGGCATCCTACGTGCCGGGGCATCGTTGAGAGGCGAGCCCGCCGCCGTCGCGCACCCCTCGCCAAACACTGGAACATCGTAGCCACCCGTCCCACCTACGCCAGCGGCGCGACATGACGAAGGCGGCATGTGCCGCGTGCATGATTGCCTCGGGGCCCCTAGCTCCCAGCCTGACTCCCCGACGCCCACTACTCTATGACAGTTCTAGAATCTCGATGCTTTGGGCGGCACGGCGAGGTTCTGGACGAGATCCCAATTGGAACTGGAGGCAGTCCAGCCTTGAATGATGTGCTCAGTGCTCGAGCATTCCATGCTCGACCGCAGGTCCTTTCCTTAGGTTGCAGTGCGACGTCCTTGGCCCCCCCGGAAGAGGCGGCAGCAGAGGGCGAGGGTGCGAACGCCGCTTCTCCGTGGGTCCAACATGAGGATCTGCCGACGCCACGACCTCTGAACTGGTGAGGTCTTGTCGTGAGTGCGAGCAATGTCTAGCTGTTGATGATAGGCGGGCTTCCTCACCCATCCACCCCTTACACCAATCTCAGGCTAGCGTCCGCTTCTGCAGGCGTATGGCCGCGCTCCGAAGATTGTGACAAGTTTGACCTGAAGACGCTGTGCGCCACACTTGCCAAGGTAGCTTAGCACTTGCTAGCGCATGGACATGAACTTTCCTAGTCGTCGCGGTTTGTGGGTTGGAAATACGGCAAGGGGTGTTGCGTGGTGAGCCCTCCGACCCTGCGCACAGGTCGCGCGTCGCACCACTCATGGTGGTGAAGTCCTTGCTGCGGTCTCTAACAAGAACCTCGTCGGTAACGGTGGAGCGCTCGACCTCTTCTTGCAAGGCGTCGCCTCCGCAAAAGTGAGCGCCCTCCGACGCGAGGATGTCCTATCCTTCTATCGCGCGAGCGCCCCTGCAACCTACCGCCGGTAGCAGAGTGTTGAGTAGACTGCAAGATCACATTCACAGCCCTTGCACGTTGAGGATGCTCGCAGGTAAGCAATGCAATCATTGTCGCCCTCGATACGCCTACTGCCGAATGGCTTTCTACGCGCGGTGTCGCGTACTATGAGAAGCAGCTTGTCTCGCGAACTGGCTCCACGGATAATCATGCCACGTCTGGGTTGAAGTTTAAGGTGCCATGATGGCCGCTCTTTAATGCGCCCAAGCTGGCGTCAATGTCTTGCTTTCTACTCCACCTAACGCCGGCTCCCTAGAAAACCATCGAGAAGAGCATACCTCTGTTGCAAGGCGAGGCACGGCTCCCACGAGCTAGCGACCGCGGAAGGGGCTCGACTTGCAAGCGCAACAACGAGACCTTCTAACTGCGATGTCCATCTCGCCATCAGGTGCTGGTCGATTTTTTGTCCATTGGTGCATCCGTACTTCTCTCGGACGTGGACGTGATATGGCTATCCAATCCCTTCGTTGCTGGTCTCTACCGAGACTCGGATGTGGAGGTGAGGTACTCGTGCAGCATCGGCTAAAACTCAATTACTAAAGTGCACGGGCTTGAGAGGCACACGTCTCACTCCCCCAAGCAGCCCATGTGGTTGCAATGAACGAGCGAGCCCGCCCACATGGCTGATGCGTTCGAGCCCCACCGTCACTTTCTCGTGGTAGGGTATGTCTGATGGATGGGACGAGCTGACTGCCTATGGCCATCACACCGGCGGCGGTGCTTACCGCGTCCATGCCAGAAATTCTGGAATGTTCTTCATCCAGGTGCCCCTTCCCTACTCCAGGCTGCTGCGCGCAGGATTTACACAGGATCTCATGGTGTGCGCATGCAACCTGCCGTGATCACTGTTGACCGTTCATGCAATGCGTAGGCAACTCATGAGAGCTTGGCGATGCTCACGCGACTTGCTCGCCGTATGGAGACTGAGGCAACATGGGATCAGAGCGCGTGGAATGAGGAACAGTTCCACCCATCCTTTGGCAGCGTCGCGGCTGTCGGCGTCTCGTCGCGCGTGATGAACTACCTATGTTTCCAGAACTCCAAGTTGTTCTTCCGATTCCTACGGCACGACGCAGAGGTAAGTGGCCAACTGCGGCTGCGGCCGGAGCCCGTGTGTCCAGATGGTTGAGGATTGGGTCCCGGTCCCCGGAGATCGCGACATGGCGCTGGGTCTTACGCTTGCCCGGCGTTCGCACAGTTGTTGCATGGCTTCATTCCCAATTCTCTTCACATCAACTATCACCCAGAGAAGCTCCCACGAATGCGTGATGTGTACAACATGCACTACGGGAAGAAGTTCGAGGGGTGAGCGCGCTGACTCCCCGCACGGCGAATCCTGCATGCCTTGTTGGGGTAACATTGTTTCGGAACTCCTCGTGTAGATCAGAGACGGAGATGACGGGCATCTGGAAGTGGAACGGCGGCGACGGATCGGCCTTGGGCAACGAATGCAAAAGCATTGATACGAGCGCCGCGCCCGACTCATCGGACTCCCGCGTCCGCACCCTCCTCTCCGGTGGGGGCAAGCTCAACTGGGCTGGATGTACAGAATGCCTTACCCTCAGTCCAGACGGAGCTCTCCATACCATATGGGGCGATGGGCGATGGGGCATTGCTTCAACGAGGCACTTCCCCCATGCGGCATTTGTCTACTTTTTCAGTGTGATACACATGCTGCAAATCAAAACGGTGAGAGCCTATCGCCGAAGTCCGGCAGTGGTTGAGCCAGGGCCGAGCAAGCGTGATTTAGAGCACAGCCCGGATTGCGCGCACACAGTGCAGCTCGTAGCTGCTTCTGTAAATGGCCAGATCCATAACATCCTCGCCACACTTCAGGATGGCACGTTCATTTCGACGCGCTGCTCGGACGGTGAACAAGTTAAAGGCAGTGTGGCTTCTCAATCACACAGGTAGCGCGAGGTGCATTTGCACTTGAGGTGCAACACCAAAAGATGAGAGAGTTGCAAGCATGAGCCGCGGCCCGCGAGCAAGCGGCCACCTGCGGTGTCGTCCTATCATTTGGTGTATGGCACAGCAGCTACAGCCAGGCCGCCATGCCATTCCCCTATCTTTTTCGTATGGTGGAATGGTGAGAGGTATGGCACGATCTTTGGGGTGAGGCAGTGGCCATGGAGCATAGACAGAGCCGTCCGTACATAACGGCGCATCACGCTCAATGGCGCTTCCGCTCTGTATGTATGCCCTATGCACTAGCCAAAAAATGCTGTTGTCGGGTTGACTAAATGGTATATCGTTATCTCTTAAGCGGCACTGACTTCTTTCAGAGCTAGAGGTGGGGGAGACTTGGTTGAAAAGGAAATTCTTGTTGATCCGGAGGCCCAAATTTTTCTATCGTGGGACTGGGGGAAGATTTCGCTTGAATCCGAATCCGAATCCAAGGCAGAGCGATGGCGACCGACCCGCCTGACAGGCCGACCTTCGCCGCGCTCCAGCGAGAGCACGGCGGTGGTCAGCCCCCCCTTGTCGCTGGTGCTCGGACTAAATGGTCCGGGGACACGGGGACACCGGTCGGCGGTCTCACCGGCGTTTCATGCCACCGCACTCGGACTATTTCTCCTTCACCTGCCCACGCAGCATGGCCGCCAGCCCCACACCCACACCACAGCCCACTCCTAGCCCCAACCTACGGAGGATGACACCGGCTTGCCTACGCGCTCCTACGCGCAGAACCCCATCTAGCAGCCAACAGCCTATTGATACGCTTCCTCCCAACCCCGCAGACTACCCACCCGCGCGCTCTGGAATCGTGGCATTGTGGCGAGCATTGCCATACAGCCCTCTTGGCGGCACAGCGCCGCGGGTCGCGGCGGCGGTCATAATAGAGGTCGCGGCAGCGGTCGCCGCAGCGGCGACGGGAGTGCCGGCGGGAGCTGTCGCGGCGGCGGGCACTCGATCAAGCAAGGCTTAAGGCTCCATTCTCGTTGATCCCATGTCTTGGGTGAGGGTAAGGGACCCGTCCCTCTAGGCTAGCCCCACGCCTCGGCTAGGGGTCCGAGTTCAAATCTCAGTCCGAGCCCGAGCGAATCATGGAGGTGATGAAAAAAAAATCTTCTTAAAATCTCCGCTACGTGTGCGGCATGAGGCAGTGTGCTCGTGGACCTCCCTACTACCCAACCTTAACCCCTTAACAACCCCCTTCCCCTTCCCCAGTTCCCTCTTTAGCGGAGAAGCTGGTTCCGGGGAGGGCGCGCGCGCTGCTTCAGCCAAGAGTTGGAGAGAAGGGGGCGGGAGACTATGGTTTCGCCTTTGCTCTGGCTCGGCTTGTATGTATCACCTTCTCTTATACCTCATAGAATCTCTCTGGCTGTCCGTTGGGGTCTCTATCAAAAAAGAGTTAGCTATAATCATGGAGGTGATGAACGCGTGCTGCCTGCGCTCCACACCCGGCGCAACACCCGAGCAAAGCTCCTATAAAAGGGAAAAGTGGGTGGGGCAGTGCGTACGAAAGAGGCCGCCGCGTTAAGCCGCCGATTTCGTGCTCGCTTTGGATCCAAAGGGTGTTCTTGTCTCCACGTTTCGCTCGCTAGGTTCCGTTGCTTCTTGTTCCGATTCTGACCTCTGGTCAGCTGGCCAGCCCAGGTTCCAGATTCCAGGTCTCTGTTTTCAGGTTCACCGCTCGACATCAGGAGACGTCTCGATCTTAGTCGGGGGGTGTCGCATTCATCGTAGATGATGCGATTTCCAGGCTCTTATCTCCAGGTCCTTCGCCGTGCGGCCACACGGTGAAGCTCAGGCACTTCTAGGTCGGTAGGGTTCGTCCCTAGCCCTAGCGACCTAGAATTCGAGCGGTTCTCGTTTCGTTCCTTCTAGCCTGTTTGTCAGGTCTATCTATCTAGATTCCAGGTTTCCTTCTTTCGGGTAATCTTGACCCAAAGGAGCCAGGTCGCCTGTCGCTTGCTGTGCGCTTGTCTCAGGCTCTCGGGGTACCTTGAGAAGGCTTCTTGCAAGGCTTGTCGTTTCTCGTTAGGTTCCGGTTCTTTCTTGGGACTTGCTAACTTTCGTTGGGGGGTTTACGCGTAAATAGAAACCCTCGGACTCACAGAACGACTCGCCTGAGACGTAACCACACCCCGCCCCAAATACTACCACCCCGACGCACGAGGGCGAGGAGAGAGAGAAGAGCAAAGTGTCGAAGCGGGAAAATCTACCTTTTTTTTTTGCCTCACTCAATAACGGTATTTACCAGTGGCTACCGGTGCCTTGGTTTTCGCGGGCGCGCCAACGCAGAGACCCGCCCAAATATGTGCGCGCGAGCGCCTCGGACCAGCCCAAATATGTATAAATATGTGTAAATATGTATTTCCGGGCCGACGTGCCCAAATTTCAAGTTGATATTCCAAGAAATATCTGCCAGGCCCTAAAGAGCGTCTTGCCAGTCCACGCCCGAGGTGAGTGAGCCCTCGAGTGCGCGGATCAACTGCATGCGGAATCCATCCAAGGAAGCAGCCGCCTTGTTCGGGTCGGTAGAGCGAAGGTCGGCGGGGAAGCGCAGCGACTGCAGGCTCTCGAGGCTAGACTTAGCATTTAGCATCGCGAGTGCCGCCCTTAGTGCGGACGAACGTACGAGCGCGCACCCATTTCGTAAGAGTGCGAGTCGTGTAAATGATGCGAGCATGCCAGGACTCACCCGACGGCCCGATGTTTCGCGAAAGCTTTTTTTCCGCCGAAACCCCCCAAAGTTTCGAAAAAAGTTTCGCGAAACCCTTACCAGCCAGGCCCTAGCCCTAGCCCAAAGCTAACCCCAAATATACAAAATATAACAAGTACTAGTAGTTGTGTTCGTGTTATTCACCTGGAGTTCAACGAAAGAATAGCACATACAAAAGGGAACATAGAATAGCAAGAACGACGGAGCGCCACACCAACAAAGCGCATGCGCACCATCCATCACCAGCGACAACAACAAAGCCAGTAGGAGTCAGACATTGGAAGGGAGCTGAGAAACGATGATATCAACAAAACTCACATGGGTCAAGCCGCGCACGAAGAGCCACCGTGAACAGCAGGATCGAGGGTAGCTAGCGGCCAATTCGCAGCAGACGGAGTCATAGGCGGAAAGAGCGCTCGCGGTGTGAAAGTCAAGTGGTCAAGAGGTGTCACCGACTTGTGGCGACGCATCACTTCTCACCTAGAAGCTGGCTAGCAGTAGGCGCATCGCAAGAGATGGTCTCCGCTTCCGCCTCACATGCACCTAGCTAACGTGCCGCCGCTGCGCAAACCAAAAAGGAGGCTAGGAGCCCCATCGCCAGACATGGCCTTACCACTCCTCATTGTGATGAGTCGGACATCGGCAACGGACGCTAAGCAAGGCGCATCGAGGAGCACACAAGCCGTGAGCGCACACCGATGGAGTTGGCATGCGCGTG
>CM030939.1:4942759-4979849 GCA_018136815.1 Isochrysis galbana | reverse complement strand
CATCAAGCGTGGTCGGACGGCTTGCACGAAAAGTAGTTCAAATGGCATGCGCTGCAAACGCAACGCAGTGGCAATGCACGTCGCATCCTCGCCGCTTTCGGCACAAGAGAGGAGTCGATTGACTAGCTGGGCCCACGCCAGCTTGTCATCGTCATTCCCAAGGAACATCCGCCTAGCTTCTCAGGCGAAGCACAATCTTCACATGGAAATCCATGCCGCAAGCCAATCGCTCAAGAGCATCGCCATGTGCAAATGCGGTTACTCGTGCAGGCAACGCTGCGTGAAATGCTGCATCAGACGCGCTCGTACAAGTTCTCGACACACCGTCGGTTCAAGCACCGACTGTCACTCCTCGCGACTTTTTGACACGTGAGAAGCGTGGGACTCAAGCAGCCAGCGCAACAGAATGCATCCAAGCCATGCATGGCTAGCTCCTTCCCAGGCTATCATGCCGAACAGAATACCGTAAGATCAGACTGTGCGCCTTCCAAGCCGGCGGGTGCACCTCATGTACGAGAGCAACATCGCAGAGTAGGGGTGGACACGCGCCTTCTTTCTGCACAGCATGTCTGGGAGCTCTCGGAAGCGGCAGCAAGCTGCGCTGATGCGCAGAGGCCGCAACCGCAGGCGCACTCGCGCGAGGGAAGCTGAGACTTCAGGGAGTCCTTGGGCTTCTGGGCGTGGCACACATCACTTGCCAGCAGACGGTTTCATTCACATTACAAGGGTTCACAAACACACTAAGGCCGCAGGTACAGCGGCGCAGATTGAGCACAGCGCCGGTGGGCCGCACATCTGCTCGCGCCGCTTAATTAGAATGGAATGGCCTAGCGGCTGTTTCCTGCCATGCGCGCCTCAAACGCTGCGGTGATTTCCGCATTGCGTGCTGACTGCGCCGCTCGCTTAGCTTCGTTCTTGCGCCGATTCTCTTCGATCATCTTCATCACGTCGTCGTAGCCTCCGTCAGGCTCTATGGTGACGGCGGCTGGTGCGGCGGCAGAAGCCTCGGCGTCGGCGCTCTCTTTTTTTTCGGCTTCACCCTTGTCCATCTGAGCCTCGAGCCATGCCTGCACGGCACGAGAGGAAGGTGGATCGGCTTGGCCAATCGGTTGTCATGCTAGCGGCGGCAGAGCCCACCTGCTCCTCATCTGTCGGTGGCGGCTGCTCGGTCTGTCTCGGCTTGGGCTGCTGTCCGGGCTGCATGTATGGCGACGCTCCGGGCGTGCCCTGCATGTAACCGCCCGTGGCTTCAAACTCTCCGTTTGCAGGGTGCATCGGCACGCCCATGCCCATGGGGGGATGCATGGTTCCCATGGGGAGTGGAGCTCCGTAGGGAGGGATGCCGCCGCTCGCGTAGTAGCCGCCGCCGTAGCCCTGCCCGCCGCCGTACATTGGGGAAAGAGGGCTGCGACGAAGGACGGGAGAGGGCGGGAGGGGGGTGCTCTCAGCCTCGCGGGAAGGGGAGGTGTGGGACGCTTGCGAAGGGTGAGAAAGTAGGGAGCGGGGGAAGGGGAAGGGGAAGATGGAGAGAGAGGGCGGTACGAGTCGCGGTGTGTGGGTAGTACGGGGCGGGGGGAAGGTGGAGGGGCTGGCGGGGCTCGGTGGGAGGCGAGCCTGGGGCGGAAGGTGCAGAGTGAAGGGGGGGGGGACGGGGTGTGAGTGGAGAGAGAGAGGGGAGAGGGGAGAGAGCGCCACCCGCGCGCGGTGGACGAACGAGCGAGTGAGCTCCCCCCCCCCCTCCCCCCCGCCCTCCCCTCCCCCCCGGGGGCAGAAGGGGGGGGGGGGGGGGCTTCTTTTGGCTGGAGCAGACCACTCCCCCCCCCGCGCGGGAGAGGGGGGAGAGGGGGCCGGCCGGCCGGACAGGCGGCTCGCGCTTTACGAATAGCGCAAAGGGCTAAGGGAAAACGTACCTCCTATCCGGTGTCTACTCAATTCCTGACACCCTAGTCCTTCCCTCTTGTATTTTGGTCAAAATGGGGCTAGCCCCCCCCCAAGTAAGCCCCCTGGTCGACAGGCAGACAGTAAGGTGTGGAACAAGATACCTAGATACCTAGATATCTAGATCTAGGCTAGTCTAGGGTCTAGGGTCTAGGGCGGTCAAACAAGTTTTTTTATTAGGGGTATGAGGTATGAAAATGACTTTCTCTTAGGTTGAGAAAATTTGAATTTGAGAATTTTTTTCGGTTTTCGGTAGAAAGTTCCCTATACACGCAACAAGCACATATCCGGGGCCCATTAGGACCAAGACCCCCCCCTTGGGCCCCCACAACAAAACGCAACCAAATACTAACAAAAGACGCTAAAGTCTATATAAAGTCGCAAAGGCAAAGGGCCAAAAAGCGAAAAGCTGAACTTCAAATCGAGACCGGGCGCGGTGCGTGCCCGTTGACGACGATCCATCCGGATGGGGGTGTCGCATTCGCGATCGACCTCGTCCGCGCCCTTTGCCCTTTGACTTTACTCGTTACTCGTTCTGCTCGTTGCTCGTAACTCGTTACTCGCCGCTTGCCCCTTGCCTGGTTGCGCCTCCTTGTAGCCTGTGCATCCTGAGATTCCCAGGCCTGGTCCTTGTGCTTGACGATCACCTGGGTCCCTCCTTGCCCTCGTTCTCCCCCGCACTCGTCCTCATTCTCGTCGCAGGTGTTCGCCGTCGTGGGTTCTCCCCTAGCGGTTAGCCTACTTCCTGGTGTGCGGTGCTGGCGCGCCGTACCGACCGCCCTCACCCTCCCTCTTCGTTCCCAGCCCCACCACCTTTGGCCTTTGGCTCTCACCGACGCTTGCTGCTCCTCCAGCCGCCAGAGGGAGGGAGAGGGAGGGAGGGAGGGGGGGGGGAGGGGGGGGAGAGCGAGGGAGAGAGGGAGGGAGGGAGGGAGAGAGAGAGAGAGAGAGAGAGAGAGAGAGAGAGAGAGAGAGAGAGAGAGAGAGAGAGAGAGAGAGAGAGAGAGAGAGAGAGAGAGAGAGAGAGAGAGAGAGAGAGAGAGAGAGAGAGAGAGGAGAGGGAGGGAGGGAGGGAGGGAGGGAGAGAGAGGGAGAGGGGGGGGGATGGACAGAGTAACTAAAGTAAGACAAGAGGGAGAGGGAGGGAGGGAGGGGGGGGGGGGAGGGGGGGGGGGGAGAGAGAGAGAGAGAGAGAGAGAGAGAGAGAGAGAGAGAGAGAGAGAGAGAGAGAGAGAGAGAGAGAGAGAGAGAGAGAGAGAGAGAGAGAGAGAGAGAGAGAGAGGGAGAGAGAGAGAGAGAGGGAGAGAGAGAGAGAGAGAGAGAGAGAGAGAGAGAGAGAGAGAGAGAGAGAGAGAGAGAGAGAGAGAGAGAGAGAGAGAGAGAGAGAGAGAGAGAGAGAGAGAGAGAGAGAGAGAGAGGAGAGAGAGAGAGAGAGAGAGAGAGAGAGAGAGAGAGAGAGAGAGAGAGAGAGAGAGAGAGAGAGAGAGAGAGAGAGAGAGAGAGAGAGAGAGAGAACCCCCCGTTTGCTCTCGGGGGATTTTTTCTCCCCCCGATAGCTGCTGGGGGATCCGCTTACGGCACCTTCCATGAGCAATCTCCCGATAGCTCTCGGGGGATTTTCTCGGTCCCCCGATAGCTCTCGGTGGGGCTGTTGGCGATCGGGAGAAAATTTCCCCCCGATAGCTCCTGGGGCCCCCCGAGAGCTCCTGGGGGGCGTTGGCTCCTGGGGGGTAACATATGCATAGAGTATGCCATCTAGGGCTAGGGATGACCGTCCGCATCGCGGACTACTCTATGAATACGTACACTTAAAACTAGGGTAAATGATGGGAGGCCGGGCGGCGCTGGCGGCGCTGCTTGGTACCGCGGCCGCTGCGGCTGCTGCGGGCGCTGCGGCAGCGTGGGAGGAGTGGATCGCGCGGCTCGGTCACGACGACTACCGCTACCCGCGCTGGGTCACTGCGCAAACCGAGCGCTGTCTCTGCTCTCCCCGCTGCGAGGGACGGCGGCTGAGAGAAGTGACAGAGGGGAGTGAGAGGGGAGAGGGCTGTGTTGTGGGCTGCACCGAGGGAGGGAAGCCGGTGCGATGGCGCGAGGAGGTTCGGGCGACACCCCACGCACCGCTCCGATGGTGCTTGGCACGCGCTTGGCTGCTGGAGCACATGCCGGCCGCCGACCGCCACTTTCTGCCGCCGGCTGTTGCCGCCGAGGCCTCATCGATGCTGGACGACCAGATCGCCTTTGCGCTGATGGCCGACGCAACCGCACCCTGGGCCAGGCAACTACCACTCAACATCAGACTCGCCTATGGTCTTCCCTATGCCGGCTACCATGAGTCGCGCCAGAACTGGCGGCCGCTCCTCTTTGCCAAGTTCTTTGCGCTCGTGCACAATGCCAGCTCCGTTGCGGAGGCTATGGCGCGCCTGCTCTCGCCCAACGTCTTCACGCATTGGTCCGAGCACTACTGGCCGTCGTCTCCGCGCCAGTCGAGCCTAGACGCATCCAACGTCTCGCAGCGCTACGAGCTTCAGTGGGCTTCGTCGACCGCGCCGCCCGTCATTGCACCGCTCGACTTTGTTGCCTATGGTGACTATTTCGCACCCGACCACGTGCCCGTGATGCCGTGGTACACTGCTCGCGATTGGGGTGCGTCGTCTATGCCAGATTCCGTATGCCAATCACCTTCCCCATCGCAGGTTACTCATCATGCACGGGATGGGCCACATTGATCACGTACATTGCGCGTGCGGTCGGCATCCCAGCGAGACAGGTGCGTGCACGGAGATGGAGACTAGGAGTGTGCTTCTCCTAGTCTCTGGTGCGTCGAGGCATAGTCTCAATTCCAATGGTGTGGTCACGAGGCGCTTGGTCGCGGCTCGGCGAGGTGCGCGCGCCGTTTTTGCAGCATCCAACGATAGCTGTCGCATTCACGTGTGCTAGGTCGGGACTCCATGCTGGAATTCGAAGACTACAGTCGCCGATTTTCGTGGCCTCGCGTTCTCGAATGAAAATGTCGCGATGTGCTGGGCGGGAGGATCACAGGCGACTGGGTATGGCGGCGGCCATCTCAACAACCACAATTGGGTCGAGGTCTACGATGGACATGGTGCGCACATGAGAGCCTAGTGCGGTGTTTGGCAGTGTGGCGTTGGCACTCGTGGGGCGCCAACTTATTGTGCTTTCGCTTGTGCTCATCAGGTTGGAAGCACATCAATGTGCCACCTACTACAAGCGTCTTAGACACCGGGCTCTGCGGCGATGCGCCCTTCCGCACCGAACATGGCTGCGGCTTTGACCCGTTCGCACCGCCGGGACAAGAGTGTGAGAGAGTTTTGGGGGGACCGGGCGCCGCGATGCTTGATCACGAGGTGCTCGCCGTCACGTGGACGCTACCAAAAGATACACAAGTTCCCGGCCTCGGGCTTGGCGAGATGTCGCGCGAGAGCATGTTTGAATGGGAAGGCGGCGAGGTAGTGGATATGACGAACCACCGGCTGAGCGATGGCACCATTGCCTCCCCCCTTGTTTGGTCACCGAGGCTTGCCAGTCCCATGGGGGAGAGGCTACCGCTCCGCCTTGTGAATCGCACCACCACATATCGCTGCAAGCCAAGCGCTGTGGCGGCTGCCGCAGCGGTAGTGTATTGATGGGCCATCCATCGTGTTGGTACGGGTAAGCATGTCCGAGTACCTCAAACCTCCACTTGTGCTCTGCGAGCGCAATATAATAAAACATCTGAGCGTTAGCACCAACCTACTGCCACAAGCCTGGTACTATCACGACACCCCAGCGCACTTGCATGTACACCTTGACGTGTGCTGATGCCTCAGACGTACACACATATGTATCCTTTGAGATCTTCCCCCATGCACATCCCCGGCGTCCCATTATAACTCCGCTAACGACAAGCAACACGCAACACCTCAAAAACTCAAAAATTGGGGCAGAAGATCCACAGATCGTGAGGGCATTGCCAACAATAAGAGGATGAGCGAGAAGGAGAAAGCCATCCTCGATGAAGCGCCTCGGGAGCGCACCATTCAAACTGAGTCCCTCAACCAACTTTCATAAGCATAAGTGAGTGAGGGTCAATGCAATAGTTAGGCCGGTCTAACCTAGAACCTAGGGCGCTAGGGGGTGAAAAAAAGTCGATTTTGAGATTAGGCCCAATGAACAAAGTGAAAGTGACTATCAAATAAGCTTCAGGAGGCTCGCCATGCATATACAACCTCGCCATGCCCGTAGTTAGTCACACTTCCAATAACATGGGTCCCGAGGAGAGCTCCATGAGCCATGAGCTCCCCGCAAGAACTGCGTTCCGCGCTAGCTGCCGGCACCGGCGCACCGGCGCGCCCTCGCAGGCAATCTCCAAGAGTGAGAGCAGCCTTGCTCTGACAGCGGAATCCTTGGACTTGGACACCCAGCGGGAAGGTGGGAAATAGTGGTTAGAAAGAGTGAGTGACCGGTGACCGGGCAACCGGGCTACCTCTAGGCATGGTTCATGGTCATGGCCACCACCTCCAGGCTCCCGCTCCAAGCTATTCTTCGGCCGATCACACGCGCTGTCGGTCGGGCGTCGGGCGTCGCGGAAGCTGCACGTTTCTAATGTTTTCTAAGTAAGAGTGATGCGCCCCACAACCACCACCACCACTCCCGTGAGTCGGTGAGCAACCGTCTCAATCTCCCAAAATAGCCCGCCACGCGCGGGGGAAGGGAGGGGGGTCCCTCACCGACGCCATTGCCTTTCGTGGGGTGGGAGGGGGGCAGGTAGGGGGGGACGTTGCGGAATCCTTGGACGGCCAGGGGAGGTGGGAAATAGAAATAGTGGTTTGAGAAGAGTGAGTGACCGGGCTAGTGACCGTGCTAGACTCGATACTGCTTTTCTACAGCTATTCTCGATCAGATTGGCATGACGACCACACTATCCGCCGTATCAGAGAGCAGACGTCGTGACGCTGCTGCTGGGATGTTGGATGTCGGGGGAGGATCCAGCGCGTCTCTAGGAATGACGAGCGGTGCCGGCTCAGAAACCGAGCGCCGCTCCCCCGATGCGTTCGCCGACGCGTTGGACATTCTTGGGAAGTGATTCGGTCTCGAGCTGTGTGAAGCTCGCAGCTCGGAGCTGCAGGGCGCGCCTTCCAGATCCGCTGAGGGCATATTGAGATCAGACCAGATCGAGATCGCTCTGAGGTCGGCCTCGGGCCCGCCGCGCCTGCAATGCCGCTCACGCTGGGACCGCCCGTACTTGAACGGCGTGACCGGCGCCATTCCATCCCGGGCAACGTGGTGTCCTCTCGATTTCCGGTCCCAGACCAGAGAGCCTTAGAATCCCACCCCCTTCTTCCCCCCCTGGCGCTTCTCCCCCTTCTCCCCTCCGCCGACCCATTCGGTGCCTCCCTCTCCGCCCCCCCCCCCCCTCCCTAACTGCTAGCCTCCCCGCCCCGCGCCCTCCCCTCCCCTCTCCGGCTCCCGCGCCCCCATCAGCCCAATCCACTCCTTGTGAGCGGCTCTTACCCTCGCCATGTTCCTCGACCTAAACAGCACCAGCGACGGCACAGTGGGCATGAAATACGATGAGACGGGCAAGTCGCGTGTGCCGTTCGCGACAACGGCGCAAAACCCGTGCGCCCGCCATGGCGACGGTCCGCGCAAGACGACAGCCATGGAGACGCATGAGGACAACCTGGAACACCACCCCAGCCCCTCCTCCCCAACTTCACCTAGCGAGGCTCCCATCGACAGCTTCTTCACCTACGAGAACGTGGGCCCGGCATCGGCCACATCTCACGTGAGTGTTGATCGGGCTCAACACGGGCCTGTTCCTCTCGACGTGAAGGCCACCATGTATGTGAGTCGTAAGCGAAAGGCTGCAGGTGAATTGTTCACCAACAGCAACTCTGTGATGATGGAATCTGCTGATACTTGCTCGATGTACTGCGCTGAGACAGGGCACTGCGCGAATTGCTCTCGCCCTGCAGCGGCTCGACCGACTGTATCTTGTGCTCCAGTAGCGACCGAGCGACTCAACGGCACGAACATCGAACTTGGTGCCCTCTCGCCACAGTCAGTTTCTCCAACAGCTCCGGCGCCATCATGGAAGCCCATATTGGGCGAATCGCCCGTTCATCATCTTCCCTTTCAGAAGGATGCCCCGATCGAGGCGGGGGACCGCTTACTCAAGGCGCGCAAAGCTTGGGATGACCTACTTGCCGTGCTGCCAAAGAAGAAGAGTCGTAAACCATGGCTGCCCCCCCGCGCGCTTGTATTCGAGGCAATTGACAACGGCATCGATACATCCACTGCATACGCCCTCGCACAGGAGTTCGCGGTGTGTTGCACCAACGGAACCCGAAAACGGTGCGAACAATTCGTATCCATGCTACGGGATGTGGCCACCTCTTACTTGGAACACATGAAGCCTACAGTGGTTGCCGTCTCACCACCCTCGCCTGCCGCGCAATGTTGGACTCCGCAGCAGACCAGCGGCACCGCCATCTTGCGACCTGCTTCACAAAATGCATTCGAGCCAGAGGTTCACTCAGCAGTGCGCGAGTCGTCCGTCGTCGCCAACACCGTCATTTACACCGAGGGAATGAGGGAGGGAGGAGCGCTGCCCCGAGGAGCCGACCCGCTGGTGTTCTCCTTGCAAGAGCTCATCGATATAGCGTTCGCTGAAGTTTCTTAGCTCCGCACGAAGCGGAGGCGACATGCAGTCTGGCGCCACTCATCCGTCGTCCCCTTGACAGGCCCCGACGAACAACAATGATAGTGTAGCACTAGAATTGATTGATGTCGAAATACACGTGAGCAAGTGAGCATACGATTCTCAAATGAGTATATTGGGGTGCATGGTCGCGCGAAAAGTTTTGCAAATGACCACATTACACGTTAGAAAGTGTTGCAAGCGAAGACAAGAAGTGCGCGCTGATAATCTTTAATCAACGGCAACCATGCGCGCGTTGGCTCCCGATATTGATGTCGTGCGCGCCTCAACCAGGCCTCTGGCCTTACTTCTTGTGATGACTTTTGCTATCCACCGTCCTTGTCGTATGTTTCCAATTATATTCAGACTGGCTGCCTTCTGCTATCTACTCGCCTTCCGCTGGCAAAGCAAAAGCAAAAAGCCTATTAGCTTTTAGCCACTAAAACTTGAACGCTGGGCCAATAAAGCATTTAGCGATGGAAATGGGGGCTAGGGCACACGCTTGTGCTCAAGCCATGACCCAGGAGCATGGCCGCCAACTAACGCCTAATGCCAGTGCGCTCATCTTCTAGCCGCTGGCCGCAGTCTTTTGTCAGAGGTAGGACGCGTGCATTTATTGCCACGCACGGGCTCTGGCATCGTGCACTGGCATAACTATCTTTATGCATCATGCACTAGCTCTGGCACTAGCAGCTAGGTCCGAGTCCTAGGCGGTTGGCTTGTGTTCGGCTTGCATGGTCAGCGGCTGCTTGCACTTATTTTTTGCGATATGCAAGTTACAATGGCAGGGAGAAGCAACATTGAAAGCCGGACCGAGCCGAACCATCGGTGGCAAGCTGCAAGGCGCAAAACTACCCCATCCCCCTACTCAGCTCTCGCAATCCTGCCTGGCCATTTACGATGAGCGCCGTGCCTGGTTTCTGTACGTGTAAGTGCTAGGCCCTTTGGCCCGACGCGCGAGGTTGTAGGGCCTGCTGCGCCGCCTGCGCGCTGCCATGTTTCACCTGCAGCTGCACAAGCGCCTGCATCTGCGCGAGGTACTGCCGCAAGAGCTGATTCTCTTGCAACACTCGCAGATACTCTTGTTGTTGTGGTGTCAGGGTGCCAGCAGCTACGGCTGCCGTCAGCTCCTGTGCGAGCAAGCTCGGGTGCGCGCTCGCAGCCGGTGCGCTAGCACCTGAGGCATCCACTGGCTCGCTGGATGAAGCACACCTTACAGTGTCCGTGCTGTCCGATGAGTCCACAGACGCGACTGGCACGCTGCAGGGGCTGCGGCTGAGCGGCACGCCGCCCGCAAGGCCAGCCTCTGAGCCGGACATGCTGGATGAACCCGTCGTCGAGCGCAATGGCGTGGCGGGCGGCGCAGGCATCAGCACTGGATAGGGCGAGAGCACCGGCATCGGCGTGGGCACCCGGAAGAGTGGATAGACCTACAAGTGGCCAACAAGGTACGGACGCTTGGTGCAGCTACGTTTGTGTGGCAGTGACCACATGCCAAAACCTGCAGACTCACTTGTGCGTTGGATCGCGTCCGCAGCAACCTAGACAAATGCGCCCTACATGCGCCCTACATGCACCCTCCATCCACTCTTTGCCTAGACTAGCAAGACACAACTCACCTGCGCCTCCATCCACATGTTTGTCGCTGCACCAGCCGAGTGCACGCCCAGCTTCAAGGCAAAGTGCACGCCACGCGGTGCGTACTTGCGCGAGGCCTCATCGAAAACCTCCTTCGCCTTGGCCTGCACAGCCCTGACCCTCCGGTTGACAAGCGCCGAGACTATGGGAAAGGCTGACAACACGAGGACCAGCTCAAGGAGCAACGGTAGCAACAGCTCGGGAAGCTCGACGGTAAGTGGGGCAAGCAATGAGCGCGGAGTCAGCGCGTAGAGGAGGGCGACGCTCGCGGCATCGATGGCGAGAAAAGGCAGGAGGAGCGATGAGAGGCCGAACGAGCGGTGAGTGGCTAGGCTGCGGTTTGCTCGTCCAAGCAGTGTGGCCCACTCGTCCTCGGAGAGGCGGCCACTGAGTGAGGAAGGGAGGGGACAGGGCTCGAGAGAGAAGTGGTTGCGGCCGTTTGTGCGGAGCGGAAGCACTAGAGTATGAGAGGTGGACGCAGGGTACATCGAGACGCGCGCCTCCCTCTCTCCCTCTCTCTCTCCCTCTCTCTCTCTCTCCTCCCCCCCCCTCTCTCTCCTCCCTCTCTCTTCGCATCTGTTCTCTCTTTCTCATTCTGGCTCTCTCTTTCACCCTCTCGTCACCATCTTTCGTCGTCTCTCTCTGGTCTCTCCCTCCCCTCTCTCGCGGCCATACTCCGCACGCTCCTCCCCCCTCCCCTCCCCCTCCCCGCGGCCTCTCTCGACCCCAACCCTCCCCCCCCCCCTCACACCTTCCCCGTGACTTTCACGTCTCTCGGCTTCTAGTATCTCTCTTATCCGTTGAACCAACAGAGGATCGAAGAGAGAGAGGAAGAGAGAGAGATAAAGGGAGAGAGGAATAGAGAGAGGAACCAGCGGAACGGGTGGGGAGGGAAGGAGGGAGGAAGAGGGGGAGGGGAGGCAGCCGGAGAGAAAGAGAGAGAGCGAGAGAGAGGGAGAGAGGGGGGGGGGGGGGGGAGGGAGGGAGAGAGAGAGAGAGAGAGAGAGAGAGAGAGAGAGAGAGAGAGAGAGAGAGAGAGAGAGAGAGAGAGAGAGAGAGAGGGAGAGAGAGAGAGGGAGGGAGAGAGAGGGAGGGAGAGAGAGAGAGAGAGAGAGAGAGAGAGAGAGGCAGAGAGAGAGAGGGAGGGGGAGAGAGAGAGAGAGAGGCAGAGAGAGAGGCAGAGAGAGAGGCAGAGAGAGAGGCAGAGAGAGAGAGAGAGAGAGAGAGGGGGGGGGGGGGGGGGGGGAGAGGGAGAGAGGTATATGCCGGAAAAAGAGAAAGCAAAAAAGAAAAGATTCAGAGATAGAAAAAACAAGAGGAAGAGAGAAGGGAGCCAATGAATTCTTTTGTACACGCCTCTCCTCCTTTCCCTACTCTCCGGATCCACTGAGAAACTCCCGCGCTTTTGCCCCTCTCTCTCTCTCTCTCGTCCCTCTCTCTCGCCCCGCTTCGCATTCACTGCCATCAAGTCAGGGCGTAAGAGACTCTCAGAACTCTCGTCATAGACCTATCTGCTCGCCCTGCACCTCTCGCTCGCCAGGCTCGGATGGGCTCGCCCCACCCGCAGCTTCCTGGAGGTCAGCAGATGGCGGAGCAGCTGGCCAGCCTGCAGCGGATGCTTGCAGACGCCGAGCAGCTGGCGGCGCGGGCAGAAGAGCAGGCGACGCAGCTGAGCGTGCCCCACACCCCTCTGATGGGCAGGATGACGCTTGCCGATGGCAAAGACTACCCGTGCTACCGGTTGGCGGACGAGCGTGCGCCAGTGATTTCTTTCACAAGCCGCGGGATGGAGCGCCTTGTGTGGGAGGAGATCCAGGCCCTCCGCAACCACGAGACGGGCGCCGATGTCGAAGATGAGGACCAAGCCTCACCACCCGAGATCATTGGTCAAACCGTCGAATACACGCTCGCCAACGTGCAAAGCGCATACAGCTCACTCATGGAGGCATACACAGCCCAACGCAAGGTACGCCAGCGGACGGATGTGTGGCGTGCAGGCGCATAAGGACATGTCTATACTGCGCAGCCACCGAGGGCTGGTGGATCACAACAAAAGGGCTGCAACGCGTGCGCATGATGAAGCCACAGCCGCAAATCAGCGAGGAGAGCCACCGACGGTTCAAGCAAGATGCCGGTTGTGTAAGCGTAGGCGCGCTGCGATTTAGATTTCATGTTGTAGTAAAGGTGGAATTTGTGACGCATTGATGGTCCAATTACCAATTCAAAAGCAGTGCATATCTGCCGGGGGCGGGGGGATTCTAGCAGCTCGCGCAAGTGCACAGGCCATGTAGGCGAAGACAGATGCCATGGCAATGATTGGGCACCGTTCGGCCGCGAGCGAGCGCGCGAGGTTAGCGCAAATCTAGTCAACAATATAGCTAGGTAGCACTAGCACGATAAGACCTCTTCAGACTGTTGTATGGATTTTTGATACCTCACCAAATGTAAATGCTGATTCTACTCTCAGATGACACACGCGGACGGACAGTCGTCGAAGGTTGGCCCTGTATCGTTGATAACTTCAAGGTGCTACATATTTTACGGGGCACGCTGTGACATGTAGAATAGCACGAGCAGACGGAGCCATTTATAGGACAGTCGAATGGTGCACACGCTTCGTTACAATAATCGGAAACCATTTGGTCCATCACGAAAGATGACGAACTCCGCAGCCAGCGCGTCGAGCGTCCCAACTACTTCTGAAATGGATGCGTTCGCGCCCTGTGCAGCACAGTGCGCAAGAATCTTGGCCACATCGGCTCGGCTCGTTTGATTCATGAAGAATGACGTGATAAGACCACGAAGGTCAGCTGGCGCATGATCAAACTCCATGACGCGCGCGGCCGAGACCATCCCACCGGGTGCATGGCTCGGGGTTTGCAGCAAGGCGTGTGGTGCCGGCGTCAGTGGCTCAGGGTGTGCACCTCCCGCAATGACCTTTTGCGGTCGGCTTGATACTGACACATCCTCAGTTTGCGGACGATTTACTCTTGGATCATTCAGCTCCTCTATAAGACTTGCCGCCACGATCTGATCATCAAGAAGCTGGAGCTCCTGCGCCTCGCGGTGGCACTCCTCGACCAAGACGGCGCGCTCGAGGCGCCACTGTGCCTTGAGCGCGTCGATACCGCACCTGTGCTCTGCAAACACACGATCAGCCTCGTGAGAGCGGTTCCGCAGTCTGGTGCGTTCAGCACGGAGATCTGCGGCGGCGAGCTGAGTCTCTGCAATCTCGGAGCACAAGCGTGCAGTCTCAGCTGAGCCCTCGTCGACGCGCTTCTCGTGTTCGAGGACGAGCGCGTGTGCTTGCATGAATGCCAGCAGTACGCGGCTCTTCTCATGTTGTAATTCCACCTCGGCTGCCGCTCCCTCGAGAAGCGCAGGCGCGAGCGCGGCCAGCTCCGCATCTAGTGCAGCGAGCTGGCGGTGCTGCTCGCCGATCTCGTGCTGCACTTCCTTGAAGAGAGTGGCTGCATCGAGTGCCGGCTCGACATGTTGCCCGTCGAGTTCAGTCATTCTCTCGCAGGCAGGGAGCAAAGGCGAGGGAGCCGGCTGCCGTCTGGCGAGTGGCAATTCCCTCGGCACGACGCTTTCGCCCACTGAGAGAGAGAGAGAGAGAGAGAGAGAGAGAGAGAGAGAGAGAGAGAGAGAGAGAGAGAGAGAGAGAGAGAGAGAGAGAGAGAGAGAGAGAGAGAGAGAGAGAGAGAGAGAGAGAGCAGAGTGGATAGAGAGAGCGAGCGAGCAAACGAGCAAGTGAGAGAGCGAGCGAGCGAGCGAGCGAGCGAGTGAGCGAGCGAGAGAGCGAGAGAGAGAGAGAGAGAGAGAGAGGGGGGGGGGGGGGGGGGGGGGGGGGGAGGGAGAGAGGGAGGGTGGAAGGGAGAGGGACGGAGGAAGAAGGGAGAGAGAGATGGAGGAAGAGAGGGAATAATGGAGGGAGATATGGACGGGGAAGAGAGGAGGTGGACGACGGGAGACCAAGGCGGGCGTCCGTGAGGAGAGAGAGAGGAAGAAGAGGGAGCGGAGCGGGAGAAGTGAGGAGGGAGGGAGTAAAGAGGATGGGAAGGGGTTGCGAGGATTCTTCCGTCGTTTCCTCCTCTTTTCTCTTCCTATTCCCCTCGGCACAGAGGAAGAGGAGGGTCTTTCCCCCGCCCGCCCCCCGCGCCCCCCCCCCAATGAAGTGGACGGGCGAGGGGGGCGGGCGGGGCGGGGGAAGGGGGCGCGCGCGCGGGAAGAAGGAAGACGAGGAGACAAGAGAGAGCGAGTGAGAGAGTGAGAGAGGGGAGGGGAGAGGGCGGGGAGCAGCTCATCCTGTCGAGAGCTCTCTCTTTGTGCCTCTTCCCCCCCCTCTCTCTCTCCCTCTCCCTCTCCCTATCTCTGTCTCTTCTCTCCAGCCCTTCTTCTCTCTCTCTCTCTCTCTCTCTCTCTCTCTCTCTCTCTCTCTCTCTGTGCTCGTCTCGAGCCTCTCCCTCTCCTCGCTGGCCCCCCGCCGGAAGGGGGGGGGGGGGGGGGGGGGGGGGGAGAAAGGGGGAGCTCCCCTCGGTGGGTGATGAGAGAGAGAGAGAGAGAGAGGGACAGGAAGTAGAACAGAGAGAGAGAGCAGAACGGGCACAGGACCCAAGATGCACTCCAGGTGCACCCTTCCCTACGTATGAGTGGCGCCCCACTCGGTCAATCTGGCGCCAGAAGATCCATCACACCTTCACCCTTCCTGCCCTCCCCGCACGGATCGCCGATAACCCTTGTAAATCCGTCCCACATTCATTTTCTCATGGTGACACACGCCACACCCCTTTCCCCTTTTCGCCCTCTCATCGCCAGAGAGAGCGACTCTCGCTCGCTCTCTCTCTCTTCTCGTCCACTCCCCCCTCCCCCCCCCCCCCCCCCCCACCCGCCCTGCCCCTCCACCCCCGGGCCTCGCCCCTCTCTCCCTCTCCCCCCCTCCCCTCCCTACTTCTTCCCTTCCCATTCGTCCTCTCCCCCGCCGCCGGATCCTCTCTCCACCCTCTCCCCTCCTCCGCCTCGCTCTCCCCCTCTGCCTTCCCTCACGCAAGATGCCGTCTCGGCCAGCAGACAGCAAGAGGAGCCACACAGCCACATCGCCTCCCACCCTCCACGACATCGCATCCACCCTCGAGGGCGCTGCCCGCGAGGCTGTCAGCGACGTCCACCACGCGAGGCAGAGGGCGGAGAGGCTGAGGGACTCGATGCTCGAGGACGCGAGAGGGCTCGGTGAGAGCGTCCTCTCAGAGGCCAAGGGACTCGGCGCGAGCGTGCTCTCCGATGCCAAGGGGCTCGGTGCGAGCATGCTCTCTGACGCGCGAGGCCACCTTCAGGGCGTGCGACGAGCTCTGCCCGCCTCCAAGAGCCAGGCTGTCCTTGCGCTGCAGAACACCGAGCTGCACTTCCTCGTGCATGCGCCGTGGCTGCTCGGCCTCTTTGTGCCGCCGCCTTCATGGCCGCCCGAGAGCCTGACTGTCAAGGCGCCCCGGCTTGCCGCCACGCTGCTTGCAGCGGCGGTTGTCCTCGCTATGCTTGCAGGCGGGATTGGAGCGCTAGGCCTCCTCATGCTCTGGGTCGCTGCGCTCGGTGTACCGCTGCTAGTGATGTTCGCGCCCATGGTGCTCGCTGGCTACATTGGCGCGTGCGTCTACTGGCGCCGGCTGCTCCGCCCCTTCGGCTTGCCGCGTATCGGCGACTTTGCACGCTCGGCCGCAGGCTCGGCCGCTGAGGAGCGCCGTTGTCGCGAGGAGATGGAGCGGATGGAGGAACTGCTCAGTAGCCAGGCACGCTGTGAGGAGGCGCACGACGATTTTGTGGACCATGTGTCAGGGGCCACCTCTCTCGCCGTCTACGGATGCGGTGCGCAGGCCCACTTGTTATCGTGCCACTGCGGCCTGTATCACCTGCCCGATGCGCTTACCACTCCGTGTAGGCATTCTGGCAGCCACCCACGTGGGCGGTCTATTTGCGCTCCAGCGGTACGGCCTCGACCCTGCCCGATACGCTTACCACTCCGTGTAGGCATTCTGGCAGCCACCCACGTGGGCGGTCTCTTTGCGCTCCAGCGGTACGGCCTCGACTATAAGCAGCTTAACACACTCGCCGGCGTTAGCGCCGGCGCCGTCATCGTCGCATGCCTCTCGGTGAGCGCGCCGGCCGCTCCAATCCTTCCCCCCTCTCCCTCCTCCTTTCCCCTGTCACGCCGTGTGCCAGCTTCTCCCGCCGTCGCCGGCACACAGGTCGGATACGACGCCGAGGCCATCTACCGCCTCGTCACTAAGATGCCCTTCCACCGGCTAGCGTACCCAGAGCTTGGCGCGCTCTTCCGCGCCCTCGGCAACACTCTTCTCACCCTCTTCCAGGCGAGCCTTGTGCTGGTCGCAGCGCGATCGTTGCCGACTCCGCCATGCCCACGTGCTGGCACGGGGACCCATCTGTTTTACGCCTCGTCCACAGGTCATCCACAGGCAGGGCGCTGTGCCATGGGCGCTGCGCGAGATCTCGCAAGGCAATGGACCAGGGATCAACTCGGGTGCTGAGCTCGATCGGTGCGCCGCCGCGCGCAGGTTTCGCGCGCGAAGTCGCCCTGATGTCCGGCTTGCTTCCTGATGCGGCGCAGGCTGATGGGTGATGCACTGGCGCAGCGCCCTGGCGTAGACAGAGAGAAGATCTGCGAGTGCGGCTCGCGTAAAAAATTCTGGAAGTGCTGCGCGCGCGACCTTACACTTGGGCAGGTAGATCGCCCACGCCCACACACGGCAACTCTCCGCCGGCTCGACGTGCCGCGAGGACTGCAACGCCAAGCACGCGTTCACCGCGCCGTCGTCCTGCAGGTCAAGGAACAATACGGCAAGCGGGTCATCATCCTAGTCACCGAGCTTGACACAGGCCGGGAGCGTCAGCTCACCCCTGAGACAGACGCAGAGCTACCCCTGCGCATCGCGGTCCGCATGTCCATGGGCGTGCCCGGACTCATCGAGCCCTTCCGGTGAGTCGCCCTCACTCACGCGTTGCCACCGCCACTTTGCGCTGCCCCATTCCACCTTTCGTTCCATGGCAGCCCCTCTCCTGGGCGACAACAGCCGCTCTAGCCCCCCCCCCAACACCCCCCCACCTACCACCCTCGCCGTGCGCTGGGCAGCTACGGCCGCCATGTCTATTGCGACGGCGGCATGTGCAACGACTTCCCGATGAACGCTCTTCCCGATGACGGCCACCGCCTTGGGCTCATGGTCCGGCCAAGAGACTGGTACATGTACAATTTTGGCTCACTTCATCGACTGACACGTGGTGTCAATACCCACGCCGCTGAGGCCGAGGTACGTGCCGCAACCCATGTGGCTCTTGCTCCGCGATGCGACTACACCACCGCAGCTTGAATCGCGCCCACGCGAAGATACCGTCCTGCCGGCGCGTGGCGCCGTCGCAGGTCATCGCCGAGCTAACGCGCATGGAACAGCGGATGAAAGAGAAGGGTATCTACCCGGTGCGTGACGGCGTTGACCTAGCCACCACGTGCATGCAAACGATGATGGATGCTAACTTGGCGCTCCAAATCCGCATGGCATCGGGCGGAGAGGCGGTCGCCTCGCACAACGGTTGGCTGCGCGAAGGCACTTGGCCGAGATCGTGGGCGTCGATAAAGGTGTGCCGGTGCCGCGCCTTGTGCACGCTCACGCGTCCGCACTCGTCCCACCTCGCGCTCCAACGGGCGCGCTCACGCCTTTCATTCGGCCGACGGTGGATCAGAGTCTGATCTTGCAAGCGGCGCCCAACGTCGCCGAGCTTTCCGAGCCGTCGGTGTCGGCGCGCTTGTCGGCGGACGAGACGGCGCCGTCTGAGGGCGCCAATTCGGCCGTCTCGTTGCAAGCCTCTTCGAGCTTCGCCCCGCCGTCGCCCTCTTTCTTCCAACTTGCTCCCCAAATCGTGACTCTGTGCGGCGGCTCCTTTTCACCCTTTGACTTCGGGCTTACAAAGATCCAGCACGAGCAGCTCTTTGTTGCGGGGCAGGTACACGCTCCTCCGCCTTGGCCTGCCACCGGATGT
The DNA here is from genome assembly GCA_018136815.1 of Isochrysis galbana. Taxonomy (NCBI): domain Eukaryota; phylum Haptophyta; order Isochrysidales; family Isochrysidaceae; genus Isochrysis; species Isochrysis galbana. The sequence continues at coordinate 4,961,524 of CM030939.1, read as the reverse complement.
CCACTCGCCACGACGCGCCAACCCTGCACCTTTGCGGCTTGCAGATCTCGGTGCACATGACGGCTGCACAGCATGCCGCGGCCCACCTCGAGAAGGACCTGCCCATCACCCCGGACGACAACCAAGACCTTCTCGGCTCCGTCGTCGCTGCCCTCTCGCGTGCTAAAGATGCTGCCGCCTCGGTCGCGGCCTCGGCTGCGGGCGGCGAGGACTCTACGAGCGTGGCCAACGCAAAGCCGCCGTCGCACGAAGGGACTGCAACGCCGGAGGTGGAGGCCGTTGCCCCCGTGCTTTCGAGGCAAACGAAGCTCGCCTTCTTGCTTTACCTCTTGCACATGGAGTACCGTAAGTGAGACGGCGGGCAAGTGACAATGCACGAAGCGGCTGCCTCCGAGCGCGTTTTGCGTGCCCGCGTAGGTTTGCGGCTAGATGGGTGAGATTCTAGGTTGTGCTTTCTTGCTGCCTCCAAAGTGGCAGCTGGCATCGTCGACATGTGGCAGACAGGACGCCGCTCTGAGCAAGGGAACCGCACCCGTCGTACCCGCGCTTTGTCTTGGTGCTAATGTCGAGAGTTGGATCACTATCCATCCACGATGCTGTGTGCCATCATCGTCGCCGTGTTGCGACGTAAGAGTCCTCCCAATCCCAAGTCCCAAGGTAGTATTCGATAGCAGCCCGTCGCCACTGACTCCTTGCTCTTTGAACTACTATTTTTCATCCTCCACCTCTTAACTAAGTTCATACTTGGTTCTCGGTTGCCATGGAGCGCGCCGGCGCGGCGCGGCGCGGCGCGGCTCTTCTCTCCTTCGGCCCCCCCGCCGAGGGCGCCCCACCAGCCCCCATGGAGCAGTCGTTGACGAAGCGACCGCGTCCGCCAGCTGAGACCGAGCAAGTGTGTGAGTGTGTGCGACCCCGGTCGCGCCACACGGCCCGTGGCTCCGGCTCCGGCCACACACAGCATCAAGCATAGCAGTCATGCTAGCCCCCCCTCCATGGGGGACATCGGCCTTGCAGTCGGCAACAAACCAGCAGCCAGCGAGAACAGACGGGAGGAGCACGAGGGGCGATCGGGCGATGGCGAGGAGCGTTCGGAGGACACCAAGGGAAAACGTCACGCGCGGGGGGGGGGGGGAACGCGCGGGAAAATAATAGACGGGAAAGGGGCGGAAACTCAAGGGAGCACTCGGGGAAAGGCGGGAGGGAGGAGAAGGGAAAGGGCTTTCGCGGGGGAGGGGGCCGATCGAGATAGCGCGAAGGGGAGGGAATCGGGGCGCTACGGACGGGGGGAGTCGCGCGGGGAACCTAGTCGGGGCGTATAGGGGGAGGCAAGTGTACAAGGCCCCTTCCTTACCCGCAACACATCACATACATCACATGCTTCTTCAGCAACAAATACCAAACACCCATATGTGTTCCCATATACCATAATACACAACACCATAAGTTATGCCATAAGTAAGACAACACAAATACACAAGCAAACATGACTGACTATGCTGTAAGTCTCAAGATGACATGTTCACAAGCCTCATCATCTCCTGCATGCTCGTCGTCCGAGCCTATCTCCACTCTCTTCATCAGTATCAGTATCCCACTTGCATATGTCTGGGCGCCAAGCAGCGTCTTCCTACATGTGAAACACAGGAACACTGTTCCATTGTTTTTTTCGGAGGCCCAAAACATATGTTTTTCGCTGTTTTATTTCGGGCGACCGCCCCCCCCCCCACCCCCGCCCATCTGTTTTTTACACTGTTTTTCTCCGTTTTTTTGACGGCAAAAAGCATACTGTTTTTGCTGTTTTATTTCTAAGTTTGACTGTGTTTCACATGTAGGAGCGTCTTGCTATATATATTACGTAGTATATATATATAACATGTATGTGTGTGTGTATACAGCTGTGTATACACTGTGTATACAGCCTTAGGCTGTATACACAGCGTATAATGTGATATACTCGGGGCCGTCTTGTGTATATGCCATGTAGGACCCAAATGTCCCGGGACATTTCGGGACATGTCCTTTTAGCCAAACAGCCCTAAATGTCCTGTTGACTGTCCGGACATTTTGGCCAGGGCCTAGGTAGTTACCTACTAGGTCTAGGTAACGGTAACGGTAACACCTACCATATTTTGCCACCCGCTCTCAGCAGCGAGGAACTTTCTTAATTATCCCCATCACCGAATACCCATATGGTGTACGGAATGTGCATCGAATACCCATGGGCACAGATCAAGATTTTGGGGAGGCCCTAGATACAAAAAATATCATTAGGGGAGGGGGACGGACATGCCAGCAGAGGAATTGGCCGACTAACCTTTAAACGTGTTGGTACTAAGTTCTAAGTTCTCCCCTCGGACCTGCCGCTCTCTGCGCGGCGCGCCGACTCGACGCGACGTGGCCGGCGGGTGGGTGGGATGGCTCCACGCCGCGGGCTTGCGCAGGTGCTCGAGCCACTGCCTCGGCACTACAACGGCCAGGGCGTTCTTCGACCAAGTATCTGCCTCCAGCTCCGCGACGAAAGCTTCCAGGCTGACTTCTCCTCACTGTGGGATGAGCACGTCGATTTTGGCACTGCGCGGTCGCACAAGAAGCTGCTCAAGCGTGACCGTGAGGCGAGTGAATGGCGCGCGCGCCTCGCGGCGAAGCAGTCGGAAGAGCTGATCGTTCACCCAAAACAGAGCAAGAAAAAGCGATCAAGTGCTGAGAGCATTGATAGAGAGCTGGTAGCCGGCAGCAGCATGGATGCTCTGCACGGTGCCACAAGAGCAGCGGTCCAGGACAAAAAGACTAGCACACGTCAAGCGGCGGCGGCCAAATCAGCTGCGACTGTGTTGGCCAATAAGGGGCGGTGGGGCTCGACGTTGGCGTCGCAATTGCTTGGAAGGTAGCAAGTGGGCCCGGCGGGATGGAAAGTGAAAGTTGAAACGAGTCTCATCGAAAAGTCTGATTCTTTTTCGCCATATTTCTGTGAAACACACATTCTAAGTCTTCCCTACTGCTGCGCGCGCGGAGGTGGGTTGTGAACGCATCGTGATCAGTGATCCGTGTTCTCGATGCGCTGATGAACAACAACATATTGTTGTTCAACAACCGGACAACTATCTCCTTGGCCACCAACATGGTAGCCCGGTCTGCTGACTCTTTTTCACTACATTTTTCCACCTCCCCTGGGTGTCCAAGGATTCCCCAGTGTGGTTGGCCAGTAATGATTGTCACAGTTTGAGCGATGGAACGTGCGCCGACCGCTCCCCCTTCCTAGCCCACTGCGGGGGGTGAGGTGACACCAAATACATGCTTCACGCGCCCGCGCTTCACTCTTCTTGCCTAAGCCTAAGCGCGTGTAGGTGCAGGCAGGCTCGCTGTGGTTTGCCTTGATAGTACCGGGCCAGTGGAAGCAGGGGAACACACGCTCAGAGATTTAATGATTTCCTCACGCGCCGCACGCGCCGGTGGAAATGTTCAAGTTTTTGTAGTTGATATACGTGAGTAGCCGGGCTACAAAATCAAAATACTACTACAAAATGCAAAATGAGATTGGACCATTGCCGGCATCATCGAAATGATGCAGCGTTAGGAATGAGTCCGCTAGCTGACACGAATTCAACAGCTGCGCAAGAGCGGATGTGCGGGAGCTCTTCAATAAGCGGGCGATCCTATGTGCACGATGGAGAGTGTAAGCTCTCCAATGGTAAGTGCAGGAGCAAGTGATTCGTGATCCGTCCGCGTCAAGTAAGCGGAAATGGCACAAACGGTTGATTGCGTCGAGGTTCGGAGGCTGCGGGCTTCGGTCTGAGCCCATTCTCAGCCACATCCATCACGCAGATGTGGAACTTGACCAGATGGTCGTCGCAATCCAATTCCCCTTGGTGCATCAAGCACGCAGCATATAGCCTCTTCCATCTCGAACAACCGCTCGCAATCTGGAAGCGACGACGCTCCCCGGCCTCGACACACGAGTCGACCACGCCCTGCAGGCAGACGAGGGTGGCACTTTGTTTCCATTGCGCAGGCCGACCAGCCACAGCAATCAGTAGGGCTAAAGCGGAGCTGTGTTCCCCGCAGTCAGTGAAGGAGCAACACTGTCCAAGCTGGGATGGAGCGCACCCTTAGAGAATCGCACGGCCGCCAGTCAGCCGCAGCCGCGACGCAGCGCTGGTGAGCAAGCACCAGCTCGGCGCAGTCAAAGGGGAATCGTAGCAGCCTCTCGAGCTCTGCCAGCTCCTTTGCACGCCGCCGCTCTCGCTCGAGCGCGAAGGGGTCTGCCATCGCGCTGGGCGACGGCAGGCAGGAGGAAGTTGGGGGGGGGGGCGGAGAGACAAAAAAAAGGGGGAGAAAGAAGGAGGCAGTACGTTAAAAATTGTAGTATTGTAAGAGGTCTTCTTAGCTAGCACCCCTAGCCACATACAAGTAGGTGGTATAAAAATAGTCGAACACGAACTCAACTCAAACTTTTTGACCGTTTGAACATAGTCAACTACCTACTACTCCCTTGACCCCCAAAGTGAACACTCTCAAAGACCCTGAAATTTTTTCTCGCGCCGCGTTAACCCTAGTACATGCCTAAAACCCCAAAAAAGAGAGGCTAGCATTCGGGTCGGGGCGCCCAAACGACAGAATTTTTGTGCCGGACCATGTGTACATAGGCAGATTAGGACCCCCAAAGCAGCCTAGCACATGTGCATGAAGTTATAGTGACATTTGAGAGCTGCGAAATCGACGAAAACGCGAAAACCGCCAAAAAAAGGCGAAAACCGCCAAAAAAAGGCGAAAACCCCAAAACTACTCGATTAGACACCGGTGGCACGCGAAAAAGCACTGTATATGGTAGAAGGCGCCCGTCCCTCCACAACAGGCCAAACACTTGTGCTGGGGGCGCTTGGGCTTGTCCACAGAGCACTGACTGTACCCACACAAACCCTTTTGAGTTGACACTCGCTCGGCCTTCTTCAGCGGACCTCGCGCCCCCGCCCGACGTTTGCGCTCACGCAAGGCGACGGCCACTTTGCCCATATCGATCAATTCGTGTTCGGCGCGCGACTGGGAATGTGTGGATGCCGGGCTCAGATACTCAGCTGCATTGCTCATCCCTGCCTGCATCACACACAGCCCTGCCGGTTTCCGTCGGCGCAGCGGCTTAGCCTCGTCGAGCGTCTGCCCTCTGCCTACGAGCCAGTAGTCATCCCATGTTCGACAGTCGCCTGGGGCTCGGGAGCGGTCGCGGCACGCTCCATGGTTCAAACTATAACAATAGTTTGTGGGGAGTGTACAAATACACAAGGCCCCCCCCTTTACCCGCAACGGCCAACCCTTTTCCAAAACAAAAGGTGGTCACTCATGGTCGGCCCTAGACTTGCCGCACATGCAAAGAATTGTAAAGTAGATTGAAACCCCTGGCGGGACGAGAAAGGGGGAGAAATGCTCGTCGATGGTGATGGGGACCATCGATGGAAACAACAAGTGGGCAAACACGGGACGATCGATAGGAATACGAACGGGAGGTTCACTTCGCCTGCGACAGCTCCATGGGGGTTGGGGGGCCACCCTCGGGAGGGGGTCGTGAGGAGAGGAGAGTCGCCTCGGCGCGCTCCATCGCAACCAACTATAAACTAAGTTTCTAAGTTTGCACAACAACGTTGAACTGCGTTGTCAAGGCCAAACTCACACCCGCGCAACGGAGGAAACTACTTAAAAGTCTCCTTACTCCGGTCCCCATATTCGACTTAGACCACGTCAATGCTATCGCATCCGCTCACTCGCCCCACCTGCGCGCACACACGCATCGTCAAATGTCGATTATGAGGCCGGGAGAGTTCTTTAGCTGCGTCACTGCGTCCCGCGAGAATTTGTTGCCACCGAGCCGGATCGGGACCGCCGGGCAGCAATTGTTGTTGCGCATGTAATCAAATGCTTCAAGGAGAATCGGCAGGTCCTCGTCGCCCCAACCGTAGTCCTTGAAGAACAATCCGTCGCAACATGGCACGAGTGATTTAATGTCGCCAAAGGCCTGCTCGAACGCCTTACGATACAGCGAAACCACCACGCTAAGGTCTGCATTGTAAGAAAAGATGAGCTCGCCGCTCACCACAGCTTCTTGCATAAATTTCTCCAAGCGATCGGGTGACATGAAAGGTTTGCGAACACCGCCTTTTCGCATGTCTTCCCACATGTCTTCGTAAGTCATACCGGGCCGGTAATTGCGAATGTCCCATAAAATGTTGTTGCCCTTGGCTAGAGAGGCCATCTTTTTCTCGCAGAAACACCAGCCCCTCGCGTCGTAGGGCTTGGGATTCGTCGGTGGTGGTGCGTCGCAAAGCTCTCCAGTGCACAGCATGACTGTTGTCATCGGGTGAGCATACCATCGCCACAGCTCAGACAGCGACTTTTTGAAGGCCTCGGCTTCATTTTCTGCCCGAGGTTCTTGGGGAAGAGCCGTATAGTCAAGGAAGACACCCACTGTCTGATACTTATTGCCGCATCCCTTCGTGCCATGTCCAGTTTGTCTTTCGTCCTGTGCTGTGGCGAGCATTGTCTCGAGAATGGGTGAGAGCTGTTGGAGGAGATGCCCTGCACGATCAGGATGGAAAGGGTCCGCCCATGGGTACGACAAGACTAGCACGGGCAGGCGATATATGCCGGAATACTGCAAACGCCACATGTTGTCTTTGGTGATACGAGCAGATTCAGGCGCTTCTTGTGCACGAGGCATGAGACCATTGTTTTTTGCGAGCGCGATCAGATATTGAGCGGTGATGAGGGGTGTGTGCTCCATCATCTCCTCAATCACATGGCCCCCGTACTTCTTCCAGCGCTCCCCAACCTGAGCCTTGACCTCTGGGGGAGCTGCTTCCGCGAATTCTTGATCTTGCTCCGCAGCGGTGGCTGCAGCCGCGTTTGCGGAGACTCCTTCTGGTTCAATCAGCTCGATCGCATAGCGTCCCTCCGTGTTCTTTGTCGCTATGGCTTGTCGCGAAGGAATTTGAGCGCGCCGTTCAACCTCCTCGTCGGAGAGATGCAGTCCAGACCTCTGCTCTGCTGGTGGCACGGATGTTGGAGGAACTGGACCCGCTGCAGGTGGGGGAGATGGCTCTTCCACGCTAGATGTGAGGCCACGTGCCTGTGGGGCTGCAGGCTCTGCTTGTGGCTGGGCTTGGGGCGTAGGCTGCTGCGCCTCTCTTGGAGCAGCTTTCTTCCTCGAGCTGGACGAGCCGGCGCCCATCACAGAGAGGATGGACGCACACCGCAGGCCGGCGAGCGAAAGGAGAGAGAGCGATAACGGCAGGCACGAAACCATACAAGATTGCAGTTCTGTCTGGGGTTTTGTAGTAGAAGGGACAAATAGTCCCCATGTGCCTTGGTGTATACTCTGAATTAGGTGTCTTCTGAGCTCGTCCCCTCGTTGCGTCGCTAAGACCATGCTACACCTACTCGTACTCAGTAGCCCTCGTCTCGCTACTCAGTATGGGCCTGGCTGCGGCTGCCCCACGCGCTCTACTCGAACATTTTCACAGGAGAGCTGGAGAGAGCCTGCGTTCTTGGCGTTCTCACCAATGGAGTAGAGCTAAAATGGTCTACTGATAAATATATATCGAGGTGTGAAGATGGTTGGGATGGTCTTGATGCATCATTCACAGCTCACATTTGCATTGAGGGTCTGCCGGCGGGCGGCGGATGGCGGCGGGGCTGTGCGCAGCTGGCCCCTGCGCGGCTCCGCCCGTGGCACGCACGGCTGGGGTGCCGTCGATCTGCCTTCTGGTCGCACGGTGGGGCGGCTGGCCTCCCTGGCTGCCGCTCCTCATGCGCAGCTACGCGGCCAACGCGGACGTGAGCTTCACGCTACTGGGCGACCTCAAGCCGCTCGCGCATTTCTCGACCTCCTCTCCTTCCTCGTCCGCTCCTGCCGCTGTGCTGCCGCCCAACGTGCGCTTCGTTCAGCTTTCAACGCGCGCCCTTGTTGAGCGGCTCGTGCGCACCGTCGGCTTTCGCGCCACATCGCTTGCCCTCAACAACCACTCCACCTCCAAGATCTCTGACCTGAAGCCAATGTTTGGAGAGGTGTTCGCTGATGATCTGCTGGCTGGCTGTGCGTGCGCCGAAGCCCCGCTTCAACACCTGTGCAAACATATATGCAGACACACCGATCGGGCACATCGCTGCCTACCTGTATTGTAGCTATTTGCATCCAAAGCTCAGATGCGACAGGAGGCCCTCCATGCGGCCATGCACATTGGTCTCTAGATGGAAGAGCTGCGACATGCCTTCCCTGCCCAGGTGACTTTTGGGGCAACGTGCAGGACGATGTGCTGCTTGGCCGCCTCCGGGATTGGTTCCCTCCCGACGTGCTATCCACACATGATATCTTTTCGCCCTTGCCTTCGCCGCTCCACTCTTGCGGTCCGTTTATGATGTACCGAAACACTCCGACCGTCAACAAGCTCTACCACCGCTCGCCTGATGTGGCAAGGGTGCGCGCCGCGCCAGTCCACAAACAGCCCGAGTGGGCACTTCGTTGACTATTGCGGAGCCACCATCCTTTATGCCGTCGCGCTCAGGTCCTTAGCGACTCCAGATACCTCGTATTTGACGAATGGTGGGGTGCTCTCAAGGGCAAGGGCAATATGCCTCGCGTCACCGCAGAGGCGGCCGCTGCGGGGATCGTGCGCATATGGAACGGCCGCCTTGATCGGAGAAAAAGTGCGTGCACTTGGTTCGCAGGCCGAATTTCGTTGCCGGCTCGTGCCTGGTGCCCAAGCCTACTCGCATCTGCTCACCCCATCTTGTGCTATTCTCACTCTAGATGGGAGCAAGCGCGTCGAGGCATGGGAGGACCGACTTTACTTGCGTGGGGAGAAGACGCCCCTCATGGACGAGGGGTTCGTCATCAGCTGGCAGAACGACGGGACACTCTGGCAAGGCGCAGGTCGAGCTTCGCGTCCGATGCGCGCCGCAGCGACTGCACCGACTGCACGCCGCCTCTCGCAAGAAGGCACAGAACGATCACATAGCTCAGGATGGGCGACCGCCTCAGACACGATGCATCGCAGCCTGGCCCGGCGGCGACAACAGATAGGTGAGCACAGGCGCGTAAGCCCAGCGCCTCGTCCACGTGGAGTGGCCCCGGCATCCATCCGGTCAGTCGCGAGTGCCGTCGTCCAAGATATTTTCGAGCCTGGCTCCGGATTTCGCCTCCTCTATGCTCATCTTGCCGTAGTGAAGCGCCGCGCTGCCTTTTCGCGCCTGCAAGCCACCCCGAGTTTGTACGAGCACACCAGGCGCTCGTCCGGCTTCAGCCTGTCGCGGCATGGGGTATTCCTTCACTTAGCGCGGGCAAGCTTCTGGTTCTCCGGAGGATTCCCCAACCTGCATGCGGTGCTGCCTACCCTACAATTGCGCGATGGCTTGCAGCGGAGCTCCGAGGAGCTAGCCGGGCGGCCCGCAAAGCCCTCCTTAGTCGACCGGACCATCTTACCCTGTATTGCAGCTGTTCGGCGAGACGCAAGCTGGGAGCAGGCGGGAGACGCTGCCAATCATAGGGCTAGCGCGCGGCGATCGACCGGGCCGGGCTCGCTGCGCGGCAGTGGAGACGACGATGATGGGGCAAAATTGCGGCCTCGGAAGCTCCGGGAAACTGGACGAGAGGTTCAGTTGATAGGCAACGAAAAGCCCAGTGCAAGATGGCTGATGCAAATTGATGATGGACAACTAGATGCAGCCTCTCCAGAGGAGTTTGCTCGTCAAGTGGGCGCACCGGGGGCTTGCAACATGGAGACAAAGGTCGTTGGCGGCGAGGCAGGAGGGGCCATTGCAACGTTCAAAACCCCGCAGCAAGCCCTCGAGTATCGGTCCCATGCGCGTACGCCTACACGGTCAACGAGTCGTTCATGGTCAAATGGACAGAACGTAGACACACCACGTGGGCATGACGCAGCTAGCCGTGCACATCAAATTGTGGACAATCACAAGAGTGGGCGTATCTACTTTTGACACAAGGTGAGCATACCATGTGTAATTGCACGCTATCGCCAACTTCAACGACACACAGGCAAACCTATTGCCCATACCACAAGGCAGCATGCCGTCATCCGTGGCGTTGGCTCACGCCGTCGCCTACGTACACTCTGCGAAGTTAGCGGTAGTAGGCAGCGCACACCGTTTCTGCTGCCATTAGGAGTAGTAGCTAATGTGTTGACGTCGTCGGGTCGGTGGTTCGGTTGGTTAGCCCTATGTTGGTTGACTCCTTTGGCGCAGCCTGCGCAGTCGGCGTGTTGCTTGGAGCTATGCGCCCCGCGTTTCCCGGTTCCGACTGGATCGGTGTTGGCGCAAGGGCATGTATTGCAGTAGTGCCTCTTTGTTGTGTTCATGACCGAGTTGGGTGTGGAGTGTGCGCTGTGTGCGCGTCTGCGTGGGGCCGGCTCGAGGGCCGGGCTTTGCGTCCGTCTCGTCAAAGCGCAGGGGTCCCTTCTCCCCTTTGGGTCCTCATTTGAGTCTGTTCTTCAATCGGTTTGTGGCTGCAGGGTTGTGCAGTCTTTGCTACGCAACCCTGGGTTGGTTTTGGTTGTGGTCTTGTCGATTGTCGACCGGCCGGGCCTGCGTCTCGTGCTTGAACACGAGGTCAGTGCCATGGTGTTGTAGGGGTAGGGGCCCAGCCTTGCGGCTTTCCCTATACCTATGCACCCCTCCAAATCTCCCCCCTCGCAGGCCCCCGGCTGCCCCATTCTAACTCCCCACAAGTTAAAATGAGGGAAACCCCATTGAGGCGGCCCGACCTACGTCGGGCGACTCTCCGCGAAAAAGCACCGAGGGGGGGAAAGGAACCTCTCGTCAAAAAAGGAGCAACGGCCCTTACCAGTAGGCCCAGGCGGAAATATTCAGGATATTTCGCGGGATATTTGGGCGAATATGGCCCAAAAAATATTTCGCATATTTTGCGGAATATTTGGGCTGCTCAAGCAACGAGATCAAAAACAAAACCCCCCTTTCAACAAGAAAATCATTAGAAAGGCATGGCCGGCGGCACTAGCACTAGGCGCGAAAGCGCGAAAAATAAAGATCCAGTGCGAGCTTGGTTAGTTAGTTCAACTCTCAATACGTGATATTTACGCGTGTTACTATCATAATCCGTGAGCCCCCAGGAGCGGAGTCGCATGGGAACAGCACTGTTGGCGGTTGGCGGGAGGCGGGAGAACGCAGACAGCAGACACCCCTCCACGCGCCGAGACGGCGGCTCTCTTCCGCGTCCGCGCATTGAGACGCCGTCTTCTCTTCCCTCAACCCCCCCAGCGCGAAAGTCCCCCAGCGCGTCCCTCAGCGTTCCCCAGCGTCCCTCAGTGTCTCCCAGCGTCTCTCTGTCGCATTCGCGAATCGACACTGGTTAGGCTCCTCTTCGTCGTTCGGCATTTATCGTTATAATTCTCTCGTTCTCGTTCTCGGTCAAAAAGCTTCGCTTGGACGCATAGGGTCTTGGGTTGTGGAGCGTTCTCTCTCTTTCTCTCGAAAGAGAAGGAAGTTTCCCCACCCTTCTCCCTCCTAGGCGCCTCGCAAATAGGTTTAATTCGCTATCTTCTCCACGTTTCGCTATCTACTTCAGTGATTGCAATCAGGTTTAATTTGCAATCTCTTCGCATCTCCCCCTTAGGCCCACCGCATCTCTCTCGTCTTATTCGATAAGTCTCTTGGAATCCTGTGCGGCAGGATTGCCCTTCGTTTCCGTTATGGTGCGATTCCCCTTCCAGACGGGATCGCCGACAGATCGCCTTCTGATCGTCGTCCGTTGTTGTCTGATCGGAGTGTTTGGGTTTGATTTCAGTCGAGTTATGTGAGAAAGTAGTGGGGCGAGAGTCGGGGTGTTTTCCTGGGTGTCTCTGTCCGTCGTCCTGTCGCCAGTCGTCATCCGTCGTCGCTCTCGCTCTCGTCGCTCTCGCTCTCGTAACACTCAGACCCTACAATCCCTCCTCGCCTCGCCAGCCCCTGCCACCACAGCCCTCCTCTCACTCACCCTCGCCTTTCGCCGCTCGTTCCATGTCGCTTTCGCCGCCGTCCTCGCCCTCGCTCAAGCCCGCCTGCCCGCCTTCCTCTGCTGACGGGCTTCAGCCCGTCAGCACCTCTGAAGTGGCCTCCCTCGCCGCGCCTGCCGCCGGCTTTGCCCCTTCCTCATTGCCCTCAGGCCCTATGGGCCATCACAATTCGTCAGGTGTAGAATCCTATCCGGTGCGTCCCGCGCTGGACGTCTCAATGGGGGTCACCCCCACCTCTGCAGAGTCGGGCATCATGCCTGCCCTGCCCCCTTTCTCCTCTTCGGACGGTCATCCACCACCACCTTCACAGGGGGAGGTGATGCCCTCCCTCGCCTCTCCTCCTGATCTCTCTGCGGTGCCTCCGCCATCATCTCCGCCTTCACCGCCGGAGTCCGTCGGAGACGGGTCCAAGCCCGAGTCTTTCCAGGGTGAGGATAATCCTCTGGAGGGATCCCTCCACTCGTCCCGCGCATGCCTCGAGGCACCGCCACCCCTGCCATCGGACTCGGAGGCCGCCTATGAGCCCTACCATCCCTCGCTCGAACGCCTCTCGGTCGCCTCGGTCGCCCCAAGTCAGCCGTCTCGTTGTGAGGAGGCCCCGGGCTTGCTGCCCGACTCCCTTCTTCATCTCTCTCCTTCTCCACCGTCTGCTACGGTCCCGCCGCCAACTTCTTCGGCTTCACCGGGGCTCAACCCCGTCGAGCTGCGCTATATCGAGCTCATGCAGTCCATGGCCGCGCAATTCTCACAGCAGCTCGCCGCGGTCACCAGCGCGATCGAACGGGGCCGACTCCCTCCTGCTCCAGTCCAGGAAGCCAGCCCGCCTCCACCTCCATCCGATGATGGCGGCGAAGTTGTTTTGCCTCCGCCACCGCCGCTCCCTCGTTCCTCATCGAAATCTAAAAAGGCTCATAAAGACAAGAAGAAGGACCGCCGCCGCCGCCGCTATAGCTCCCCTACTTCTTCGTCCTCCTTGTCCTCGTCTCCGGTCTCTAGCCCGCGTTCGTCCAACTCTTCGCCGATCAGCGACTCGGAGTCCGATGGGTCATCCGAGTCTACGGACTCTCGCCGCAAGCCTCGCCGTGCCAAGGGTGGCGACCGTACCTTTGGGGCCGGCACTTCCGCCTCGTCATCGATCACCAAGCTCTCCGTTGGTTGCACACCATGAAGGACACCGTCCAGGGTGGGCCGGCGTCGCGCCTGATGCGATGGGCGCTCAAGTTGTCGGAGTATCGCTTTACCGTCGAACACAAACCTGGTGCTAATCACAAAGACGCGGATGGTGTGTCGCGCTTGGTGGCGGCAGACGACGAGACGTCGGAGACGTCCGCTCCTAAGCAGGGGGGTGGGCAGCTGCTAGCCGCCGTCGTCCCTAACTCTCGCTCCACCACGGCATTGGATGGTCAGCCGCCAGCCGTCGCCGCCTCTCGTTCTCGTACCACAACGGCATCCAGTCTGCAAGCCGACGAACGGTCGTCCAGGTTGTCCTCTACGACCAGGGATTCTATCAACCTCTCCTACCTCGACGTCGGTACACCCAACGCCGAGGCGCTCAAAGAGGCACAAGCCGAGGACCCCGACTGCCACGACCTCATCCGCTTTCTCTCCTCGTCTCCTCACAACCCCGACCTCGATCACCGCCGCTTGCGCTGGCTCAGCCGCGAATCTTCGCGATGCCTGTTGCGATCTGGACTACTCTACCGACGAGTGCCAACGAGGGATGGCGAGAAGCTTTGCCTCTACGTGCCGAAGACGATGCGCCGTGCCTACCTCGAAGCCTTTCACGACCACCTGTGCCACCTCGGCGACAACCGAATGGCGCGCCTTCTACGAGACCGATATTTTTGGCCTGGGATGAACGCAGACGTCTGTGAGCACGTTCGCCAATGTCACGAGTGCACCTTAGCTAAGCCTCCCTTCCGTCACCTCGCAGATCCGAAGGGACCGCAGGTCGGCGCCTATCCGTTCGACATCGTCTTCTGCGACGTCGTCTCGATGGCTCCCACGCACGACTTCATCAAGGGCTCTCGAGGCTTCGACAAGCTCCTCGTTTTCGTGGACTCGCTCACTCGTTGGATCGAGGCGGCCCCTCACAACGGCGACCCCTCGAGTGCCGACGCTCTTCACGCCTTCATGTCGTACGTCGTTTCTCGGCACGGAGTACCAAGGCAACTTCGCTCGGACTCCGGCAGCAACCTCGCTAGCCAACTCACCTCGGTCATCCTCGAGCGCACCGGCACCGACTTGCGGCCTAGCACACCTCATCACCTTTCAGACATCTTCCCGCAAGCAGCAATCAACGAACCCTCTACGGCCGCGTCAACTGCCGGCTCGATCGAACGGCCTTCTGCCTATGAGCCTGTAGTCATCGCGTGTTCGACAGCTGCCTACTACCGCTAACTTCGCAGAGTGTACGTAGGCGACGGCGTGAGCCAACGCCACGGATGACGGCATGCTGCCTTGTGGTATGGGCAATAGGTTTGCCTGCGTGTCGTTGAAGTTGGCGATAGCGTGCAATTACCCTGCCAGAAGGCGGGGGCTGAGGTTGATTGTACGGGCCCACCCCGGGGGTTGTCCGCGATGCCGCGATGGAGGGGGGGGGCCGCGATGCCCCCATTGACCCCCACTTATAAAAGTGGGTTGGATCCCGGGCCCATAAGTAGCGCACGAGGGGAGTTGCCGCAAGGCAGGTTGGCGAGGGGTAAGGAGGAAGTGAAGGCGCGGCAGCATAGCAGTAGCACACGGTCATGCGCGAGGCGAAAAAAATATAAGGTCTTTTACTATTTATCAAGAGCATTCCTTCAACGCCTATGCGCGCCCTGCCTGCGTTCTTGCAGGCATTCGCCGCCGGCCTCGGCTCGGCTTGCGTTGCAGAAGGTTACTGGAATAATATACTACTATACTTCCAACTAGCTTGGGAGGTGGGGGCAAATGAACGCTTTCGTCTTTCTCTTGAAGCATGAGCAGATCAGCCCCGACTGGTGATGCAGCCCCTCAGCCGCTCAGATCGAAGGACGTCTCTACAGTACCTCGTCAAGGTGCAATCAGCTTACCAACGCCAACATCTGATGCGAACAACATGCAACTTACTCTGTCCCTCTCACACCCTTATCTTCATATTCTTGACCGTCGAGGCAAACCTCCCATCTTGTGGTTGGTGAAGGGTGTCCACACCTGAAGAAGAAGGCTCTAATCTTGGGCATCTCTTGCTAGGTCACGTAGAGCACTTCTCGAAGAACACCGGTCCAGTTTTGCACACATATTTGCCATTCAAAAATCGATACTCGCAGGCCTTGCATCCACCCGAGCAGTCGTCTTGGTATGTCGTCGAGTTTTCCACCATGTACGCTGGGTCAATGTAGTAGCTTTCACAGCGAGCACGATCGGCATCGTCAAAAATCAATTTCGCGGTGACACCCAGGTTGTAGCACCACTCATCATTCTTGAAGCCGCCTCGTTGCGCGCGACCGACCGTCAAGGAGCACAGAGCCGGTGGATTTTCTGGGGATAAGGGAGGAGGAAAGGGCAAAGGCGGTGCCGATGCAGATGGCGGATTGAGAGGCTCTTCTGTGAGCCGCTGCCAGAGTCGAAAGATGATAGAAAGCAAGCCAGCAAAGGCAAGGATGCGCGGAAGAATCGGCGGCAGCGAGGGAGGCGGCGGCGGCGGCGAGGGCGGCGGCAATGGCGGCGGCGGCGAGGGGGGCGGCGGCGAGGGGGGCGGCGGCGAGGGCGGCGGCGAGGGCGGCGGCGAGGGCGGCGGCGGCGAGGGCGGCGGCGGCGAGGGCGGCGGCGGCGAGGGCGGCGGCGGCGGGGGAGGCGGCGGCGAGGGAGGCGGAGGCGAGGGCGGCGGAGGCGATGGCGGCGGCGGCGAGGGCGGCGGAGGCGAGGGCGGCGGCGGCGAGGGCGGCGGAGGGGATGGCGGCGGCGGCGAGGGCGGCGGCGGCGAGGGTGGCGGCGGCGAGGGCGGCGGAGGGGATGGCGGCGGCGGCGAGGGCGGCGGCGGCGAGGGTGGCGGCGGCGAGGGCGGCGGCGGCGAGGGCGGCGGCGGCGAGGGTGGCGGCGGCGAGGGCGGCGGCGGCGAGGGCGGCGGCGGCGAGGGCGGCGGCGGCGAGGGCGGCGGCGGCGAGGGCGGCGGAGGCGATGGCGGCGGCGGCGATGGCGGCGGCGGCGATGGTGGCGGCGGCGAGGGCGGCGGCGGCGAGGGCGGCGGAGGGGATGGCGGCGGCGGCGATGGCGGCGGCGGCGATGGCGGCGGCGGCGATGGCGGCGGCGGCGATGGCGGCGGCGGCGAGGGTGGCGGCGGCGATGGCGGCGGCGGCGAGGGCGGCGGCGGCAAGGGCGGCGGCGGCGATGGCGGCGGCGGCGATGGCGGCGGCGGCGATGGCGGCGGCGGCGATGGCGGCGGCGGCGATGGCGGCGGCGGCGATGGCGGCGGCGGCGATGGCGGCGGCGGCGATGGCGGCGGCGGCGACGGCGGCGGCGGCGATGGCGGCGGCGGCGATGGCGGCGGCGGCGACGGCGGCGGCGGCGAGGGCGGCGGCGGCGAGGGCGGCGGCGGCGAGGGTGGCGGCGGCGAGGGTGGCGGCGGCGAGGGCGGCGGCGGCGAGGGCGGCGGCGGCGAGGGCGGCGGAGGGGATGGCGGCGGCGGCGAGGGCGGCGGCGGCGAGGGTGGCGGCGGCGAGGGCGGCGGCGGCGAGGGCGGCGGCGGCGAGGGTGGCGGCGGCGAGGGCGGCGGCGGCGAGGGCGGCGGCGGCCATGGCGGCGGCGGTGATGGGGGCGGCGGCGAGGGCGGCGGCGGCGAGGGCGGCGGCGGCGAGGGTGGGGCTGGTGCATACTCGTAGTACGTGCTCGTACTGCTGACAACAGTCGTGGGTTGTGTGGTGCCACCGAAGACGTACAGGACGCCTCCAACGACGACGGCGTTGCCGAAGCTGTGACGCGCTTCGGGGAGGTAATCGCCGGCTGCCCAGGTGAGAGACGAGGTCATCTTTTGGACAAGGGAAGTCGGAAAACCTGTGTACAAACTATCCCCGGCAGAACCAACGACCCACAATTCTGACTGGTACTCGATCATCCCATGCAACCAGGTGGCTGATATGCCGGGTTGGCGGGAGGCGCCGCGGCCCATACATTGCCTGCACTTAGGACTTCCACTGAATACAGCGCTTGAGAGTTTGAGGCGGACAAACCACCAATTGTCCATAGGTCAGCACCGAACGTGGCAAGGCCCGGACCAATCCGACCTTGAGGTAGATTGGGCATGACCGACCAAGAAGTGCCATCGAACCTCTCGACTGTGTCCGAGTCGCTTGCACTGAGAGAACTGGGGTCAGTACCCCCACCTGCAGTCCACAGCCCGCTGTTGTGCACGGCGCAAGCGAGGGAATGGCGCGCAACAGTCAAACCGGCCTCAGTGGTACTCCACGCACTGCCAGGAACGGCTGGGTCGTAGCTCTGCACGGTGTTCAAGATCCCCGCCGAGCTGGAGCGCCCGCCCATCACATAAATCCGGTCGTTGAAAGTGCACGCAGCGTGGTTGCGCCGCGGCAGGGGAAGTTGCGGCACGACAGAAGAATCGAAAACTCTCGTAAGCGTGTCAAACTGCCAAGTCAGGTTCGATTCCGCGTCTTCGAAGTCTCCGCCGACGATATAGATGTGAGTGGCGTGGGCCGTGCAGGCGTGGTTCACCAGGTTGCCCGGCATCGAAAACGGGCCGTTCCAGCTGCCTCCGAAGGAGGCCAGTACGCAGAGTGCCAGCATCTGCAAGCGGGTTGGCCGCTCCGCTCAAACCCCCCTCGCTCGCTGGCCTCCCCGCAAGACTCCTCCACCTGTCTCTTCTTGTTGATAGACTCCCAGGCGGCGCGGGGGTCTCTCTCTCTCTCTCTCTCTCTCTCTCTCTCTCTCTCTCTCTCTCTCTCTCTCTCTCTCTCTCTCTCTCTCTCTCTCTCTCTCTCTCTCTCTTCTCTCTCTCTCTCTCTCTCTCTCTCTCTCTCTCTCTCTCTCTCTCTCTCTCTCTTCTCTCTCTCTCTCTCTCTCTCTCTCTCTCTCTCTCTTCTCTCTCTCTTCTCTCTCTCTCTCTCTCTCTCTCTCTCTCTCTCTCTCCCTCTCTCTCTCTCTCTCTCTCTCTCTCTCTCTCCCTCCCTCCTCTCTCTCTCTCTCTCTCTCTCTCTCTCTTCTCTCTCTCTCTCTCTCTCTCTCTCTTCTCTCTCTCTCTCTCTCTCTCTCTCTCTTCTCTCTCTCTTCTCTCTCTCTCTCTCTCTCTCTCTCTCTCTCTCTCTCTCTTCTCTCTTCTCTCTCTCTCTCTCTCTCTCTTCTCTCTCTCTCTCTCTCTCTCTCCTCTCTCTCTCTCCTCTCTCTCTCTCTCTCTCTCTCTCTCTCTCTCTCCTCTCTCTCTCTCTCTCTCTCTCTCTCTCTCTCTCCTCTCTCTCTCTCTCTCTCTCTCTCTCTCTCTCTCTCTCTCCCCCCCCCCCCCCCCCCCCGGACTCTGGACTTTATGGAGTAGTGGGGGGGGAGGGGGGGGGCGGGCATCGTCACTCTCTTGAAGAAGCCCTGATCTCCCTCAAGGAGATCGGGGTTTGGGGGGGATGGGCGCCAAGAAGCCCTGATCTACCTCGAGAAGATCTGAGATCTGCCACACAGCTCCGCGGCACACACGAGCGGCGTGACGAAGTCGATCGAGAGAGGCGGAGGGATAGCGAAGGGGGCGGGTGTGCGGGGCCCGCGCCGTTGTTTGCTATGGGGAGATGAAACGAGA
>CM030939.1:4908596-4933596 GCA_018136815.1 Isochrysis galbana | reverse complement strand
TCTCTCTCTCTCTCTCTCTCTCTCTCTCTCTCTCTCTCTCTCTCTCTCTCTCTCTCTCTCTCTCTCTCTCTCTCTCTCTCTCTCTCTCTCTCTCTCTCTCTCTCTCTCTCTCTCTCTCTCTCTCTCTCTCTCTCTCTCTCTCTCTCTCTCTCTCTCTCTCTCTCTCTCTCTCTCTCTCTCTCTCTCTCTCTCTCTCTCTCTCTCTCTCTCTCTCTCTCTCTCTCTCTCTCTCTCTCTCTCTCTCTCTCTCTCTCTCTCTCTCTCTCCTCTCTCTCTCTCTCTCTCTCTCTCTCTCTCTCTCTCTCTCTCTCTCTCTCTCTCTCTCTCTCTCTCTCTCTCTCTCTCTCTCCCTCCCCCCTCCCTCTCTCTCTCTCTCTCTCTCTCTCTCTCTTCCTCCCTCTCTCTCTCTCTCTCTCTCTCTCTCTCTCTCTCTCTCTCTCTCCTCTCTCCCTCTCTCTCTCTCTCTCCCTCTCTCTCTCTCTCTCTCTCTCTCTCTCTCTCTCCCTCTCTCTCTCTCTCTCTCTCTCCTCTCTCTCTCTCTCTCTCTCTCTCTCTCCTCTCTCTCTCTCTCTCTCTCTCTCTCTCTCTCTCTCTCTCTCTCTCTCTCTCTCTCTCTCTCTCTCTCTCTCTCTCTCTCTCTCTCTCTCTCTCTCTCTCTCTCTTCTCTCTCTCTCTCTCTCTCTCTCTCTCCTCTCTCTCTCTCTCTCTCTCTCTCTCTCCTCTCTCTCTCTCTCCTCTCCTCTCTCTCTCTCCTCCTCTCTCTCCTCTCTCTCTCTCTCTCTCTCTCTCTCTCTCTCTCCCTCTCTCTCTCTCTCTCTCTCTCTCTCTCTCTACATCTCTCTCCCCCTCCCTCTCTCTCTCCCTCTCTCTCTCTCCCTCCCTCCCTCCCTCTCTCTCTCTCTCTCTCTCTCTCTCTCTCTCTCCCTCTCTCTCTCTCTCTCTCTCTCTCTCTCTCTCTCTCTCTCTCTCTCTCTCTCTCTCTCTCTCTCTCTCTCTCTCTCTCTCTCTCTCTCTCTCTCTCTCTCTCTCTCTCTCTCTCCCTCTCTCTCTCTCTCTCTCTCTCTCTCTCTCTCTCTCTCTACATCTCTCTCCCCCTCCCTCTCTCTCTCCCTCTCTCTCTCTCCCTCCCTCCCTCCCTCTATCTCTCTATCTCTCCCTCTCTGTCTCTGTCTCCCTCTCTCTCTCTCTCTCTCTCTCTCTCTCTCTTCTCTCTCTCTCTCCCCCCCCCCCTCCCTCACTTTCCTCCGCTCCTCCCACCGTTGCCGGCGGATGGTGCCGCACGGGGCACCCGCATGCCTTCCACAGCCTTACTCGGCGCTCTCGCTCGCGACTGGTTGGCCATCAGCGGCCAGCGAGGCGCGAACCGCCGCCGCGCGGGCGAGGGTAGCCGCGATGCACACAGCGCGCACGCTCCATCTTTTCCGGCTGCTCGTGCGGATCAAGGTGCGCCGGGTGCTCGCGCAGCTTCGAAGCCACCGCCAGCGCCTCCAGTACTGCCGCATCCTCGAACGCCTCGCCAACGCATTTGTCGTCGCACGCGCACTGAGCCGCTGGGGCGCCTGCTGTCGGAGCCGGCTTGAGTGGCCAGAGCTGCTCGAGCGCGGGGCGGAGGCGCAGCAGCGGATTGAGCGCGCTGGCGCATGGCGGCGGTGGTCTAGCCACATGTATGACCGCCGGTGGATTGCGGATGCCATGCTGCTTGCGCTCTCGCGCAAGCGCGCACTCACTCTCAGGTGGTGGAGGGCGCGCGCACGCGTGGCCGTGCACTACAGCGCGTTGTCGAGGCGAACCGCTGCATACGCGGTGAGGATGGCGAAGCTGAGGGCGCTTTCGTGCTGGGCCGCCGCAGCGCAACGTGCCATCGCCAATGACGGTCGAATCTGCGCGATGCGATGTCGTGTGCACTCAGCGCAAGCGGTGGCCGCATTCCATCTATGGTGGCTTACAGCCGTATGCTCAGCCACCGAGCCGCTGCGTCGGGCGGCGTTGAGGGGGGCATGGGACCGCCTGAAGTGCTCCTTGTACGTGTGGTCACAGCACCGCGCCGCAAGCTTCAGCGCTGCCGCCGCCTTCTCCACGTGCGCGCGCAGGCGTACGGTGCGCCAGTGGCAGGGGCGTGCACGCTCGCGGCGCGTGCGCCACGCCCTTCTCTTGAGTGCACTGCGTTGTCACAATCGCCGGCACTGCACCTCGGCAATGGCTGCAATGCGCAGCGCAGCGCTGATGCACGCTGCTGCGGGTATCGGCCGTCGTCAGGTGTTGGCCATTGCTCTTGTGGGGTGGAGGCGCCGCGCCTTCCAGCTCACCTTCCGCGCGAGTGGCGCACGGGCGTTCCGGTCCGATGTTGTCAGCTGGTGCATCCGTTTGCGCGTCCTCCGGACAATCTTCCAAGTGTGGCTAGCCGACGCGGCACGACGAATCGAGGCGTTAGCCATGTTCGAGCGGGAGTGCGAGCACATGCTTTGGCGAGCAAGATACGGTGTCATCGACCGATGGCGCCGTGATGTGGCAGCCAAACGACAGCTTGCTCGTGTGGCATCAGCAGTGCGTTGGAGGGCGTGTAAGCACGAGCTCCGGGTGCGCTTTGACGCGTGGCTGGAGGAGGCCACGCGCCGCGTGGTCATTAAAGTTCATATGAGCAAGACAGTGCTCCGTAGATTGGTTGGTATGGTACGGCGCGCCTTCTCGTCATGGCATCGCGTATCGCATCGGGAGGCCGCGTGGAATGCGCTTCTCGGCGCGGTGCTCAATGCCCGGCTGAGTACAACCTCGGTTGACAGGATCATGGGGCAGTGCGAGGGGTATGACGTCTTGGGCGTGCCCGGTGCGTCGGCAGTGGCCATTGCCTCCAAGGAGGGCTTGGAAGGCAGCCCGTCTGTGCGCCGCCGAAGAGAGTGGACACCGGCACTCGTTCGCCATGCAGTTGCCGCATCTGGCTTGCGCCGCGTGCGCAGCACGGCCTTTGCGACGTGGCGCAAGGAATGGCACCTCTCGCGGCATTTCGTGCGGGTGGCGACGCTGCTCGATGTGCCGCCCCTACCGCCTGCCGAGGCGGCGGCAGCCAAGCGCTCTGCCTTTCGGGAATGGCGCTTCTGGCGATGGGTGCACGTGCAGGAACGCGCGTCGGTCGCGCTCGCGTTTTGCACGTGGTACCTGCATGGGCGAGCGCTCCAGCTTGCTGTACCAGTCAGCCGTGACGGGAGCGCCCAGTCGCCGGCCATATTCTGGACGGGCGCCGCGTCCATCCGGGACCTGCTCTTCACGCAGTGAGGTCGCGCGCGGCGGCGCACGGTGTGCTCGGGGGCGGTAGAAGCGCTTAGCGCGGTCGCCCTGGCGGCTGCCTCATGCCTTGCCCCAAGTTGATGTGCACCCAGTGGTACGCTGCCCATCACAGCACAATAGCAACTGTAGAGCCTCGGCGGTTCCGCAGCTAGCAACCTCCAACCAGTGGTACGCCGAAACCAACGACGAGCTATTCTCTAGCCCAGTACCCACCCTTGAGTGAAAACTTGTGGGACCTCTACCACCACCGTATGACATTGAATATTTTGTCGCATCCGCGATCGACTCTCCACTTTAACAACGGCTGAACCTCTACCGTGCGAGATCCGCGACTATGCTGAAACCATGCACAGTCGCCTCGAGGCTGCGTGGTCCGTCGCGCTGCACGATGCTACGATCAAGGCAAAAGCGGATGCTATCGCAGATACGCTTTGAAAAATCTTCCTTAAAATCTCCGCTACACGCGCGGCGTAAGGCTACGTGCTCGTGTCCCTCCCTACTACCCAACCTGAACCAACCGTCAACTCCTTTCCCCTTCCCCAGTTCCCTCTTTTGTGGGGATGCTGGTTCCGGGGTGGCCGTGCGCCCTGCTTTGGCCAGGAGTTGGGGAGAAGGGGACGGGAGACTGTGGCATCATCTAGTCCTTGGCGTGGCTTGTGGCTTGTATTTTTCTTACCTTTGTAACTCAAACTCAAAGAGTCCGTCGCGGTGCTATCCGACGGCACTTTTACGTGAGAGTTTTAATTGTACTAAGTGATATTTCGTATGTCCAGCCCTCTCGCCGCCTGCCAAGAGGTCGTCCGAAGTTTGCAGTTTAAAGTCTTGATCCACCGTGTAGGTAGAGAGGGCTTATCATTTTTCTAATATGCTTATTGCTTGTTGCTCGTCAGGGGTCAACTATCGTTAAAACGATAGGGTCATGGAGCGCGCGCCGCCGCCCGCTCTCGCCGCCGCTGCCCTCGCCGCGATGGATGACGAACTCATGGACACGCCGCTGTCGCCGAAGCGACCGCGCCAGGATGACCCCCCCAGCCAGGTGGGCACAAGACCCAGCGGGCCACGCCCACTCGCCACAGAGAACAACGAATCCCAAGCTGACATGCTGGCGACAGCCAGCATGCAGGACACCCACACCACAGCCCACAGACACACCAACCACACCTCACCAGATGGACGCTCCATTAGGGAAGGCCTCCGGGCCGGGACCCTACAAGGCCGCGGTACCGCCCTCGCGCCCAGGCGCGAGGGGCTGGCCCGGCACCATCAACGACACAGCCCCCCATGGGGCTTGTCACAAGCAAACGCAGTGCAAAGAGCATTGATGAAGCATGGAAGCCCAGCAAGGAAGCCAGGGACGGCAACAGCCGGACAGCAAGGGGGGCGCCCCATGGCAAGTCAAAGGGGCACGGCACTCGCCGCCCCGGTGGTGCACACGCGCAAGACCCATTCACGAGCCCACAACCTAAACAACAGCCACAGACACACGCACAACACCACAAAGTGCACCTTATCTTCATGCTTTGCCATGAAGACGAGAGCGCTCGGGGCCGCACGGGCAGCACAACAAAACCAAGCAACGCAAAACAGGGTGAAGACTCAACCCTCCCGCCCCCCGTACTTGTCACGCAGGTGGCTCTCACCGACGAAGACCTTGAGCCCGAAGGGGAAGAAGAATTCGACAACTCTCTCGAAATCTCCATCATATTCACGCCCTACGAGCGCGGGTACAAAATCAAAGACGAGGAAGCCTTCGGCGCGATTGTCGCGCACCTTAACCAACTGGAAGGCGTCGACCTGGAGCCCGACTATATCTCCAAGAGTGCCTCCGGCCCCTGGGAGATTCTAGTCACAGCAGACTGCGCAAATCAATTCCGCGCGAAATTCAAAGACGTAGCGGATTTTCGCAAGGCAGGCAGCAGCGGGTTAACACCACACTGCCGGTGCTGTGTACTACTGTGCACCCACGCACCCACGCACTCACGCACTCACGCACCCACTGAATGCTACGTGCCGCGCGTGCGCGCGCACGAGGAGCTGCACGGCCAAGTGGCAAGTGGGGAGTTGCTCTTCGGCACGGGCACCATGGCCAACTTGGAGCTTGCGCGGCTGCACCGCGGCACCTGCTGCTGCGCGCGCTGCACTGCTGCCGCTACACGGGCGGCGCGATGGGAGCCCGTGCTACTCCTTGTGCACTCGTGGGCCGCCTACTGCCTACTGCGTGGGGAGGCAGCGGTGGCGGTCGGAGGTGCGCCGGCGGTGCCCGCCGCCGCCTTCGCGGCCGTGGACCGGCTGCTCGCCGCACTCGCTGCGCGCGACCGACCGGCCGACGCTCACGTTGCGCGCTGCGCGTCGCCTGCGCGTTCCACCTGCGCGGGGCCGCGCGTGTCCCGATAGGCATTTTGTCATTTGACCGCGCATTCCCTCGCGCGCGCTGCCGCGCTGCCCGCTAAAGCAAGCAGAATCAGCAACCAGCAACCGCAACAGTGACGAGTGGAAGTGCGTCAACACCGTGTCAACACTTGTTGTGCCCTGCGTCAACACTTGTAAGAGGCCAGATGGGTTAACACCTTGCCCAAGCTACTGTAATGGGCCCTCGAGGGCGTGTCAACGTGAACCCATACGCCCTGACTAGGCGTCGGTCTTAATGTCGGCGAGCGTGCGGCAAAGATCGTCGAAATGTTCTGGAAGCGCCAGCAGCAACACTATGTCACTGGCCTCCTGCGCGCGCTCAATCCTGCTTTCGCCTATGGCAAAGTAGACGCACTTTGGGTCACTCAACTAGCAGACCTACCTCTTGTGGCTCATTTACCCAACATTGCCGAGCACTTGATGCAAGAGCTCCCTTCCTACATGGTGGCGTGTAGAGGCGTGCAAGTGGACCACTCTGACATGAAGGCATTCACCAGGGATGTTGCTCGCTTGGTGGGCATCGAATCAAAACCAATTTCCACATTGGGCCCAGGTTGCAAGGATTGTTATGTGTCTGAGTCCCAATTCTGCCTCAAGTGAACGTGTCTTTTCTTTGTTGACGTGCATGTTTGGTTCTGAACGGTCTTCTTCCTTGGCCGACCAAGTGGAGGCAGCGGTCATGTTGCGCTACAACAACGCAACAAGCGCAACAAGGCCTCGTCATCGTAGTGTGTAGTGTGTGCTGTGTGCGGCGAGATTCTCTGTTTCGATTCATGGTACACACATTGTATACAGCAATAGCTAGAAAGAAAGGGTCTGTAAGGGAGAGAGGAGAGGCACAAAGAAGAGTGTGAAAAGAGTGACAATGACAAAGAGCATGTGCGGCGAGGCCGGAAGCGGGGAATGCGGCCACGAGAGGTTTTTTGGGGGGGCAAAAGCTACATATTTTTCCACATATTTGGGCAAGCTTTTACATATTTTCCACATATTTTCCCCACATATTTGGGCACGAAGAACTACATATTTTCGCTCGGGCCTAAATTTCACGCTCTTCTTCTACAGTTAAATTCCGCACTCCGTCTACCGTTAAAAATCATGCCTTCCTACTATTAAAATTCTGCACTCCGTCTACCGTTAAAATTCCTGCCACGCCTACCGTTAAAATCCTGCCTCCGTCGCCTTGCCAAAGACATTTCCTCTGCCTTCCTGCCGGCTTCCTTGCCAGTTTCCTTCCGCCCCGGTTTCCCGCTTGTCTCTAAATCGGTTTCACCGCATTAAGACCAAGCTTAGTGGGGAAAACTCCTCGTCCAGTTCCGTTTCCGTTACCCGAAAATCTCGTTCATCTCGTCGGGCCCTCGGGCCATCTCCTTCATCTCGTCGGGCCATCAAGGCCATCTCGTTCATCTCGTCATCGGGCCATCAGGCCATCTCGTTACATCTCGTTCATCTCGTTACAATCCAAGCTGCGGCTTTGATTTCCACACGCCGAGCCTAATCTTTTCAAACGAGCCCTAGATGGGATATTAATCAAGATTGGATTGTACGTCGATAACTTGCTCATTAGCTTTCCTCGCGACAACAAATCGGCTACCGAGCAAGTCCGCACATTCCTTTCAAGGTATACCGCAAGGTTCGCGTGCAGCGCTCCCAAGGCGCCCTCATTGTTTTGCGGGATGCTACTCTCGCGAGATGTGACCGCCAAAACTCTTCGCGTCAGCCAAGAACACTACATTGTCAACACGGCGACCAAGTTCTTGCGCGGCTCGAGCAAACCATATACCATTCCAATTCGTTCAACCGACATAGATACCACATCTGATGATGAGCGCGCCATCATGAGGGACAAGCCCTATCTAGCTCTAATGGGATGCCTGCTCTGGGTAGCAAATTGCACAAGGCCCGACGTTGCTTACGCCTCAAGCTTTCTCTGTCAGTGACTGTCAGTTCATGCAGGATCCAAGCCCCAAGAACCTCGAGCATGCGCTAGCCGTTCTTTCATACCCATACCTACACCAAATCGTTGTCGCTGCTAACTTACAGAGGCTCCGCACCTACCATTGAAGTCTACTCAGACGCATCTTGGGGTTCCTCCCCTAACCCTTTCTCGGGTCACATCATCATGTACTACGGAGCGGCGGTCTCATATTCGTCACGCAAACTGAAGATAAAGATAATTCCACAATCCTCCGCCGAAGCCGAAATCGCTGCTTATACTAATGGAGCCAAAGATCTAAGGTTCGTTCTTAACGTTCTAGAGTTTCTCGAAGCGGATTACTCTCTTCCGGTTGCTATCCATTGCGACAACTCAGCAACAATCGCTTCGATCAAGAATCCTGGTGTTACGGCTCGCACTCGTCACTACGAAAATTGGCTTTGGTTTGGCCGCAAGCAATTTCTCGATCTTATCTCTACTCCTTCGTGGCTGTCGACCAACAACCAAATTGCCGACATGATGACTAAGGCTCTAGAGAAAGGGAAGTTCGTTTCGTTCCGCAACAAGTCGCTCGGATCATTTTAGCTACTTGTCGCACTTCCGCATGTCCCACCGGTCAACCTGCAAACTCAAACTCTCTTAGAGTTGACAGGCCTCATGACGTAGTGGAGCCATTACGCCTTTATCGGCCTAATGAGAATCCTTCGTCGGCCTATGCGTCATCTCGCTTGAGCTCGATTCAGTCCTGACGTATGCTTGTATCTTTCATTGGGAATGAGGAATGACGTCGGATGGGAAATAGGGATTCGCCTTTGGCGATGGGGGAGTGTCAGAGTTTTCTTGTTGTCCTAGTTTAATCCTAGTGCTGAGGGACCGTGCCTCATCGGCCACGGAGCCCCTCCTCCCCCGCGATGGGGGTGTGCGCGGTTGGCCCATGGCTCGTCCGGTGTATGTGGCTGGGGATGCTAGCCAACAAGACCTCTTACAAGAGTACACCTGTTCTTGGCCTTCACAGAGAAACGGTACAAACATATCGCCCATCTAGGCTCATGAATTTATTTAGGGCGAACGAGAAACCAGGGACGGCGCTGTTCACACCGCAACAATGAACCCCTTCTTCGCGCGCTCTCTCCTCCAGTCAGTGCTCCCTTTTCGCCCTCTCTCTCTCTCTCTCTCCCTCTCTCTCTCTCTCCCTCCCTCTCTCTCTCTCTTTCTCTCTCTCTCTCCCTCTCTCTCTCTCACATATTCTATGAAGACTCCTCTTCTCTCGAGTCACTGATGAGGCCGTCGTCGTCGAGGGGCGCGCTCGAGGTCCCCCACCCCATTTTTTCATAAATATCATTCAGCTCTTCTCCGTAAACAAAAGTCGACCACCCGTGTCCTCCCTGCTGCTGCTCTCTCTCCCTCCCTCTCTCTCTCTCTCTCTCTCTCTCTCTCTCCTTCCCTCTCTCTCTCTCTCTCTCTCTCTCTCTCTTCCCTCACTGCGTGGCGACTCCCCCCCCCCCCTTCCCCCCTCTCCTCTCCGATGCCCTCCGCAGGCGAGCGCGTCTGGATTCGGCTGCCTGCCCCTCCAGACAGAGCCGAGGCCTCTCCCCTCTTCTCTCTCGCCATCGTACAGCAGCCCTCTCTCTCTCCCTCACAGCCTCTCACCGGGGGCCTCCGACTGCTCTCTCTCACGCCGCTCGACGGAGACGCCACGCACACCCTCTCCGCCAAGCCAGAGGACCTCATCCCAGCCAATCCAGAGTCTCTCGATGACGCGGAAGACATTGCGGTCCTCTCTCACCTCAACGAGCCCTCGCTTCTCCACGTGATCGCCTCGCGATACGCCGCGCGCCAGATCTACACGCGCGCGGGACCAGTGCTCGTCGCGCTCAATCCCTTCTGCAAGGTCGCCGGGCTGTACGAGCGAGGCACGATGGAAGCATACCAGCGCGCGGCTGCTGCCTCTGCTGCGGCCGAGCCACCTGACGGGCCGCCGCTGCCGCCACACCTGTACGAGGTGGCCGGCGCCGCGTACTACGACATGAAGGCGCGCGGCCGCTCGCAGTCCGTCGTGATCAACGGCGAGTCGGGCGCGGGAAAGACCGAATCGGCCAAGATCATCCTCTCCTTCTTCATCTCGGCGTCCTCGGTGGTGGGTGCCGCATCGGCGGGCAAGCGTGGCGCTCATGTGGGTGAGGCGCTACAGGCGGAGCTCTCGGCGTCCAACGTTCTGCTCGAGACGTTTGGCAACGCCAAGACGACGCGCAACCACAACTCCTCGCGCTTCGGCAAGCTGCTGCAGCTGCGCTTCTCGGCGGCGGGCGCGCTGACGGGCGGCTCAATCGCGCGCTTCCTGCTCGAGAAGTCGCGCGTCGTCTCGCCCGAGGCGAATGAGCGCACCTACCACGCCTTTTACCAGCTTGCCGTCCTCGCGCGCGACGCGGGCAACGACGCCGAGGCTGAGATGCTGCGTGAGGAGCTCGGCTTGCACGAGGCGGCGCACTACCGCTACCTGTGCGCAGGCGAGTGCCTCGAGGTGGAGGGCGTCGACGACCGGCACGAGTGGCGGGCCACACATGACGCGCTCAGAGCGATCTACCCGCACGCACCTCGGGGCGACGCGGCCGGCTCGGTCAGCGAGGTCTGGCGTGTGGTGGCGGCCATCATGGCGCTGGGCAATATCGACTTCCATGATCCGCAGGAGGACGAGGAGGCCGAACGCAGAGGGACGAGGAGCCCGCCACCGCGGAGCGCAGGCGTTGGCGACGCGCCCGCTGGGCCGCCCGGCTCGCTCAAGATTGAGCCGGGGGGCGAGGCGCTCAACGCGTTGCGCCGAGCGGCTGAGCTACTCGGCTGCGACGAGATCACGCTGCTGAGCGCGCTCAACTCGCGCACCATCTCGGCGGGAGGCGACATGTGTGTCATCTGCAAGAAGATTGGAGAGGCCCGCGCCTCGCGCGACGCTCTCGCCAAGGCGCTCTACGAGCGCCTCTTCGACCACATCATCGCGACGCTCAACGCCTCGCTCGAGAGTGTCGGCGCCAAAGCGGGCGCACCGAGCGGCTGCGCGGCCGGCGACCTGGGCATCGCTGTGCTCGACATCTTCGGCTCGGAGATATTCGTGACCAACGGCTTCGAGCAACTCCTTATCAACTATGCCAACGAGAAGCTGCAGGCGCACTTCACCTCCGCCGCCATCACACTGCTGCAGGCCGAATACGAGCGCGAGGGCCTTGAGATCGACCGCGTGGAGTACACGGACAACGAAGCGACGATCACGCTGCTCGAGGGGCGGCGGCTCTCTGTGCTCGCCGTCCTCGACGACCAGTGCCTGCAAGCGGGCGCCACCGACGCCTCCTTCGTGACGGCGTTGCACAGCGGCTTCAGCGAACACCCCTCATACGCCAAGCCGCGCTTCGACAGCGCCGCCTCCTTCACCATTCGCCACTTTGGTGGCGACGTCACCTACCATAGCGCGGGTTTCCTCTCGAAGAACAAGGACGCTCTCTTCGCTGAGTTGCCGACAACTATGCGCGCCTCCCGCTCAGCCTTTGTTGCCGAGCTCTTCTCGGACGCGGCTGAGGTGCGGCGGCAGAAGCCACCACCCAATGTGGGAGCCGGCGGCGGACGGGCCAGTCGGCGGCCTATGGGCGGTGGTCGCGCGCGCGCGACGCAGTTTGTGTCCGTCGGTTCCCAATTTCGCGACTCGATCGCCTCGCTCGTTGCGACTCTCAGTGCCACACAAAGCCACTTCGTCCGCTGCATCAAGCCCAACGAGGTGTGCGCACTGCAGCCGGCCGCTTCACAAGCTATGCCAGGCGCGCGCGCGGCGGTGCCCACCGCGCTCTCTCGCCTCGCGCGCAGGTTCGAGGCCCCTTCCTGCTGTGGCCTGCGGTGGCCATGTCGCAGCTGCGATGCTGCGCCGTGCTCGAGGCCGTGCGCGTGTCGCAGGCCGGCTTCCCGACGCGCATGCCGTTTGGCGAGCTGCTGGGGCGCTATGCAATGCTCCGGCCACATCGCCAGCGAACCAGCAGCGTAGTTGTCGCAGGGCACACGGCAGATGGAAGGGGGCGCCGCAAGGGTCTGAAGAACCACGGCATGCACAGCATGATGATGAGTTCCGGCTCGCCCGAGGATGCTACACAGGTGAGCCTGGTGTGCTGCTGCTCGTCAAGGGAAAGTAACCTCCCTCTCACCCCCCCCCCCCGCCGCCCTCGCCCCACCTCCCCACTCCCCACCTCCACCCCCCACTCCGGCCCGCCCACTCATCCCCTCCCATCAACGCCTGCCAGCACGGAGGCGGTGGTAGCCGACTGCGCGACGAAGCTGCAGAGATGTTGAAGGCCATGGGCATCTCCGATGATGACTACATGCTAGGGAAGACGCTCGTCTTCTTACGCTCAGGCGTGCTTGCACTGTGCGAGGCTGCTCGCGCTCGGCATCTGGCACGCTGCTTTTCAGCCCTCCAGGCGAGGCTGCGTGGCCGCAAATGCCGGCGCACCTTTGAGGACGTGCGAAAGTCGGCGCGAACGCTGCAAATGGTGCTGCGGAGACGCATACGGCGCAAGGAGGAGGCGCGCAGAGCGGCGGCAGCAGCGGCCGCCGCGGCGGCGGCTGCTGCAGCCGCCGAGGCGAGCGCGAGAGCGCGAGTAGAGGCGGCCGAGGAGGTTTCCACAGCCGAGGCGAGGGCGAAAGTGGAAGCGGAGGCGGCGGGGGTGGAAGCGGTAGCACACCGCACCGAGCAACGGGCCCGTGCAGACGAGCAGGCCAGGTTGCGCGAGGAAGTGGCGAAGCTGCGAGCGCAGATCGAGGAGTCTGATCGGCTCAAGAAACTGGCCGCCGAGGAGACCGGGCAAGCCGTCGAGGCAGCCGAGGACGCGACCTCGTCGCTTGACGAAGTGGCCGCCCTCGAGGAGCGGATCCAGGAGCTCACCGAGGAGCGTGACGACGCGCTCGCTGAACGTGACGAGTTCGAGGATCTCAATGAGGAGCTGCAGCATAGATGCGCCAATTTGGAGGAGGAGCTCGAGGTGCTCGAGGAGGAGAACGGGGGCCTCAAGGATGATCTCGCGGTCCGTCGGCATTGCACTCTCTCGATTGGACGCCAGCCACCCACCTACCCTTGGGCATCACTAGCCACCCACCCTCAGATGGCGCGACGGTCGTGCGCCGCTGTGTTGAAAATCGCACACCTCCCCTTCGGTGCTCCTTCCCCGCTATTGGTG
Organism: Isochrysis galbana; assembly: GCA_018136815.1. NCBI lineage: Eukaryota > Haptophyta > Isochrysidales > Isochrysidaceae > Isochrysis > Isochrysis galbana. The sequence continues at coordinate 4,920,762 of CM030939.1, read as the reverse complement.
CTCGACACCCATCTCGCTGCTCTCCTCTGACGCAGAGCGATACCCATCTCACTGCCCTCCTCTGACGCACAGCGGTTTGGCCTATTCAGGTGTGTCAGCGCGAGCTTGCACAAGCCAAGGAAGAGCAGATGGCTTTGTTCAAGGAGGTAGAGCATCTTCGAGCTATAGTGAAAGAGCGCGACCATGAGATGAATCAAGTGCTCATGACCAATTCCGATGTCATGAACAAGTTGGCAGGCGTGGGCTTCGCGTCACCGCGTGACGAATTTCCAACGCTGAGACGAGCGACAACGATTGAGTGATGTACTCTCTCGAACCCTATCCTAGCTGCTCCACGTAAGCCTCACGGCTCGGATGGCAAGGAACAAGCCACCTGTTTTACACTCAAACATGTTAGCGTGGTGCTGCACTCATTCAGCCCAATGAATGCGAGTGTTTAATACGAGTGTTTGGAGCGACGCCACAACGCAGGGAAGAGGTTCGCCAAAAGGATTGAGTGAAACCTAGTCTCACCATCCGGATATGGGACCACGTTTATTTATTTGCGGACTGGTGCTTGGTCAGCCTACCCCCCCTCTCCACTCCTCCCCTGCCATGGGGGTGCCCCCCCCCTCTCCACTCCTCCCCTGTCATGGGGGAGGAACCACCCATCCTCCTGGCATGCCTGATGGCTTGCCAGGAGGAGACTGCCCTACTGACCCACTTCCTTCCCCACAGGCTCGCCCCATTCGCCCGTCCTGGCCAGTCGTGGCCAGCCATTGCTCCAACGCTCCAACCCCCCCTCCCCCCTGGTCGACAGGCAGATAGGTGCAGCGTGGGGGCCCCAGAGGCTCTGGAGCGTCAGCGAGGGAGAGGCAAGGGAGGCCAGGGCCCAGCCCCAGCCTCCTCTGCCCCATGAGCTGACCTCCAGGAGCCTCCCGGGGTCGAAAGAGGGCAGCTGGAGGCCTGCCGCAGGCGCGCCATCGCGCGTGGCGCCGCAGGAGAGGGGAGAGAGAGCGCGGAGAAGGGGGTGGGCGGAGCGAGAACTCCGCCCACCGAAAATTTGGTAAGTCCCGATCCTGTTTACAGGATAAGTCGGGGCTGAAGCCGCCGCCCACTCGGAGACACAAGAGGAAGGGGGGAATGATCATCGGGGGGGGGCGCGGGCCAGCCACCGGACCATATCTAAGCCCTTCACCCCAATCAATCCCCCTAGTAGTGTACGGGGGGAGCCGCCAAATGGCGGGGGGGGAAGGGCCGGGGGAGTGGGGGTGTAGAAAGTATACTACGTGTAGGTAGTGATTCCATTCGCCGCGAGTGCGGTAAGAACATTATGATTTGCTTTTTTTCAGTGTGCTCCCGACCTCTGTCCCCCACGCCCCGCGCCGAGGGGGGGAGAGGGGGGGGCGGGAGGGGGAAAGCAACGCCTCGGCCGAAAGTCACTCCGCTTTGTTCACGTGTTTTGAGTCCAATATTTCTCGTAAAAGCCCTCCCCCCCATGAGCCACCGTACAAAACAGCTGTGGTGAAGCACCTGTTTCGGTGCTTCGCGGCCCGGCAGCAAAGAGTTAAAAGCCCCTGTTTGACCGCCCTACATGCATGCGGATATTGGCCACCTTGACTGTGGTACTCGTGATTCATCCATCCCCATCTCTCTTTCTAGTTGTTGCCGGGCCTAGCAGCAACGGCCAGCTGCCAATTTTTTCTATCCTAGGAAAGCACGCCTCCTCGTCCTTGGCTCACCTTTGCTCAGGCAAATGTGAGGTTCTGCATCGATTCAATGCACAGCCCGATTGCATTCCGTGATAGGACTTCCGCCGGCCATTCACCCTGGAATTTTAGTTTAATGTCGCCCTTCTTGCACATTGACAAGGTGATCACAGCAGTCGACGTCATTCGCCTATCCACACCCCAGCTTCACACCCAAGGGACAAAGTCCAGCGAGGCCGACGCCTTCGGCTGGCGGTTGGTAGAGCACCCGTGGCTCATGCTGAAGGTGCACGCGGGGTTGCCTATGTCTCGCGTCACCGTATAGTACGGCCAAACGGCTTCACACGGGTGGCGACCTTAGCTCGACGAGTGTTTGCAAAATGGCTAGGAAATGTTTAGCATCACGAATCACGCACGCCACTGTAAGACGCGATCAGGGAAGCGTTGGCGGCCACCTCAATGGCAACAAAAAGCTAGGAGCCGGACAGCTTGTCTCCCCTGCAGGCGTCAACCGCCCAGTCTCGCGATCGCGTTTATATATGAGTATCACGTCGGCAGACGGCGCGGCCGCGATGAGCAATTCGTCGTTCTTGCCTGTCGCCAAGGAGGGCGAGCACAATCAAAGCGCCTCATGCACCACCTTAGAGTGCTCTACGACGAGTGGGGACTGGCAAGGACTTGCTGACAGCTATACGTTCGTGGGCATCTCACGTCCATCACGCCGCACCTGATACTGCAATGCTGCCGACTTGAGCATCGCGAGTGTCGAGCTCGAACACAACTGACACGGACTTGTGTGCATCACCATCGCTTACGCGTAGAACGTGAATTCGTCCCCCGACCGACGTGTATACGAAGCGTCCGTCTGTTGTGCAAAGCACGCACGCATCGGCGTTGCCGCCTGTGCCAGTAGACGCCGCGCCGCTCGTGACGCGGCCTCTTTGACTCAAAGTGATCGTCGACTCGAGAATTGGAGGATCCATACCGCCGGATAGGGTACACACGAGCAAAGTGGATGAGCGCTGACAAAGGGCAAAGGCCGTGCTGCCCGAGGGGTGAAGTGCAAGATGAGTCGGGCCACTGGGCGCGTCGATGTTCAAGGCAGCTCCTCTCGCCTTGGGCGCATCAAGTGGTTTGCGGCTCTTGGTTGGAACGCCTACAACATACAACTTTTTTCCCACCTCATCGGCGACGAGAACCAAGCCTCGCGACATCGGTGTGAGCGGGAGAGCCATCATGCCGCCAATCGAGCGGGAACTCTTGCCTCCGGCCCTGGCATGTACTAACGGCTTGGAACGTTTCGTGAGACCGCCGGACGGTACCCCCCTGCGCCACGGCCATAGCCACCGCCGTGTTGGGGTGGTCATCTCACGGTGGAAGAGGCTCACAGAGCCATCAGACGCGCTCCCTAGGACGGACGCTTCACCGCCAAGTCGGCCGGCCGCCACGTGGACGCATGCCGCTCCATGGTGGCTAATGAGCGCACTGCCTTTCGGCTGCAAGGGGGGGGCTCTGCGCGCATCTAGATGGAACGTAACCACCTCACCCAGCGACCGCTCATCGTCCGACCTTGTCTCCCCTGCAGCATGCAGGGTGTAGCACGCTAGCCACCGACGCAGCCATAGGTTAGCTGGGGAGACGTCGGCAGAGAGATGCGTGAGTCGGGTTTGAGCCACCTCGTGGAACGCCACCGGTGTGACCAGTGCGTCCCCGGGATCCACGCGGTAAACCAGAAGCCTAGGAGCCTTGCTCGCCGCCTCGCCGCTGCGCGCCCGCGAGCCTCCGGAGCAGGCGATCAGCAGCCAGCCGGGGTCCTCCGGCGGCGAGCTCAGATACCACACCACCGCACGCACTCCGATTGCCAGCACGCCGAGATAGAGCAAGCACTTGAGCAGCAACCTGACCGCGCGCGCCAGATTCTCTCGGCGCACGCTCTCCTCCGCTGCCGTCTCTTGGCGCGATTGACGCGATGGAGCAATCGGTGCCCCGGGCTCCGCACCATTCGCGCCCTCTGCAGGAAACAGCCTGCGTTGCATGTAGATGCGGAAGAAGCCAAGCTCGTGCGGGCCAGTGTACTTGCGGAAGCCGCTGCCGGTCCAGAACCTGAACTGCGGCCGCGGCGCGTGCGCATCAAACGTGATCTGTCGCTCTTTGCACACACTGGGCATCTGTGTGCAGTCTACCGAGAGCACGTATCCAGGGAAGTCTTGCGCAAGCGTGTCCCAGTCTTGTGCGAGCGCCTCGCACTGTTCGCATGGCTGTGTGTCGAACTTGAGGAAGGCTGGGTGTGGAGAGGAGAGGCGGCTCTCGAGAGAGAGAGGCTCCGCGAGAGTGAGCAGCGTGAGCCAGCCTGCGAGCGCCGGCATCGGGCGCGGGAGGAGCGAGTGGCGCGCCCGCCAGCGCCGGTGGGGGAGGGGGGGGGGGAGGGCGAGGAGTCGCAGGGAGAGAGAGAGAGAGAGAGAGAGAGAGAGAGAGAGAGAGAGAGAGAGAGAGAGAGAGAGAGAGAGAGAGAGAGAGAGAGAGAGAGAGGGAGAAGCAGTATATTATTGTAGGAGGGGGCGGGGGGCGGCGGCCGCAGGGTGAGCAAGGAGAGCGAGGAGAGAAGAGAAGAAGAAGAAGGAGAAGAGAGAAGAGAGAGTGTTTTAACGATAGTTGTCCGAGGGGAGAGGCCCTCAGCACACAAGTGTTTGTGCTTTGAAGGAGGTGTGAATACTACATCAATAACACAATAACACATAGTAGTATAAACATGAATGCCCTTTGAAATGCTGAATACCAAAGCATTTGTGCAATTGGACACATCTCTCAGTAGGTCAACAGGTGCCACGCTCGCGGCGCGCCCGGATGGGTGTCACGGCGTCACGGCTATAATTACACAAGTCGTCGAGGTGTGACACAATGACACAATGTTGCTGTCGTTCACATTTCACGTATCATAATGTGAAAAAATGCCGGGCACCGCCGCCAACGTCTTCAAGTTCCCGGCTCTCACCTACGAAATCAACAATCAACGAACGATTTGCCTCGTGCGTTCATTAGATGAAAAGATTTCGTATTCTCACCGCACACGTGACCGTGGACCCACTACCACTACCACTACCACTACCACTACTTTCCCTCACGCAGCAACCTTTCTACACCCCCCACTCCCCCGGCCCTCCCCCGGCCCTCCCCCCGCCCTCAGGCGACTTCCCCCGTGCACTACTCTACCAGGGGGTAGAGGGTAAAAGGTAAAAGGGCATAGATATGGTCCGGTGCCCCCCCTCCCCCTCCCCCTCTCCCCCCCCGGTATCTCCCCCCCCCCCTTCCTCCTGTGTATGCAGCGAGAGCGGCGAGCGTAGAGTGGAGGAGAGGATTTTGGCGCCAAAATCAAGCTCTAACCCTCTCTCCCCTCCCCCCCCCACCATCTCTATAATCTCTCTCTCTCCCTCTCTCTCTCTCTCTCTCTCCCTCTCTCTCTCTCTCTCCCTCTCTCTCTCTCTCTCTCTCTCTCTCTCTCTCTCTCTCCGCTCCCCTCCCCTGCCGTCCCTCCCGTCCCTCTCATCCGACCCTTCTCTCCCGTCCCTCCCCCGCCCACCTCTGCTGCTACCACTCCCGTGACCTCGTGCCCGCCCACTCCACCAACGCGGTTCACCCGCTCGCCCGCCCGCCCGCCCCGCCCCGCCCGCCCCATCCATGTGCACAGAGGCTTGCACTCCGATGATTGCAATGGAGCCAGGGCCGCTCGATCTGGATCAGGGGCAGCCGGACGAGGCGATCGTTCTCTGCGTGAAAGAGCTTTTCGAAAACGCTGTAGCCGCATGCCAAAGCGCACGAGAGCACTGTATTCGCGTGAGCGTCCGCCAGCTTTCGGTCGGCTCATCGCTCTTCCAAATCTGCGTGAGCGATGATGGGTGCGGCTTCGACCAGCTAGCACTAAACGGGTGCATGGCGGCATCCAGCTCCAACGAGGCGACCGTTCAGCGGCAGTCTTTTATGAATGCCGGAACTTTCAACCACAGACCTATTCGCCGAGGTCTGCAGAAGGTCCTTTCATGGGCGCATGCATCCTTTTGGTTATGGTCAAAGGCCGGCCAAGCAGAAGAGCATCCATCGCCACACTCAATCGTTAACGTCACATCACTTACATCCGGCCTTCTCCAGAAGATTGTCTGGTCTGTTGGGAACGAGAAATGCGCAGTGCCGACGTTATGCTCGAGCGGCACAAGTGCCGCCAGTCAAGAGCACTGCTTCACTGGATCGCAGGTACGTGCTGTGTTACTAGGCGGACATTGGGCACTCGACTGCATCTACGAATACTTTCAGTACGCGGAGGTGCGCTTCTACTCTCGCTCCACGAAGTGTCATAATGCTGCCACAATTACATAAGATTCAACCTCCTCGTACTATCCACCAGGCGATATGCATGCAAGGAAAACTTCGGGTGACTCTCGAGCTCTCAAGGGCTGATGAAGGGAATCTGACGGCAGGCTGGCCAACCGTGACTTTGATATCTGAAGGACTTTCTGCGGAGGCCATGCTCGGACGAAGCTCTGCGACGAATGCGCTGCCAGGTGTTGAGCGTGTGCTCGACAGATTGGAGCAAATCGCACGAGACGGGGATGATCATGAATACTTGCCCGAAGATGATACACTAGACGGATGCAATCCGCGCTCTCGAAGCGCAATAGCGGTGCGTGGGGTAGGCTGTAGCGGCATCGGGCCAGAAGCAGACTTTGTACATACGACGCTCATGATTGTGGCTGGGCAAGAGCTTCAAGACGATCGGCCCTTGTGGCAAGGACGTCGCTCTTCCGCCTCGAAAAACGAGAGGTCATGTGAGCTCGCTGTCGTGGCTTTTGTGAATAACAAACGGATCGACCAAAACGGGTGCTTGGCTTCAAGCTGCGCTTGTCGGAACGCACTCAGACGAGCAAAGGCTTGGGAGTCCGCCGGATTGACGATCTCGGAGCCGACAACTGAACGAATGCCACTCAAGCTTTCCGCTTCGTCCGGTTGTAGACTGCGTGGCGCGTGGTTGGTGGTTCACCTTCGCATGCGCAATGTTCTCTTCGGCGATCAAAGCCAAACTTGCATCGACCCGGCACACAATCTCGCGGCACCTGTTCAGTCGGCATTGGCGGACGCTTTGGCGCAGGTGTGCATCGCGCTTCATGTGCTTTGGGCGTTCGGTGGGGAAAATCGGCATCGTGGCTTGACGTGCTTCTCAGCTAGCCTAATCGCCACTCACATGACTTCGGGTATAGGCTATTGACCATTGATGCTTTTTGTTGCGCCGTTTGCAAGGTATGCGCGGGCTGTCTAGAGCAGGGCGTGCACTTCTCGACTCTAGAGCAAAACGCCGCCAAATATCATTTGTGCTCTTCACTCATCGCTGAATCGCTAGCTGCAATTCTTGACGGTGGCGGTGATGGTGCAGCTTGTCTACGCAACGCAGCGCGTAGCGGAGGTCATAGGGCGGAAGATCCTCACTTTCACTTCTCAGATGATGACAACAAAAATGGGCTGGTGGTGCTGCGAGACGAGATTCTCCGCACGTGCATCTCATTTCTCGGAGCACAATAAGGAAGCACACCATCCACATGAAAGATGAAAGCTGATTGCTGCGATTGTGAGTTCGAGTACACTCCAAGTCCAGGTCCAAGAGAGTGTTCCCTTTGAAGACTAACCTTCCCTCCTAAAGTAGTCATGAGCCTCCCAGCCCACTCAAGGCCCTCTTGGTGCCCCCCGATGATGATGATGACCCTAATGTGCACCCACAACCCTAACCCTCCCCTCACCGTTGCACTCGATGTCCCGGCATTTGTCCATTGTCCATTGTGGTAGTATAAGAGTATGAACTGAGTTAGGGATGCAGCAAGTGAAAAGGTGTGACAAACAAAACTCTTTCCGCTCCCACCCCCTCCTGTATCTTACTACTTAGTAGATAGCAGTGCCAGCTCATTCAAATCTTAAGAAACTCTTATTGGGCGCGGTGCAAGCCAAGGGCACAAAAGGCCCACATTCAGATAAGGCGGCTTGCCTTCATTTGGTCTCCTTTCCCTCAGGGTTTCTTCCCCTCCCTGTGGGGACTCTCACCCTACCATGAGCCCCCCCGCGAGCACCCCGAAGGAGAGGCCCAGGAGCACCCCGTACGCGACGAGAACGGCGTCGCCTTGGCTCGGCATGAGGGATGAGGGCGCGCCCCCGAGAGGGCCTGGTAGACGCCCACGCCGAGCACGGCGTAGCCCGTCCCCTTGTGCGCGACCCGCCACACGGCGCGGCGTGTGGTGCGGGCGCCGGGCGTGCCGCGCACGAGCGCGTTGAGCGGCTGCAGCAGGGCGAGGGCGAAGGCGACGATCCCGAGCGTGTGATGGGGGTGCGAGAAGTGGCGCCCTCGGGGCACCCACGCGACGGCGAGCGCGACGCCGGCGGCGGCCACCGCAAGCCCGCTTCCCTGAGAGCGGGGGGGGGGGGGAGTGCGTTGTTGGGGTTTCCTCCCTTTTTGGGTGGGAGGGAGGGCCGATGGGGGGGGGGGGGGGCGCTAGGAGGGAGAAACACACCTGCACCACGCGATGCACACGGAGCCAGCGGCCGCCGGTGAGCCGGGAGCGCCAAGCGAGCGAGAAAAAGGCGCCCGAGGGGAGGAGCACGCCCCACGCGACGGACATGAGCACACCGTGGGCGAGCAGCGGGGACGCGGACGGGGACGCGGAGGAAGGGGGCGAGGACGAGGAGCGAGGGGGCGAGGACGCGGGGGAGGAAGGGGGCGAGAGAGGGGAGAGGGGTCGTACCCACCGCGAGCGGCGGCGGCGCGCAGACAGGCATGCTCCTCGAGGTCCTCGACGACTCGTCCCCCGCGAGCGAGATGTCGTCGGTAGAGAAGCCGAGCAGCTCGCCCTCGTCCACACCGACGCTCCACACGCAGCAGGGGTCCCCCGGCTCCATCCCGTTGCTCTGCCCGTCGCTGTCCGTGTCCGCGAGGACGCTCGAAATATTCGAAGATTCGGAACTGGAACTCTAGCTTGAGCCGCCACTTGGCTTGATTGTCGGTCACGCGCTTGAGATAGAAGAGAGGCGACAAATGCGGCCGGACGAGTCGGTTTACGGCGGCAATAGTCCAGAACGACGGGCAAGGCGAGAAGCGCTCAATCACCATCACCCACAGCCGCTCCTAGGATGGTGGTATACTCACCTTCGCCGAGAGTTTTGAGGTAGGCTAGCGTGTCGGGGACTCGCGCCCCTAAAAGCGATCCCATGCGTATCAGCACACTCTTTCTTTTATTAACTCTAGCCCCCGGTGGCCCTTGCGTAGATTTCTAATATGTGCATCGCCTTCTCCAACGACTCGAAGGAGCCGGCTAGGATTTGTGTGTCGTCTGCGAACTGCGTGAGTCTTAGCTCTCTAGGTCCTATCGTGATTCCCCTCATTTCAGAGTCGGCGTTTACTAGTCGCGTTAGGCCTTCGGCCACTAGGAGAAATGCAAGGGGCGATAGCGGACACCCCTGGGGCATGCCGCAGTGTATGGTGAAGGGATGGCTAGCTACGCCTCCCGTTCGCCTTGATCCATCTGGTCGGAAGGGAGTCCACGTTTGTCAAAAGCGCTAGCCATCAGAGTATCCGGGGCCGAAGCCCAATGCTTGCAGCACCCTATGGTAGTAATCCCAGCTGACTCTATCGAAAGCTTTCTCCCAGTCGATCGCTAGGGCTAGGCCTTCCTCGTCCGTGTCTTCCAAGTACGCTTGCACTAGCTTCAAGAGATGGGTGGCCTCGCCTATCATCCTCCTAGGTACAAAGCCCACTTGTTCCTTGGAGATAATCGTGTGAATCGTTTTTTTGAGTCTATTAGCTAACACTTTGGCTAGGATTTTATAGTCCGTTTGAAGCAAAGTTATGGGTCTATAGTTCCTCGGGTCTCTAGCGTCCCCGTTCTTGTATAGCAGTGCTATGTCCCCCGAACATGTGTCTTCTGGTAAGGCTCCTACTCGGTATGCCTCATGAAACATCTCCATCAAGTGCGGGGTTACTAGCTTCTCGAAGCTCTGGTAGAATTCCATCGGTATGCCATCCGGTCCCGTGGATTTGCCTTTCGCCATCTGGCGTATCGCCCTAACTATCTCTGAGTAGCCTATAGGCTTATCCAGAAATGACCTATGATATTCGCCGGTATCTGTCTCTGCCTCAGCGCGTGAAGGAGGGGCTCTGCAGGGAACAGGACTCTGCCTGTTCCCTGCTTGAGAGGCTGCTGAGGAGGCGAGGGCGGGAGGATCATGTCCACATCGCTGTCGGTCAGGGGGGCAGCCTGCGAGCGCTTCGGCTCCGGCGGCTTGGGGCGGCCCCGGTGGGGCGTCGTGGCGGCGGGGGGCTGGGAGGTGGGAGCGGTCGGCGCGCGCTCCATCGCTAAAACTATAACAATAGTTTTGTTGCACCCTAAAGAAAAAGAAGCAAAAAGAAAAAGGGTGCTACGCACGGGACTCCCTCTGGGCTGTAAACACGCCCCTCCGGTCGTGATTACAATAGTCAATAGTTTTGAATGCCAACTCATTCGGATGGAGGGAGCGGGGGCGAATTCTAAAGATCGGTGGCGGAAGGGAAAGACAAGGGCGGCACGGCCTGCCTCGGGCGTTGGGGCGCTAGTGGGCTAGGGGTAAGGCGCGCTCCCTCCTCGTCTCCCTTTCCTCGCGCGTACGCCGACAACAAAAGTCGCTATTGTGACGTAGGGAATGTCTAGGACAAAAGCTTGTAGTTGACGTAGGCACGTACGCACCTAACGTTCGACGCACGACTCTCAAGAGCTCGAGACTTTCTATATTCATGTGTGAGCGCTAGACAAAGTGAGTGATGCCGCGGCGAGGAGGGCATCCGCGCGCACGCGCCTCAACGAGACCGGCGATACTTGAAACTGACGCCAATTTCGATGTGGCTGAATGATGGGGCAATAGTGGCTCGCCCATTCCACAGCCTGCCGTGTTTTGCCTAATTAATGGTGAGGCCGAGTGTTCTCGATGCAGCTACCGTGAAGCGTAACATAAGACGCGCACGTGTCGGAAATCAGGCGACTGTTCATGGGCACACTCGAAGCCACGACACAAAGACGAAATAGTCGCATCGCTCAGTTTGCTCACGTTCAGAGCTTGCCAGTCGCGAAAGAGCGCGCGGCATCGAGCGCCGCGTCGATGCCGTCCACACCGGGTGCCGTGCCTTGCGCCGACTCTTTCTTGCCGCCGCCGCGTCCGCCGCACGGCTCCAACGCCGCGGTGACCCACTCGTTCGCTGCCAGTCCCTCAACATCCTTGGGAACACTCGCAAAACACGACAATTTGTCACCGCTCACATCCGCCGAGAAGGCCAGAAACGCAATCGTGGGCGCAGATTTGCCTGCGAGGACGCCGCAAAACGTGGTGAAGTGGGAGTTCGAGCACGGGGCTGTGGGGGTGATGTAGGAATGGGCCGTGCCGAGGGCGAGACGAGCGGGTGGAGCATCTGTGGGCTCACCGAGCTCCTTCATCAGCCCCTGCGCTGCCTTGCCATCTAGGCCCGCCTCAAGCTCGAGCACGATGAACGACTCGCCTGCCGCCATCGCAGCCTCTGCCGCATCCAGGGCAGCCTTGGTCGCACGCATCTTGATCGCATTCGCAGCTGCCTTGGCCGCTGCCGCCGCCTGCTTGTTGAGGCCCTCAAGCTGGGCCCGGAGCTCCACCTTGACGTGCGCCGAAATGACGGCGGCGTCCAAGCGGTCCTTGAAGTCGTTGAGCGCCGCCTTTTCGGGTTTCATCTGCGCGAGCTCGGCTTGGAACGCCTCGCCCTGATCGAGGGCCTCGCGGGCCAAGTCGCCCGTGACTGCGGTCACTCGGCGGATACCCTTGGCCACGGCGGTCTCCTCAATGAGCGCGAATGCGCCAGCCTCAGCCGTGTTGGTCAGGTGGGTGCCGCCACAGAACTCGACTGAGGCGCACGTGGCACTGCCACCGAGGAGCTCGCCGACCGGTGAGCCCACCGACACGACACGCACGGGGTCCGGGTACGTCTCTCCGAAGACGGCTCGGAGCCCCGCAATGCCCTTGGCCTTCTCAAGCGGCACAACCTCGTTGAACACAGGGAGCGAATCCGCGACTGCTTTGCGGACCGATGCCTCGACCGCCGCAAGTTCCGCCGGCTTTAGCGCGCTGCCGTGTGAGAAGTCGAAGCGCAGTTTGGCGGCGTCAACGAGCGAGCCCTTCTGCGACACGCCGTCGCCGAGGGCATCGACGAGCGCCGAGTTGAGAAGGTGGGTGAGCGTGTGATTAGGGGCGACCTTCTTCCTCGTCTCATATGCGACGTGGCATTGCAGTTCTGCGCCCTCCGTGAGCGAGCCGCGCTTCAGCACGCCTACGTGCAGCACGTAGCCACCGTAGGATTGCACATGCGTCACGTCCACCTCGGCGTCGTCGCAAACTAGCGTGCCCACGTCAGCCACCTGGCCACCGGCTTCTCCGTAGAAGGAGGTGGTGTCGAGCAC
>CM030939.1:4834823-4908496 GCA_018136815.1 Isochrysis galbana | reverse complement strand
GCGACGAGCAGCAGGTCGTCAATCATCTCGTAGATGGACCCACGCGGCTGATGGATCACGCTGATGATGGTGACACCGTCCTCGTCGGCAAGCTTGCGCAGCGACTCGACTACGCGCTGCGCCTGGAACGCGTCGAGCCCCGACGTCGGCTCGTCGAGGAAGAGCACCTCCGGCCGGCCGAGCAACTCACAGCCGATTGAGAGCCGCTTGCGCTCGCCGCCCGAGATGCCGCGGCGCTTCACGTCACCCACGATGGTGTCGGCCGCTTTGACGAGCGACAGCTTCCGGAGCAGGCCGTCGACGATGTCCTCGCGCTCCGCCTCACTTACCGACTTGGGCAACCGCAGCCGTGCCGAGAAGAGGAGCGTCTCGCGCACTGTCATTTGCGAGTAGAAGACATCTTGCTGCCGCACAAACGCCGAACGCACGCCAGAGGCTTCCTCCGTGACGGAGGTGACAGGCGTGCCGTTGACAAGAAGCGTGCCGGTGAGCGAGGCTCCCTTGCTTGCGCGCGTCTGGCCTGCCAGCGCGGTGAGCAGCGAGGTTTTGCCCGAGCCGGACGGCCCCATGATGGCGAGGAAACGGCCGGCCTTGACATTGCCGTGGACCTGGTGTGCCAGAGTGGATGGTGGTTGGCTAGGTGACAGGGGCTTTTGAGAGGGGTAGTGGCGCCGCCCTCTCGTACAGCAAGGAGCTCAAGTGGAGATGGCGTGCTATTGAAGGACGGCGCGTTATGCGTCGTCACAGGAAGACCTAGGTAGACGGAGCTGATGGCGAGAGGCTACGTGACCGGATGGTACCACGCCGGCCGCATCACCTGCCTGGCCAAACACAGCCGTGGGCCTCATCCCTCCCATCCTCCGTCTCCCCGGCATTGTCTTTCCCAAATTTGTAGAGGGATGTCACGTGAAGGCGGTTGCAAGGCGAGACTCGTCATGAGCTCTTTACCTAGCCCGCTCATCCTTCTCTCCTCTTCCAACCGGCAAGCCACACGGAGAACGGAGGCTGGCAAACGGGTATGCCCTCCACCCCGCCCCCCTCCCCGTTCTCCACACGAATGGAGCCCGAAGTGGTGTCAGGTGAACACGGCATGCAAACGAGGCTTTGCTCTAGCAGATTCCTTTCTTGTGTGCCCTCCGAGAGCAAGAGCACCCACAAATTTAGATAGGCGAGGGACAGAGCCCCTCTCACTTCCCCTCGGTGCGCCAGCCGCGTGGGAGGAGTGGGAGAGAGGAGGGTGCGTCCTCCTACGAGGCCCACTCGCCGCCCCGCAGCAGCTCCTCTCGCTTGGGAGTCCTTTCCCCATCCCCACTTCCTCTCTCTCCCTCCCTGCTCTCCTTCCCTCTCCCCCCCCGCCCCCCGCCCCCTCCCCGCCCCATCCCCATCCCCCTCCCCTCCCTCCTCCTGCCCTCCCCCCCCCCCCCCCCCCTCTTCACTGCTGAGGGCTCTCGTGTGCTGACCTGTTGCAGTATGGCCATGCCGCCCTTGACGCTCAGGTTCAGCTCGCGGAACTCGATGTCTGCGCCCGCGTGCGCCGTGGGCGCAGCTAGCAGCAGCAACGCCCAGGCCGCCACCCCCATCGCTGAGAGGAGAGAGAGGGAGAGAGAGAGAGAGAGAGAGAGAGAGAGAGAGAGAGAGAGAGAGAGAGAGAGAGAGAGAGAGAGAGAGAGAGAGAGAGAGAGAGCCCGCGCGCGCGAGAGAGAGAGAGAAGAAGAAGCAGTCTAGGGGAAGAAAAAAAAGGGGCCCGTGTTCAGAGTTGATGGGAACGAGTGGGCGTCGGCGCCACCGTCGGGGCCCAATGCCTTTCGGGTTTCTTGAAGCCCCCGAAAAAGGCGGGGGGAGGGGGAGGAGTTTTGTTGTAGAGCGCGTGCGGCGTGCCGTAGTAAGTAGACGAGCCTTCCCCCCACGACCCACGACGCGAGCCGGTGTTGCCGGGCGCTCTCCCTAGGAGTAAAGTATATGTTACCCCCCAGGAGCCAACGATCGGGAGAAAATTTCCCCCCCGATAGCTCTCGGGGGCCCCCCGATACCTCCTGGGGGGCGTTGGCTCCTGGGGAGTAACATATATAAAGTACAGGGGACTCGACGCTCACAAGAAGTAGACTGTAGACTCGGCAGCTCGCCAGCTCTCCTCTCCGCGGAAGAGAGGTCACACTCCCGACGAGAGACGAGAGAATCCGTGGTCCCGGCCGCCTCGCCTCTCCCCTTCCCCCCCCCCCCCCCACCCCCCACCCACCCACCTCTCTTCCTTCCTCTTTGCGCGCCATCTCTATATCTCTATACTCTAGATCGAGCGGGGAATAGTAAAGAAGTACTGGACTCGAGGGGCCGCCCTCGAAATACTGAAATACTGTACAGGTTAGATCTTCTTTGCGCCCCCGCCGTAACCGACGGTGAAACGGTTTCCTGGGGAAGGGTTTCTTCAGCTTCACAGACATAAAAAACTCGTAAAGAGACCCTTCTGAGCCGCTGGCGGCCGCGCCCCGCCGCCGGACCTGAAAGAGCTCATGATTCTCTTAAACGATCGGCTTTCCCACGTGGAAATACACCCAGGTCCATCCGTACGATACACCCGGAGTCCGAGGTTATTGGTTTATAAACATGCGAGTTTCATTAATAAATCGGGGGTCCCCCAAGGGTGCGGAGCGTACGGTCGCGCGTTCCATGCCGCTCTCTTCCGCCTCGTGGTGCGACTCTCGGCTGTCGCTGGCTCGCCGCCACGTGGAGGCGGGCGAGATAGGCCTCGCATTGGCTCAGCTCAATGCATCCGCCTGCTTCGTCCCATACGAGGGCCCCGCGCGCCTCTCCCACCGCTCCGACGGCCTCGCCTTCCTCTCTCTCTCTCTCTCGCTCTCTCCCCCATCGTCTCTCTCGCCTTCCCCTGCCTCCTCTGCGGCCTTCCCGCTCGCCTCGGCGGCATCCAACGTGAGCAGATCCTACCGCTGCCTCGCATTACACCCGTCCGACCTCTATGCGCGAGGGAGCCTCTATGTTGTCGGGTTTACGCTTGACAGATTGTTTCTTCTCCAGTCGCAACGGCGGCTGCCCAGAGAAGGGGAGAGCTCCTCCTCGTCGAGAGATGGCGCTTCCTCGTCGCGGGAGAGCCTCTCCTCGCCGGATCCATCGTGGGTGGAGGGGAGGGTGGGCGGTGGGAGCCTCGGCTACTCGCTCGGCTCCAAGACGATGCTGCTGCTGCCCGTGTGCGGTGCCGACCTAAGCGACGCCGAGTGCGCCAGCGCGTTTGCCCGCGGCGTAGTCGCAACGCAGTTCGGCGGCGACGTGGCCGCATATTTACGTGCCGTGGCAACGGCTGCTGACGGCTGGCTGACGCGCGCTTCGTGGGGACGCTTCAGTCTGCGCACGACCGTGGCGCCACCCATGCGCGTGCGTGGCTTCGACTCGGAGCGCTGCGCCTCGCATGAGTTTGTTGGCTGGAATACGTGGGACCCTGACCCGGCCGCGGTCGACACGCTTGCGTACGTGCAGGCAGAGGATGAGCTTGGTCTCGCGCGTGCTGATTTCGACTTTGCAGCGCTGGCACTGGCGCCATGCGACGCGATCTCATGGGAGGGCCTCGGTTGGATCGGCATCCCCGGCTTTGCGCTCAACATCAAAAGCCCTGTCAACCTTGATCCCGAATTTGTGCATGAGCTCGGACACAACCTTGGGCTGAGCCATGGCACACGGCTCACCACTGGATCGCGCGGCCGCGCCATCTGGGAGACGGAGTTTGTCGATACGGGCGAGCCTTCGCCAACCGGCGGCCTGCTGGAGTACGGCTCGACGCTCACACCGATGGGCGCTGGCCGAGTGCCTGATGGCGACTTCACGCTACCCGCCAAGCTGACGCTCGAGTGGACGGGTGGCGCGCCAATCGCACGTGTGCCATTTGGGCGCGCGTGCCACCCTTGCGGCCCGTACCTCCTGCAGCCGCTCGACGGTGCGCGGCTCGACGCGGACCGGTTAGTAGGGCTGCGCATTGAGACAGCTTTTGAAGGCCGCCATGTGTGGGTGGAGCACCGCACCCTCGTCACAGGCGGCGCGGCCGCCGTGGCAAGCTCGGCATCGCGTCAGCCAGACGCGCTCGAGGGCGGCGTGGTGGGCAAAACAGTGATGGTCGACACGCGCGCTTCGGGCAAGGACGGCGAACCCGCCATTTACCCCTTCCAGACGCTTGAGCTTAACATAGGCGAGTCCGAGTCACCAATCCCGCTATGGCTCGACGTGCTTAGCGCTGCCAACGGACTGCTCGAGGTGAAAGTGCGCACGGCGCCCGGATACGGCAGCGAGGCGCCTCCTCCAGCGCCGCCGCCTGCGCCGCCACCCGCGCAGCCGCCTGCTCAGCCGCCGCCGCCCGCGCAGCCGCCGCCCGCGCAGCCGCCGCTTGCGCCGCCGCCTGCGCCGCCCGTACCGCCGCCACCAGTTGAGGGAAGCACATTCATTGGCAATATTGCTAGCGGCAGCGATGGCAGGTGGCTAGGCGCCGCCATTGGCGCTGGCCTCGCCGTGCTGCTCGCACTCGCAGTTCTCTTCTACCTACGTCGCCGGTGGGTAAAGCGCACGCGAGAGCCGCAGCGAGGACCGCACAACCGGGCCACCTTCCCACCATCGATGGACGTCCCGATGGTCAACCCCGACTCAGAGAGCCCGGCTACAACACGCACTATCATCATTCCCACCAATCAGGCCTCGATGGGACCGATCGAGGAGCTTAGCACGCCTTTGCACGTTCACCATACCACAAGGCATGTGTCGGTCTCGGGTACCTGGCCCACCGGATCGTGCGCGCCAAATACGCCCGAGCGGGCCGCCAGCGCCCCGCTCGCCAATCCCGATGCGCCTGAGGCCATGCTGACGCCGCGTGGCGTGTTCCCCCTGCGCGCCTCGCGCTACGAGATCTCGATCGACTTGTGAGGCAGAGGTGTGAGCGCGACGGATGGCGCACGACCGCCCAAGATGGCAGGTGCTCGGAGTGCGCGCCCAAGTGCATGCAACGTCGCGCCACTGTGTAATGAGGGCTCGTGTGGAGCGGGCCCTACTCTTTCTCCAGGCGCTCCGCCAGAGCGTGAAACCAATGATGGGGGACCGATTGCAGCGTGTTCAGGCGGTGCATTGGCCGCCGGCCGCACCGCGATGAGCTGAATGAACGGCAAGACAACGGGACACTTGATAGTGATAGTGACCCTCAGTTCAATGGGGTGCTTGACTTTGCCCTCGACACATTGGTTGGACACTGCGCCCGCCTTCGTCGCTCGTTGATCACGCCGCGCGCAAACAGCACATTTTGCCTCGGCCGTTTGCACCTTCCGCACTGACAAGCATTCAATCATCTTCGCCCTCAGTCGAATTGCCAGTCAATTGTGGCCATTGTCCATTATCCATTGTGTTACCATTGTCCATTGTATGTATCCGCGTCCCATGCGTAAGCAGCAACAACAATTCGCTTGCCTAATTATTATTCAATAGTTAAGGTGGCTAACGAGCCAAGTTACCCACGCTTCTGACGGGTGGCCGCGCACCGGTAACAAGGGAGTCTCTCCCGCAAAGCAGCTCCTAGATCCTAGAGACCATGTATGATGTATGGCTTGGATGAGCGTTCGCTGATCCAGTTCGCTGCCCAACAGGCCACATGGTTCTGGGTGGCGCCTGCCTCGGGGCTAACAACCGCGCCAAGTGGAAGTGGCCCTCCTGTCACCCTGCATGTCGAGCGCCGCCTGCAAGCGTTGACGGCGGGGGCGCGCAGAGGTTTTGTTGCCCGCAGTATGCGATGTGGGCGAGGCGCAGGGCGCAGGCGGCCAAAGCGGTCGCCCCCCCTCACCAAGCGGGAGTGGTGTAGAGTGGTGGGTGTCTGCACACGCGCCTGGCTGCTTGGCCACCTTCTGCAAGACGGTGAAGGCGGCAGAGTATAGCGTGAGGCTGCTTCGTTACCCACCCATTCACCCATTCCAACCTACTTTTTATAAATGGGGGTCAATGGGGGCCTCGCGCCCAGTGACCAGTGATGATCACTAGTGATGGGACGTCAGGCTGATATCAGGTCTTAATACCATGATAACAGGTCCTCTGGAGCTGACGACCTTGTATCAGGTATCAGGAACAACTAACTTTATAGTCAGTTGCCATGGAGTCAACGCGCCGACGCGCCCCCTCTCTCCTTCGGGCACCCCGCCGCGGGCGCCCCTACAGTGTCCATGGAGCAGTCGCAGGCGAAGCGACCGCGTCATCCCGCGGAGGCCGAGCAGGTGAGCGCGATCCCCATCGCGCCACACGGCCCGTGGCCCCGGCCACATCACCCACAGCAGCCATGCTGGCCCCCCCCCATGGAGGGCAGCATGCTGGGGACTACACCAGGCTCTCACCAGACACGAAGCAGGACTCCTCCACTAGGCATGCCTCATGGCAGAGGCCTCACTCACCCTAGTGACGGCCGCGCCGCCTCGGCGGCGTGGCCCGAGCGAGACCGGGTGGCCCTTATGGGCACAAACCTCAGACATCAATGAATACGTAATACTACCGTACCAACCAGAATAGGCAACAAGCAACAACTCAACCACCACCACAACAACGACCCACGGGCAAATTCACACATACAGACTCACAGGGCACCTAAGACGCTCGACCTAGTGGATTGGGGCCCTACTCGGCATTCCCTACTACTTTGCCGCAGGGATCTACCCGCGAGCGACGAAATCACGCTCGCTATGGCCTACTGAAGTCGGGCCCCAGAGGCCCTTTCGAGCGCTGGCAACGCGACCTGCAGTGGGGGGACATGGCGCCCACGCGCGGGTGCTTCCGCGGCGCCTGCGGCCACCTTAGACCAGAAGCCGAGGCCTGACGCCAAAAAAGAGCCCTCACAACAAATTGCTGCCCCCCCACACCAGCTGGCGTGCTGACGAGGGCGTCTCGTACAGCGAGAGGCCGGCGGCATTTGGCGGCCCCTGGACGATCGCCAACGCGATGGACCCCACCTGGACCGCGACGGGAGTAGGCAGAGCACCCATGCCGATGCAGGCCCGGCCATCTCGATCCCTCTGGCCTGCCTTCCAGAGGAGCCCTGGCCGGTGGCCCATCGGACACCCCTCTCCGAGGCGCCATCGCAGTGGACCGAAGTGCGATGAAGCCCTCTTCACAGTCGACTTGAGCACAGAAGAAACCGGGCGTTTACGGGAGAATCAAGTGTTTTATTTTCGTTGATCCTATCATTAAAAATACGTTTGTTTTGACCTCTATTATCACGGTCATATAAGCTTGATATGACCGTTGGTCGCTCACATGACATCGCACGGGCCATGCTACGCACAAACATCACAAGTATGTGACGCTCGACGCCATTGATGCAAAATTTTGATCGATCGGAAGTGCGGCAGATCACCGTCGCCGTCGCGCAACGCGCAACGCAGACTCCAGACGCTGAAGGTGATCACGCACACGCGCACACTCGCAACGTCATTACAGGGCGTACAATCTGGCACACAACCAGCGGGATTGTAATGTGCGCTGCAACTACGCTTGGTGCCGCCGCGACTAGATCGCTTGGGGTCTCCGCAAGGGTACCAATTTGGGAATCGCTCGGCGCGCTCGCCAGGCGCCCGAGCACTTGCTGACCCCACGGCTGTCGGGCGCTGTTTAGTGGGTTGTCAGGGCAAACCTGGGCACTCAAAGCAGGGAGATGATAGGGGAGACTCTCAGGGGGAGGGGGGCGGACCGTGGCGAAGCTTTGGCCGTTGATAATGAGGCGGCAATGAGGCTAACATTTTCCGTTGTCTTCCCCCCCCCTCCCAAGACTACACGGTAGTCTTTAAGACTACGCGTTTGCGCAACCGATAGGATCACCTTCATTCGGGTCAGAGGGTAAGGGGGTTTGGGGTGAGTGTTCGGTCGGCGACGGCTTGGTGTGTGTGCTGTTCTTCTCCTTGGTTCCCTCCTTTGTGTAGGCCCGGGGGTGTCTCGCCATGGTGTGTGTTTGTGTGCCAGTCCTCTGGTGTTGTAGTGCGCATCTGTTGTTGTATGAATGAGGAGTGTGCCCATAAGGGCCACCCGGTCTTGGGCCGCGCCGCCGAGGCGGCGCGGCCTTCTCCAGGCTGAGTGAGGCCTCTGCCATAAGGCATGCCTGTTGGAGGGTTGGTGTGTCTCGTCTGGTGTAGGCCGGGTGGGGTCCACAGCCTGCTGTCTCCCAGGGGGGGTCCAGCATGGCTGCTGAGGGTGGCGTGGCCGAGGCCACGGGCCGTGTGGCGCGACGCGAGTCGCACGCACCTGCTCGGCCTCCGCGGGCGGACGCGGTCGCTTCGCCAGCAACTGCTCCATGGGTACTGGGGGGGCGCCCTCAGCGGGGGGCCCGAAGGAGAGGGGAGTCGCGGCGGCGCGCTCCATTGCCACCAAGTATAAACTTAGTTGAGGACTCCGTCAACAAGATCCGTCGAGAGAGTTGCATTGGAAGTGGGGGGATCCGCGATGTGCCGGCTACCATGTCCCTTCGTGTGATTTTCTTCTGGCAGAAGTCGAGTGATTTGGCTGCATGTTGAAGGTAGCACTAAATGCCTCTCACGCGCATTGTCATAGCGCTCAATCCCATCAATCATCAAATTTCAAAAAACAAATAATCAAAGCTCAAAACTATCGTTGAAGCGACAGGGTCATGGAGTCATGGAGCGTGCGCCGCTCCCTCTCCTGCCGTCCACCACGCCGCGCCGGACGATTGGTCCAAGCAGGCCAACGCCGCGCCACCTAAGTGCCCTCGCGAAAAGCCCACAACCACACAGGTGCCCACGCGAGCCACGGCCCGCGAGCGAGGTGCCCACACGGCCACACCCAGCATGGCGCATGGCCACACAAAAGCGCCATGGCATGACCACCAGCACCCCATTCCTTCTATACCCAACCAGCTCTCAAGAGAGCAATGGCACTCAAAGCTGACCACCCATAGGGAAAGCCTCCAGGCTGGGCCCCTACAAAGCCACAGCAAGCACGAGGCATAGGCTTGGTCAGACATCTCACACATCTCTCTCAACCCTCTCAGGGCCCATCAAACTTGTGTAGAAGTCAGCACAGAGATCAGACGCACCACCAGCTCCAGCTGGAAAGAGATAAACCAAATCCCAGAGAGACCAGCAGCCCCCCAGGAGGGACCATACGTTGCAAGCGCGTCGCCGTTACGCGGCCACGCCTCCACAACAGCGCCCTCTTAGCAACATCAACCACGCCACACGGTGGTGGCCAGCTCGGGAATTCCCGAATACAAGCGGGGAGAGGGGCGGCACCTGTGAGGGAAGGAAGAAGGGGATGCGGTCTCCCCCCGCGCTGAGGATGGCTGCCGCCCGTGATCTCCCCCTGCCCACAACATCAGTAGTCGGTGGCGTAGAGCACTAGAGAGCCGAAAGTTGACCATCAATAACAACAGCACGCACGGCAACGCTTGTAGCCTTTGCACCAATCACTCGCAACAACGCAAATTCTCGCCTTTTTGCATGGCCCATGGTTGCTGTCACGGCACAACAAAATTACACAAGTTGATAGCTGGGCCGAACAGGCACGCGATTGAGTTCTTGGCAGCGCTCGTTGGCGATGGACGGCCGAACGTGGAAATAATCACAATTCGCGTA
This sequence comes from Isochrysis galbana, assembly GCA_018136815.1. Lineage (NCBI taxonomy): Eukaryota > Haptophyta > Isochrysidales > Isochrysidaceae > Isochrysis > Isochrysis galbana. Next base: position 4,898,897 of record CM030939.1, on the reverse strand, counting down.
GGGGTAATACATTCCAGCCAACCATTCGACTTACAATCATGTGCCATCAATGTTGCATTCACTGCTTCAGCTTCGTGGTGAAAGATGGTCATCTACGCTTGAGGCCTTCGGAAGGGCGCCTGATGCTCAGCAGATCATGGGTAATCTTCTATCAAGGAGGAGAGCGCTTCCCATGCGCGGGACGTCAAGTACCCACCGAATCGCAATGTATGGGGGGCACCGCGTGTCCATCGTTCTCTCCGCTGGCTTGAACGCGGCCGTCATCGCTTCAATGGGCACTCTGCGAAAGCGCACGTGAACTCGATTATGATTACCCACTCCGCGCTCGATCTGCTCAAGCCCCTCCACGTGAGCTCCTTACGTCGTGTCACAAGAGCTTGAGCACGTCCAGCAAGAAAGCGTATTCAAAGGCCATCTGTTCGAGGTACTTGTACCTAAGAGTGCAAATGGTGCATGTGACCCGAAAAATCTATGCTGCGCCCATCGAACAGCTGTGTGCGCGCGGCGTGCGGCGAGGGTTGCCGTAGCAGGCTCCGGAGTAAGGTGCTACGCACCGGTCGGATGCTGAGAAATGACCCGAGTCTAGGTCCATCTTGAGGAGGAGCGGCGCGTTGTTCGTTCTTGCCGCGCGCAGGCGGGCGACCCATTTGGTTGGCTCCCAGTAAGCCACGCGAGGGTCGTACAGCCCTGCGGTGACTAGCAGCGGTGGGTATGCGACGGCGCGGATATTTTCCATCGGCGAGTACGACAGCATATACTCGTAGTATTTGGCCGAGTTCGGGTTACCCCATTCTTCCCATTCCCCAGTGGTGAGAGGGATTGACGGGTCGCACATACTAACCATCACGTCGACGAATGGGACTCCCGCGATGCAACACCCAAACTTCTGCTCAGCCATGCGTCGGGAAGGGGTGGGGCGTCGGGACGTGAAGAGGTCGGGGTGAGACGGGAGGCAACAGTCGTTGGCGGGTTGTAGGTGATGATCAGCAGCAACATTCGGGCGGTGGGCGGATGCGAAGAGCTGTCCGAGCGGGCGCGCGCGCGGCCTTGCATAGTCACGCATCACGCCGGCTTGGCATGGGCACGGAGGGCGGGAAACACCTCCGGTGCCATGTTGAGGACGGCGCCCATGAGCAAGCCGCCGGCGGAGCGGCCATTGATTGCGAGCTGCGAAGGCGTGGTCAGACCCATCTCCTACAAAGCATGGACGTGCGGGGGGGTGAGGGGTCGTGGCGAGGGCGGCGAGGCTCGGCGTGTCGCGTGCCTGCAGGTATGACGCGCAGTCCACAAAGTCGGTGAAGGTGTTCTTCTTGTTCAAATACTTGCCTTGCTCTTCGTACCAATACCGCCCCATCTCGCCGCCGCCGCGGACGTGCGCAATAACATAGGCGACCCCGCGGTCGAGCAGCGGCAGGCGCAGCGCCGAGAAGGACGGCTCCATGCAGATCCCGTAGCTACCGTAGCCATAGAGGAGCATGTTCCCGCCCGCGCTGCGATCATACTTGTCAGCGCGGTACACGAGGGAGAGCGGAATGACCGTACCATCTCTTGCGCGCGCGAACAGGCGCTCGCAACGATACTTGCTAGGGTCGTAGCCCGGCACCTGCAGATCGACCGTTGAACCGAGCGTGAGGGGGCAGGGATTTGCAGCAGCAAACGCCACCTCGCATGGTGCGCGACGTGCGGCGCCAACTCGCCCGAGCGCGCGCACGCCCAGCTCGTGTGTGGGTGCGCGAGCAGAGCTTTGAGCCGACGGCGTAGAGGCCAGCCAACAGAGCCGATGCAATGGATCGCAGGCCAAGGTGTCTCACCTCGAGCTCCTTTACTGAAGTGAGCCGCCGCGAGCCCAGATCGTACTCAAACGTGGATGGCGGCGTCACCATCGACGAGTAGGCGAGACGGAGCGAAGACGCGCCAAAGTCGCGGTTGGCGGCCGGCCGAACTTCGCTTGCGCTCTCGGGAAGCTGGATGCGGTGCACACCTGCGGATCAGGTTGGTCGCCAGGCAAGGAGTCTTGGAAGCGTTGGATGAGCGAGCGGGCGCAGCGCCGTCGCGACGCTCGCAGCGAGTGGCAGCTCACACGGAGAGATCACCTTTAGCCTGATCGACGGGTTTGCCCTCGGCGAGCCCCTCGACGATCCAGCAGGCGGTGAGGCCATCCACGCGGCCAAAGCAGGCGATGCCGTCGCGCAATGCGACGAGCGTCTCGAGATTGATGCGCGGATCGTACGGCATGGCGGCGACAGGCCGCCAGTCTTCGGAGATCGTGCTGCCCTCGGGCGCGGTGAGCAGGCCAAAATTACGCATACCACGGTCGTTGGAGAGGATGAGCCACTCGCCGGCGCGGTGCTCGACAGAGTAGAGCACGCCAAAGCGGCGCGGCGCGACGCAGCTGAGCACTGGCGCCGGCGCTTGGCCGATGCTCTCGCCAGCCTTGGTCAGGCGGAGCGCATGCACCTCGGACGTTTCGCTCGATTCGGCGGTCGCAAACAGGTACTGCCCGCTCGCCGATCGGTCGATCGCCAAGTTAAATTTGGAGTCGCTCTCCGTGTATAGAAGCTCGTCCGTGGAGGTGTCCGTGCCCATCACATGTCGCCACAACTGGTGCGGCCGGTGCGCGGCATCGAATCTACGGTCAGCAGAGGTTGGGCGGCGGGAAGTGGATGCAGCGCGCAGGGATGGGCGCCAGATGCGGCGAATCGCCGAGGTTGGAGCACAAGAATCGCCGGGTAGCGCGGCGGCGGCGGCAACGGCGCGCACCTGACGTAGTAGATCTCTCTGTCGTCTGCTCCCCAAGCGAGAGCGCCGTCTGTCTCAAGAAGCTCGTCGTTCAGATGCTCGCCCGTGGCAAGGTCGAGGAAGCGGATAGCATACGTCTCGTACCCTGAGGTGTCGGCGGAGTATGCAAGGAGGCGGTGGCTAGGCGACGGCTCGATCGCGCCCGTCGCGAAAAAAGCGTGCGGCTTGGCCAGCTCGTTCTCGTCGAGCAGTACCTCCTCGCCCACTTGTGGTGTGCTGGAGGGTGGCGGCGCGCCGGGCACGCGAGGCCTTCTGCAGTGGATGACATAGGAGAGGCCCGCGATGGTGCGCCGGAAGTACTCGTACGGCCCGTGCGGCACCGCCGCCGTCGCGTCCGTCTCCTTGACGTGGCCCTTCAGCTCCTGGTAAAGGCTTGCCCTCGCGCCCTCCAGGTGTGCCGTCTCCGCCTCTGTGTGCGCGTTCTCCTGCAGTAGGTGGGCGAGGACGCGCTCGTCGTTGCGTGCGTCGTCGCGCAGCCAGAACAGCTCGTCGGTCCGTATCACGGCTGGCTCCATCGGCTCATCGCCCCGCTCCTCCCCCTCAACTCTCCCAAAGGTGACGCTCGTCGGCAGAGAAGCCGCATAGGGAGGGGGAACGCCGCCACGGAAAGCGCCGGCGCTGCCAGACGAGGCGCGCGCACCGCCGGTGGAGTAGGCGCGCACGCTGCGCGCGCCAAGGGATAGCAGCGCCGCACGCGCCGCTAGAAGCCCGCAGAGCCCTCCGAGGCGGCGTCGCGTCGCGCAGCGCAGCATCGCGGAGGGGGCCAGGGAGGTGGGTACTCTCTAAGTGTAGAGGGGCGGGGGGAAGAAGCGGTGCTCCGAGGGGTACAACCTCAGTTTCTTTTCGGGAACAAGCTACACACTAAAATAGTCATCGATATTGACGATGTCTCATCCGCATTGAGAATATGCGAGATGAACGCCGAGGTCTGTAAGTATTCTTGATTCAGCTGAATATCTGATCCGTAATGGGAGTATGGGTGTCCGGATGGAGTGCGTAAAGTACGCATTCTAACGTTTGCTCTCGGGGGGGGGGGGGGCAGCCCGCGCGCGAGAGGTGGGAGAGAAGCGGCTCGCTGAGAGCGAGGCGGGGGGGGGGGGGGCGCTGTGAGCCAGTCTCCCCCACTCGATCCCGCCACGCTCTCCGGACACACAGAGTGTAGCGACTCCCCCCTCCTCGATCTCAACCCTCTCCTGCCAAGCGATGTGCCGCTGCAAGCCCCTGCTCCTTCCCCTGCTGCTCTGCCTTCCCTGCCCCTCAGTACTCCTCCTGCTTACGCCACCCTCATTGCGGCCCATTCCAGCCTCTCACCCACCCCGTGTGGTTGCCCTGCCAGCTTCTGTGCCGTCTCTCACCTATGCATCCACAACCCCTACCCATCCCCTCCATGCCGCCCCGCACGCTCTTTTCTCTGTTGCTGCGCGCCCTGCTGGCTGGGCAACCTCTGACTCGCAGTCGCAAGTCCCTTGCGGCACGGTCGCCGTCGCTCCTTCCAACGTACATGATTACCCTCGCACGTTCGGGTGCGAGAGAATTTGTGTAGCCAGCGATTCTCGAACCCGCATAATTGTCAGTACGGCTGCGTCATTTTGTACAGCATATCAGATTCACCGTCGTTCTTCATTCGAAATTGTAACCCACTCCTTTCCGGCCGCCTGGCATGGTCTGCCGGCTGCCGCACTCACGGACCCCCGGCACTCAGCGAGTCCTTTTTCTCCAACCCTTCTCGTACTGGGCCGACTCTCTCCTTTCCGCCCAGCGGCCAAAGCTACCTCCCAGTCCTCCTTCTTCTCATGCATCGCCGTGGCCTCTCTGGTGGCGCCCATTGTTCCAACTTTGCGCGGTATGTTCAGCTTGGGCCAAACTCGGGCATACGCTCCCGCCGCCTCGTTGCGCTGGATCCGCGCCGTTGCAGGATTTACACGTGCACGCCCAAGCATCAACTGCTGCCACAAGGAGGGTGACGTCCAGTTGTTGCTCCAGACGAGCACCTGTGTACTGCAGCGGGTGCCAGGGCACATCCAAGTCGAAGATGTCAGGGGGCTGGCGCAGGAGGAGTGGCGCGAGTACTGGCTCATCGAGCCAGCGAGCGGCTCCCCGTTACGAGCGTCCCGTGACCGACCCGCCGGTAACGACGCACTTCGCTGCCTCGTTCGCATGCTTGGTGGAGCGTCAACCGCAAGGCGCGCCCAGTCTGACCTCGACGGATCCAACCCTGTTGGAACGAGACTATTGCTGTCAGACGATCTCGTAGACATCTGGGAATTTCGCCTTCAGCCGGGCGAATCATGTGCCTTCCACACACACATCCGGCCCTACTTCTTCACGAATATTGGCACATCGGACACCATTGAGCTTGACCATCACGGTGCACGGGTAGGTGAGGCAAGCCGTCAAGTACGCGGCCAGACCATTTTCGTTCCAAAGGAACGATTGGGATCGCATGGTGTTGTCAATGTGGGCCAGAGCACCTTCTTGCAATTCATCGTTGAGTTCAAAGTGAGTGAGATTGATGGGACTGCTTCGAATTAAGTAGGAGCTGTCTTTAGCAACTGTATGCAAGCAAGCTCTGCGGTAGTGCGCGGACTGTCACGGTACCGGAGGGCCCTGGGCACACTCCGTCCCGAAGGGCAGCCGAGGCATTCATCGACTGCGCAGAACGTTTTCCTGTGGCCTATTGCAAACAAGAACAAGCGTAAATGGGTGCGTGTAATTCCTTTTCTTGTCCGATGGGCTTCAAGACTTTCTCTGCCGTTCTCTTCCAGGTTACTCGCCGCAGTGGTGTGGCCTTCTCCGAGCGCCAACGCGGCGAGGCAACGCGCTATCGCCTGTGATCTTTTGCAGCAATGAGCGCGTGGTTCGTTCCGTCGGATTTTTTTCTGGGGTTTTCCTGATTTTCTGGCCGCTCTCTTGGAGCGCATGTCGCCTGCGAGCGCCATGACCCCTGTGGCTATAGCTGGCTCGAGCCAAGCCATGCTGTGCTTGATTGTGAGGGAAGGGGTGTTGAGATGCGTAGCATCCTCAGCGTAAGATCCACAACGCGGCTGACAGCCCCGCCCCCCCCCCCCCCCGATGGGCAAAGGGTGGCGGCGAGGCGCCCCGCCGTCCCGCCCCATGACCCCTACCCAACCCCTACCTACACCTACTCGCTACGAGGAAATTGGAATTGGAGGGGGGGAGGAGGAGCGGAGGCGAGGGAGGGGGAGCAGCGCAGCAGCAGCGCCGTCACGCACGTAACAACACCGCATTGTGCTCCGCGCCGAGGAAAGGGCGAGCGCGGTTTTAGAAAGCAAGCCCACTGGCGCGGCGCAAAAAGCGTTGTTGCACCACACGACCACACTGAAGAGGAAAGCGCACGCATCCGAAAGGCGGAAAGCGCACGCACCGGAAAGGCGAAACGAGCAAGCGCGCGCTGGAAATGGAAAGGCGGCAAAGGCGCGCGAAAAGGGCAACAGGAAACGGCGAAACGGGGTTGCCGGAGGGGGGGATACCGTGTGAAGTCCGTGTGGGGCTGGTGAGGGCAGGAGGGAGGCGGAGGAAGCGCCCACGCCCAAACCCACACACCGACGCCTCAAGTCTGACTCGCCAGCCCAAGCCCCCCTGCTCCCAAAAGCAGGCCTTAGCCTAGAGCGTCGCCTCGCAAGGATGACGCACACTGGGTGGTACGAAATGAAGGCATATCGAGCTTGACCTTCTTTGTACCCTTGTGCATGGTGCTGCAGCGCCGGGGTTGGCGGGTGCGCTTTGCACCATGGGCCGCCGCCGCCACTCGCGAGGGATTCGGTGTGGGCCGCTGCAGCATGTGCAGCAGATTTGGTCCCTCGGCTGTCAGTCTGTAGCTTGTAGCTTGCTCCTCTTTTGCGTCTTCCGGGGAGGCAACTTTATTGCTCGCTGCATGCGGCCAGCCCGGACGCCCGCGGGCGGCGAGGGGGGGGCGCGGCAACGATGAGGCCCACGCTGGCGAGGCTTAGCGCGTAGCGAATGCGCGTGCGCGTGTGCGGCGGGCCCAAGGCTGCGCGCGCTGCGAGAATATCAACGAATTAAATATTATGAAGCGCATGCGCGCCACCATCGCTCGCCTTTACTATCTATATCTTCGGGAACACGTCCTACAACAAGTGGGAGACCATACAAAAATCAAGCTCTCGTACTCATCGTTGATTGCGACATTGCTCTTCTGCGCGCTTCTCGACCCTGCCCGCAGGGGCAGTAGCGAGCGCCACAGACGTACGAGACGCACACCGGTAGGGTCGGCTCATCCTAGCTCATGCACGCAGAGGCGCGGGCGCGTTGTTAACGTCACGAGCACGAGGGAAGACAAGAGGACAGCATGGGTGCACAAGGAGACGAGTAGTGGCCTTGCAGACTCCACGCGCGCAAGGTGTGATGCGATCTCGTGCCGCGCGCCTTGTGTGGCCGCACGAGGCGTCAACTCACGGATTACCATGCCAGTGGCCATGCATGCGCACGCTCGCACCACGGCCACTTCAATAACACCAGCACGCGCGAAACTCTTGTGTGTCGCATCACGTCGTAGGCCCTAGACTAAAGTCACAGTTTAGATGGTTGGGAACTTCTGCAAGTGGCAGGTAGAACCACCGGCGCGTCGGAAAGCGCTCGCATCTGAGAAGCTCTCGAGCAGCCGGCTTGAATGCGCCGTTCCCCGACCTCGCCACGGCAGCCGCTGGTTTGCGCCCGAGGCGCGCTGGTTTGCGCCTGAGGCGCGCTAGCTAGTGCTAGGTTGGAGGAGGAAGAAAAAGTTGGGAGGCTAAATAGGCGAGCCATTACTCAAGATGTAAGCCCTCGACAATTCTGGTAGCTCGAAGCTGGCCTTCGTGCCGCGCCATCGCGCTGATGAGGTCTTCGCACTGCCACCGCGAAAGCTTGAACCGGAAGCGTTGGCGCTCGGTGTACTCAAGGACATGCCTGAACTCAGCTTCTGGGCACGGCGCGAGCTCTTCCACGACGGAGAAGCAACATTGTGCCGGAAACGGGGAGCCTGAGGCGATTTCTTCAGGCGTGAGAGACGCCAAATCGCGTGCGGGAGAGGCACCCGTGAAGGCGGCGGCATGGAGATTGTCACCGCCGTCGGAGGTGGCACGGTAGACGCCATGCAGCATTCGAGACGAGAAATTGAAGATGAAAATGAGGGTGTGTCTGAGGACAATGCAGGGAGCAGTAAAGGCTAGTCGAGCACCGAGCGTGTGATGGGACATTCCCGCGCGAAAGCAGCGCGCGGCGCGCTAGTCCGCCTCCCAGTCTTGGTCACACCATTGTCGTGTGAGGACAACGGCGGGGGCAGGCGCAGAGGAGCCGTGGGGTGGATGGGTAGAGAGTAAGGGAAGGAAGGAATTAGGGCGCAGCTCCGGCGATATCGCACGCGCCGCGTGCAAAATGGGAGAGGATGAGACGCCGGGTCGCGCTCTGGCCATAGTGGCGACTCGCAGCGACGGACAGACGGCAAAGCAAAGCTCGGTGCACCGCCCATTAGGCACGCGGCGGTTTTTACCCTGAACGTATCGACTGAACGAGAGGGAGGTACTTCCTTGGTAGGCCAACCATCGACAGCTCAAAGCACTCGTCAAATGTCTCGTTGTTGCAGCCAAATATGACGCCGGCTGCGGTGCCACCACCCGCTGCGGCGGCTACCAGCTGCTCAGCTGCCGCTGGTGTAGCTGCGTGCATGCCAGGGCTGGGAGAGCCTACCACATGCAGATGGGCGTCCGTGTTGTTGTTGCCCCAACGGTCCACCGACGGGTAGCGAACCATAGCCTGAGGCGGCGGCCCCGGCATTGTTGAGCCGCCACCACCATGCCACATGTTGCTGCCGTCGTTCCCCGGCACGCTTGGCTCGCAGTTGTCATGCGCCCTGTTCTGCCTGTTCTCCTCTGCTTTCTGTTGCGCGCGCTGCGCAGCCGCCTGGGCGCGGTTCGCAGCCTGCTGGGCCCGGCGGCTGGCATGCGAGGGCCGGGCTTCGGGCTGTGCATAATGCTGCTGCGCCATTTGTCGCTGCTGTTGCTGCGGGAGCTGTTGGTGGTGTTGGTGCTGCTGCTGCAGTTCCTGCAGCTGCCGCTGGAGGTGGTGCAGCTGCTGCAGCTGCTGCTGTTGCAGACCGGAAGGTCCCTGCTGAAGTTGGCGCTCGAGCTGGCGCGTGAGCTGGGAGAGCTGCAGCTGACGCTGCAGGTGCCCGGGCAGCTTGAGCGCCGCTGCCACGCTGGCGTGGGCCACGTCGTTGTCATGCGGCGGCGGCAGCTGCGGTGGGAGGAGCGACTCTTGGAGCTGGAGAAGAAGGAGTTGGTGCTCGAGCTGCTGCTGGTAGTGCTGGACCGAGTAGTGCTGTTGGGGCAACTGCGAAAACGACTGCGGAATGGTCTGCTGCGGAGGTTGAGGCGGTGGCGGCTGCGGCGGGTGGAGCGATGCCCACGGAGCGCCGCTCCCACTCTGTGGATTCCATGGCTCATCGTTCTGCCACATGGGGGTGGTGAGGCGTGTGCTGACGGCGATGCTGCTCGGGCGGCTGGCTTGCGGTGCGGAGAGCGGTGGTGGCCGGGGGCTGTGCCCCGCGTGCCCCCCGCCCCCGCCCCCGCGCCCCCCCCCCCCCCCAAGGGGGCCGTCCTCGCGGCTGAGAGGCAGGAGGCGACGCGGAGTGGGGAGCGAGGGGAGAGACGAAGGCGGAGATGGAGAGAGGAGAGAGGAGAGAGGAGAGAGGAGAGAGGAGAGAGGAGAGAGGAGAGAGGAGTGAGGAGAGAGGAGAGAGGAGAGAGGAGAGAGGAGAAAGAGAGGGAGGGAGGGAGGGAGAGAGAAGAAGGCGCGGGAGAGGAGGAGGTCGGGGGGGGCGAGTCCAGAAGAGAGAGAGAGAGAGGAGCTCTAGGGAGACAGTGGGGGGGACGGGGGGGAGGCAAGGGAGGGGGAGAGAGAGGGATGAGAGAGAGAGAGAGAGAGAGTAGAAATAGCAGCCGGCCACGGGCGCACCCCCTCAGGGTGGGGTAGGGGATAGGCAATAATAGGAAAGAAGAGCCCCCCCCCCCTTCGCCCTCACGCGGATCGCGCGCGCCTCTCCTCTCTCGTCGGTCGAGAGGGCCTGCTGATTGCACGAGACCTTGCGTCACGCAAGCGGGTCTCTTTCCTCTCTTCTGGCCGAGTTCTTCTCTCTCGACGAGGCGACCCGAGGCCGAGAGGCTGCCCCTCCCCCCCCTCTCTCTCTCGACGCGCACAGCTCGAAGCTCTCGACTCTTGCTCTAGGGCACCGAGATTGCGCGAGGGCGGTTCCTTTCCCCCCCCCCCCGCGCCCCCCCCCAAAGGCCCGCCATCTCCCTGAGAGTGGGGGGGCGGGAGGGAAGGGGAAAAGCCGCCTCCCCCCACCTCGGAGCTCCAGCCTGAGCCGGCTCGAGATCGGTGCGAGATCGGCCTCCGCTCCCGGCCTCGTCAACCCCCCCCCGCGGCAGCGGCCACCGGATGGCTCTAGACTCTGGGATCCCCATCGAACCTCTCTTCTTCCCCCCCCTCCCCCCTTCCCCCCGCCGGTGGCTGCGCGCACTCGGGGTGCTCTCGGCCCCCCTCCCCCCCCCCCCCCCCCTCCCCCCCCCCCCCCCCCGCGCGCGCGCGCTCGAGTCTGGTGCTGTCCAGAGCGCAGAGGGGGAGCGCCACACTGTCGCGGCGCCAGCCACAAGCCCCCCGAGAGAGACCACGGCGCGGAGGTCGAACGCGGCGCGGATCGTGGACTCCTTGGAAGAGAGAGACGAGAGACGAGAGAGGAGATGGGGCGGACATGCACAAAAGAACAGACGGCACAGTCTAAATTAGCACGCTCTCTCACTACAAGTCAACCAAACTAATAGCTAATAGTATTCGAGCATCAGAAGAAATGAACCCACGCGACTCAACCTTGACTCAACCACCCTGCCCACTCACTAGGGCGGTCAAACAGGGTGAAAATTCACCAATCACCAAGTCAAGATAGAGGTAGCCCGGTCACTCACTCATTTTAACCACTATTTCCCACCTCCCCTGGGTGTCCAAGGATTCCGCAGTTCCGCAGGGTCCCCCCCCTACCTGCCCCGCCAGCCGCCTCCCCCCTCCGAACGACTAAGGCTGTGAATAGGTTGAGATTTGCTCTACTATAGTCGAACCTAGTAGTGGAAAATTGCTACTATGTTACATATTAGTAGTAGCGCACCGGTGCTACTATGTTACATAGTAGTAGTGCATTTCGGGCTCTTTGGTACTATAGTACTGTAGTTAATTTAGTACCAAACAGGTATACCGGGGGGGGGCCTTTTGGCAAGTGGCTCTGTGGTGGGTGGCGTGAGCGCGGGGGAGAGGGGGAGCGAGAGGGGGAGCGAGAGAGAGGGAGAGGGAGAGGGCGAGGGAGAGGGAGAGAGCGAGGGCGAGGGCGAGGGCGAAGGAGAGCGGCGGTAGGAGCGAGAGCGAGAGCAAGAGAGCAAGAGAGAGGGGAGGAGGGAAAGAGAGCGGAGCGCGAGCCGCGGGGAGCGAGAGGGGGAGCGAGAGAGAGGGAGAGGGAGAGGGAGGGCGAGGGAGAGGGCTAGGGCGAGGGAGTGTCGTATTCCATACGATGACAGACTTTTACTTATAACCGGTGGGTTATTTTAAGCCTTAAGGTCTCGTCGATTGGTATTCCGCCTCTTCTCTTACTTTTTTTCGATGTCATCAAATGTCAAATGTTCCATGACTGTCTTCTGTCTTCTCTCGTCTATCGGTCGTAGCTCCCGCGCCAGGGTGACCCCTAGAGTAGACTCCGTAGTGGAAATCATAAAAGGAAGATGCATAAAGGTAGATATCGAGATAGACGAAAAAATATACCGTATCATTTCCGTGTACCTAAGCGCCAACCCAAGTCCGAGGGGCGCCCAGATAGAAAAACTTCGCCACGAGCAACACGTAGCGGAAAGTATCATTACCCCGACCCTAATGGGGGGCGACTTCAATTGCGTAGAAAACGTAGCGACCGACACGGCAGGCACGGGGCCGGCACCTTATGCCAATGTGCACGGGGACAAATGGAAAACCCTTATAAAAAACGCCGGCCTACAGGACGCACACAGAACCATGAAGCTGGGACCGAACACAGGCTTCACACGCCTAGCACATACCATCCACACGAGAATAGACCGACTATACCACAGCCGTAGGGCGGTCAAACAGGGGCTTTTTAAACTATTAGTAAGGGTTGGGCTGCATTTTTTGACCGTGGCGCGATGCCCAATAAAAAACCTCCCGGGGGGGCTACCTGACGCTACGAAAATCTTCGCCAAGAAATGGTGCGATTCGCCCCCCCTCCCCCCTCCTCCGTCACGCGCGCTCACGCTCTACCCGTAAAGAATGGGCGGTCGCGCCCGCGGGGGGATCGGTTGCTTTATATCTAAGCTACATTCGGCATTTGATTCCCGCCCGATGCAGCGCCGTGTCGGGCTGCCGACAGTCCGACCACCCCCTGACCCTCTAACAAAAATGGAACGGGAACATCAAAGAAATATACAAGACCAGCGACTGGAACAACCCCAGACACGCCGACCAATTTACGACCACGACCGATGACGGCATCCGGAGAGAATTCAGAAGGTACTACGCCTGGCTGTACACCCCCAAGGAATCGAGGCGAGAACCCGAACTGGAAATTACTCTATCCGACAGGCCCCTCACCGAACTCGACAAACGCCGATTGGAGGGGCGCATCACTGTAGACGAGACCACCCAAGCCATTCGAGGCATAGGCCCAGGCAAAAGCGCGGGCCCGGACGGGATTCCGGCGGAAGTACACAAGGCACACGAAAAACTAGTTGCACCGATCCTAACAGACCTCTACAACCAAACCTTCGACACAGGCCTAATCCCGTACACTATGAGGGAGGGAGATATCATCCTGCTTTATAAAAAAGGAGACGCACGCGACCCTAGAAACTATAGGCCCATAACACTACTACAGAGCGACTACAAGATACTAGCCAAAATACTAACCAATAGGCTAAGCAAAGTAATTGGTAACATTATATCCGACAATCATCTAGGCTTCGTGCCTAGAAGACTGATTAGCGAAGCCACCCACCTTCTGCAACTGACAAGGGCATACCTCGACGAAACAGGAGAGCCGGGCCTCCTCCTAGCACTCGACTGGGAAAAAGCTTTTGACAGAGTCAGCTGGGAGTTCTACCACCTGGCCCTCCGCCTCCTCAATTTCGGGCCCGACTTCCAGCACCTAGCAAAAGCACTTACAAGCGAGGCGGCAAGACCCGTCCGCACGATTAAAATCAACGGGGGCCGAAGCTACCCCTTCACGATAGGGAGTGGGATGCCCCAAGGATGCCCCCTCTCGCCGCTCACCTTCCTCCTTACGACGGAGGCTCTCACCCGCGCCATAAACAGCGACCCCGACATACAAGGGATTAACCTCAACGGATACGACCTGAAGATTAGCCAGTTCGCCGACGACACGGCGCTCATCACGAGCGACTACACAAGCCTGAAGCGGGCCCTAATGTGGGTGCGGACGCACGAACGGGCCACGGGGGGCAAAACAAACGAAGCCAAATTTCAAGGAATCCGAATGGGCTCGCAAAGGCTACCCCCTCGGTACTGTTTTTGGGACTGTTTTTGTCTGTTTTTCTATGAAGGCCAAAAACAGACTGTTTTTACTGTTTTTGGACACCCCCCCACTGTTTTTCCCATCTAGGCTGAGTACCCCAAGCCCCGAGTCTTCCGAGTCATCCTTTTGAGTCTACAAGTCCCTACGAGTCCCAATCAAGCGGTATCTGCTCGCCGCGCCCTTCCCTACGTCCTCCGTCCCTTCGATTCGCGTTCCGTGCCACTTCCCCGTCAATTTCTCACATGCCCGTCATTTGCCCTCCCCGTTCTCCCGATGAGCCCGTTCCGGGCTCCCCGGATGAGCCGTGCGCCGCGCTAGCCGCCGGTGCGCCTCCGGAGCTCGTTTCCAAAGAGGAAACGAGCCTCGCTCCGACATGGGGGCGGCTCAGGCGCGTGCTTGACTTGTATTGACTCGTTGACTCGGGGTATAGACTCGGGAACTCGAGGGGACTCGCTTGGGAACACGGTGGGCCTCGACGAAGTTGCTACAAAAAGTTCGAGGACACAGAGCCACACAAACTAAACCAAACGGGGCGAAAACTAACCACACCTGGACAAAGTTGTTCTGACAGATCTGGTAGCAGGTCTGTTGGCCTGGTGCCAGGCCGTTCCCACCTGGCGATCGAGCCCGATAGGACCGGGCGGCAAGGACTCGCAAAATTAGCTTCTAACTTTAAAATTACGCGGGAGCCCGTGGCGGGAGCGCGAAGCCGCTTGGCGCGAGCGCTTCCCCCTTCCCCCCTCCTCCCCCGCCCCCTCTCCCTCCCCACTCCCCATCACCCATCATGTCCTTGGCCTCGGAGAGCTCTGCCCGCAGTGGTTCGTCGAGTGGCAGTGCAAGGCTGCGCGATGACTCGCCGTCGGTGAGTATGCTCACCGCCCCCATGCGATCCCGCGCTCTGCGCACTGCCGGATGCCGCGCGTTGCGCACTGCGCACATCACTCTCACGTCTCATCTCTCACCACATCCAGCAAGACGACACTGTTGACAACAGGATCGAGGACGAGGACAATGAGAAAAAGACGAAGAAGATGAAGATTTAGCGGCAGGTGTTAGGCGTGTTCCGAAAAGTGGGGTGGGGTACCGTGGGGGAAACGTTGCTATGCGCACGCGCCTTCCAACTCAATGCTAACATAACATTATTCTAAGCGAAAAAAAAACTATCACCTGGCCCTCTTTTGACGGAACGCGAGTTGAGTGCCCCCCCCCCCCTCCTCCCTGCGTTGTTTTTACCCGAGAGGGGTTTTCCCCCAGCGCGGACTCGATGAGAGAACGCGCTGGGGTGCGCGGGGTCGGTGCGTGCATTGGAGGGGGGACAAATATCGAGGGGAGGGGGCAGTGCCCCCGCCCCCCGGTATCACTCGGACACATGGCTCGTCGGGCATGGTGGGATTCCGGGATTTAACATTTAAACGTTATGTCCAATTAGCTAGGTCCAATTAGCTAGTGGGGTTGGCTAGGATATAACATTATTTATTATTATTGAAGTCGCAAGGGCTCGTTGCGGGGGCTACGCCAGCCTTGCCTCCATCCAGTACCATCCACAAGGGATCCAGACCCCGGGTGGCCGATGCCCCTTCCAAGGGGGGTCACCCGACCGCCACGCATCAGCCCATTGATCGGCTTTTGGGATATGTTCACAAGTCTCATGGACCTGTTGCTTAGACGCACATCACACCGACACATCGGCCTGTGGCTCCATTGTGCTAGCTGCCATCGAGAAGTGGTGGCTATGAGCTGCTGTAGTTTAGCGGCAACGAATGAAAGTTCAAGTAATTCTGGAAAAGTGCTGAAAAATGTCCAACGTATGGCACTCGTTGTGACAACGATTTGGTCTCGGCCAAGCCTGCAAGTCAGCTTGTGGCAGCAAAGACCAATAGAACAATAGCGATGAAACGAGCGGATGAGAAGGAGCAAGTGCAATTAAGAGACGGAGAACTCTACGAAGGTTACAGCACTGCTACGCGTTACGGGTGGTCCTTGCGGCAGCCGTGCTCGGATCGCGGAACAATGATGGCTTGCTAGCTAGATGCGTAGCCAACCGTACCGATCTTGAGTCTTGCTCGCATGACCACCGGTGACATCAGCCGCCTCATGGATGTTCAACGACCACGCGTGTTAGCTCGATGAGCCAGCCCTCATTGAAGCCTGAGCTTTTGCCTTGAATGTGGATAGCCTCACCTTGTGCCCATGCACCACGCGGCTGGAATCCAGCAATCGGACTAGCGCGCAGCTCCACCCGCGTGTAACGCCCCTTCGGTACCGTTGCAGTCGAGTTGACCGAGGGTTGTGCTAGCGACCCGAATTGATGATCCCAAGCCGCGAGCCTCGCAAGCTTGGCAACATCGATGTCAAGGATCGTGTCGACTGGGGATGCGCCCCAATTCGCAAGAGCGACCGCAGCACGGCCTCGGCCCGAGAGAAAGAGCGTTGCTCTCACTTCCGGTGCCGACACGCGAATGGGCGAGGCCTCGTCCCACCACCCAACCATGGAGGGCGATCGCAGATCCAACGCGTCGAGCGCTGCATATAGCGGGCGTGGGTTACATGTGTAAGGGTCGGGGTAGATACGGCACATCATGCCAAAGACGAGTCCATGCCATTGGTCGCGATTAGAACCGAGAATTTGGGCCGGCAAGCCGAATGGGATGCCCGAGACCTACGTTGAGTGGCAGATATTGTTAGTGTCCGTATCGACGTAAGGAAAGAACATGAAGAAACACGGCACGCAAGCGTGAGCGCGCTGGCGCTTCTCAATTTGTACTCCAGGCTCAGAAGCCTTTACCTCATCCGCAACCAGGCAAACCAAGAGTGGCGGAAGCCTGGCAAGTGCACCGCCATGTGCGTAGGAGGCTACAACGGGGAGGGAGCTCATCGGCCCACCTCGGCAAGCCACTGCTCGGGAGAGTACGCAATGTAGTTGCACTGCTCCCCGAACCAAATCGAGTCGAGATAGGGGTAGAGTTCCATGTAGGGTAGGTGAGGATTGCCTGAGGGAAACACGTGGAGAGAGGCATGCCAGGTTACAGGGGAGGATCGCAACGAGGAGCGTGCGACCCGGTGGGTAAACGTTTCTAGTGGTTAGGCTGGCGCCACTCAAAGCTAGCCCACCAGCGCACGAGGCATGCAGGTCTAGCAAGAAGCGTCGACCCCGCATCTGCTCTATGGGCGCAAGCGCCTGCCGCAGCCGACGCATCACTCGAAAGTCATACGGAGCACCATCCAAGTAGATCCCGTCTAGTTTGAAGTGCGTGGCCAAGTACACTATGCCCTCGATCCAGTAGTTGTCGAGTCGGTTGGTGAAGGCGGAGGTGTGGACAGATGCGTCGATCTCGCCATCCGACAACACCTACCGGTGCCCACGGATCAGGGTGACGGAATGCACTCATGCTGGCTCCTCCCCCCACGCCTGAGCAGTTGTTCAATGTGAGGGGAGCTGGAGTGTATAGGCGCCCTAGCGCCCCGCCAGTGCAGCTCACCTCGTGCCAGGCCGCAGAGTAGTTCTCGCGCAAATGCTCACGCAGCCACGGGCTGCCCCCCGCCGCCGGTGATGGGACGATGATTTCGCCCTTCAGTGCGCGTAATGCCCAGAGTTCGCTCGCAGAGGCCGAGAGCTCTCGTACAGTATAGTAGAGCTTGACGCGGGCGCCGGCCGCGTGGGCGGTCTCGATGAAGCGTTTAAGCGGCTCGACCGTTAGAAATGGGTAGTTGATGTACGGGTTCAGCTGATGACGCACGGCGGGCACTAGTGCAGTCAACATCACGCTCTGATGAACCGCAACCCGGGGCAAGCTGCTGCGCTCGGCGTGAGAGTGGCGAGCATCGTTTGAAAAGCGGTCGTACCTGGTTGCCTTGATGCAGGATAATCCATGGATTGCGGGCTGCCTCTAGCGCGGCCGAAATTGGCGAGAAGCGTTGCATGTGATAGTAGCGGGTTGCAAAGTCGGCACTCGGCAGTCCGCCGGCACCTCGCACGGGCGTGAGCAATAAACGCCAGCGCAGGATGGTGCCGCCATCTCGTTCAGTAGACCCGGCAGCAAGGTGCAACGGCCCAGTGGAGACTCGTAGGAGAGTTACGCCCTCGCCTGCAAGGTGAGGAGTGTGGCCTCATGTGACAACAGACATGCGTAAGACGGTGGGAGGACGGCGTGCGATGCGATGCAGGACACGCCAACGTCAAGGTGGAGGGCATCAATTACACCTAGTAGACAGGCATGCGGACTGGCGGTCTATACCGTTTGTGCGTGCGAGATCTGGCCCGGCGTCCGTAATGGTGGCCGTTCCTTGGTTGAAGTTAAACCACGCCTGATTGCCTAATGCGACGTTGTATTGAGCGTTTGATAGATCGGAGCACTGCAGGACGCGACGAGCAGGCGCAGCAAATGAGTGGAGAGCGGCAGTCTCGCTAGGCAAGAGGTGGGCTCCCCATGTGTTGCAGGAATGCAGGCGAATCGTCGGGTGAACGCACGCGTCGAAGTCGATAGGACTCTGGAAGTGTGTCTTGCTACTTGCCAGGTGCGCCTCGGCCATTGACTGCATGCATGCGTACTTGCAACTGTCCATTTTCATCGTTTGCGCACGAGGAAGCAGTAGTCTCGTGAGAAGCCTCCCATGTCTGCAAGTTAAGCTATGGCAGCGGGAGGGGAGCTAGAGGATGGCGCCAGCTTGAGTTGGGCGCTTGCAGCCAAGGGTTCAGACGACAGACCATGAAGTCATCGGGCGCGTCAATGCTCAGCGCACGGATGCGTTGGGTGGGGGCGCCGGCGCGAGGCGCGCACCTGTATGCCAGCCTGGGCCGAGCCCAGCCAGACTCGACAATTCAGCCCTCGTTGGCCAAACGCCACCGGCTCATCCCATCTCCACGACACCGATGGTGGCCGCTTCGCGCCCTTGTACCCGAACCCATTGATGAGCGGCACGGCGGTGGAGCGTAGTGGGATGACGAGAGACACGTCACGCAGTTCGCAAACACCGGCCGCTTCCCCCATTGGTTGAGACACAATGTAGGTCGCGTCCGTGCTAGCACCGCTCGCGGCATGCGTGATTGTGGCGCTCATTTGCAAAAGCCCATCGCTGCTCATCTCGCCGGAGAGGTGCACACCCAGCCCGGCGCAACGTTGGTCTGCGACCCTTGACTTCGCCCTCGCCCCGCTCGCCCTCATTTCAGTCGCGATTGCGTCTGCGTCGAAAGCTATGCTCGAGCCGCTCCTGACGACGCTGATCGCCTTCGTTGCGTGCAGCGAGAGCTCAGTGTCGCCGGACTTCTCGATGATGCTTTGCCTACGCTCCAATCCACCACCATCCGCAAGAGTTACTTTGAGCTCGCTGGCGGCTGCGAGCATCTCGACTCCCCCCACGCGCATAGACACCGGAAGCCCGAGGCGTGAGAGGCGCACCGTGCGCTGTCCTGAGGCCGTGACCGTCCGTCGTTGCGCATTCCACATGAACGCGGCGCTCTGCTCATCATTTGGAGTTGGGATGGCTCCCTCAAAATGGGATGCGCTTTCGACGTTGCTGCCCTGCACTTCCGCAATTTCGCCCGCCCTCGAGTCGAGCCATCGAAGCCGGCTGAGGCGCCAAAGGTCGTGATCCCCATGAGCCGGGAGAACGGCGTCGGCCACGGTCAGGCGTACAGCAATGCGCTCAATCCAGAATCCAGAGCCATAGCAGAGCCCGCCACTGCCGTTGCAAGCGATTCGCATGGACCCAACCGGCGCTGTGCGCGTTTGATTTTTGCCTTGAACACGACCTATCTTGCTGTCGGCCACGGCCAGTCCATCCGCACCGTGCCCGGGCATCAAGTTGCTCCACTGCGCCCGCAGCCACACCTCGCCATGGTATTCGCCGGCCGGAGAGCCCTCAGGTACATCAACCCCAAACCAGAGCGGGAGGACCTCGCCCGGCCCCAACCACAGCCGGCGCGAACCTCTAAGATCTGCATACGACGTCACCTCAGCCGACATGGAAGCGACGCCGTCGGCGCGAGAGGACGGCTCGTTAATGCACCGCACACGCGACGCGCTGATGACAGCTCGAGCCCCGTTCGCAGCAACAGCCATCGTCTCCAGCCCTGACCACCCCAACACCAGCTGTACTCCAGCGCTCTTGCGAGGCGTCATGGCTCCTATTTGAAAGGTGAAGAACTCGCCACGCATGGCCGCACCAGTGACGACCGTCGCATTGGCCGGCGAGGCGCCGCGAGCCGCCCAGCGGTACGGCGGTCCATGCAGCATACGAATGGGCAGCTCCCGCGGCTCGGAGAAGAGAAGGAGAGGACGGCGGTCTGCCGCTGCCTCGAGCCGAGCGCGCTCTGCTTCAGTCGCACGAACTTCCATGGGATAGAATGAGTCGCGAGCCGTGCGCGACTCAAAGACCACAACCTGAGCGATGAGCAGATGGCCAAAGTCCTGTGCGCTGACAGTGGACGGCGTGGATGAGACGGACGAAGCGGTGCTGCTATAGGGCTTGTTGGTGGGCGAGGAACTCTCAGCATTCAGGCCACTAGTATGCAGAGCAGCTGTACGCGCAGCCAAGATGGCCGCAGCGGACGAGGCGGCGGCGCGGCGACGCCTTCGTTGCCCTATGTCCTTGTTGAGCCCCTCGTCGATGCCCGCGGCAGCGATCAACCGATCGAGCGCGCGGCGCCGCCATGCGGCGCTCGCCGTCTCGCGCCGCCTCAGGTAAGGGGTTGGGCAGCTTGCCGCCGGGCCGGTCTGACACGCCGAGCGCTGATAGGGCAGGTAGTAGAGGACATATTCCTGGGCCTCGTTGTCCGCTGATCCCGAGGGCATCGGCTCGAACAGGATGGCCGCCTGCTCCACGTCGGTGTTCAGTACGAGCAGGTTATCGACAGGCTGCTCGTCCTCCCATCCTCCGTCTGCCAGCGAGCGCACACGGTAGAGCAGCATGTGCCAGCCGGCGAGTGAAGCGTCGGGGAGTCGCCAATCGAGGATGGCGAGCGCGAGCGCCGCCTCCGAGCCCGCGCGCTCCGGTGGAGAGGAGAGGAATAGCCTGGCTCGATGGTTGCCGCGGCCGTCGGGAGGCCACGCAATGCGGGAAGTTGTGTGGGGTGTGGATGGGGTGGAGCGAGGCGTGGGCAGGGCGGAGAGGGAGAGGAGAATGTGAAGGAGGAGGAGAGGCATGGAAGAAGGCATCGGGCGGAGGCTTGGGGTGGGGGGGGGGGGCGGAGGCGGGAAGGGAGGGGGGAAGGCGAGGAGGATGAGAGAGCCACAAACTCTAAGGGAAGAGACAATCATGGATGATGAATAATGAATACTGTACAGGTGGTAGATATTAATAACATCATCTCCAAAACGGCGAACCCAGTGACAAACTCGACGATCTCCCGGTTTTGGGTTTAGTCATGCTGTGAAAAATCTCGCGGAAAGACGGCTAAGGTCGCGTGCCGTCGAAAGAGGACCAGATGATCTTATATGCATTCACACTTCTTATTTAATAAAGATTATCTGACGAATTGGGATGGGGATGGCCCATAGGGCCTGAGGGCAATGAGCAATGGGGAAGGGGCCAAGCCGGCGGCAGGCGCGGCTGAGGAGACGACTTCGGAGACGCTGACGGGCTGAAGCCCGTTAGCAGAGGAAGGCGGACAGGCGGGCTGGAGCGAGGGCGAGGACCGCGGCGAGAGCGACCTCGAGCGAGCGGCGAGAGGCGAGGGCGAGTGAGAGGAGGGCTGTGATGGCAGTGGCTGGTGAGGGAAGGCGAGATTGTAGGGTATGAGTGATAGACGAGAACGAAAGCGACGAGAGCGAGAACGACGGATGACGACTGACGACAAGACGACGGACACAGACACCCAGGAAAACACTCCGACTCTCGTCCCACGACTTTCTCACGTAACTCGACTGAAATCAAACCCAATACACCAAACACTCCGATCAGACGGCGACGGACAACGATCAAATGGCGATCTGTCGGCGATCTCGCCTGGAAGGGGAGTCGCACCATAACGGAAACGAGCGGCAATCCTGCTATGCACTATGCATGATTCGAAGGAGTCTAATATATAAGACGAGAGAAGTGCGGCGTGCCTAAGGGAGAGATACGAAGAGGTCGCAAATTAAACCCGATTGCCCCTCAAAGCAAGTAAAGAAACGCGGAATAAAAAATAATTACAACTGGGAATATCGGCGGCTGCACTGAGCCGCTGGCCGATGCCGCACGCCGACGCAGGTGAAGACGCAGGTGAAGATGTCCCAGCAGGCCCTGCAGAGACCCCGGCAGAGCCCGGGGGCGGGCGGGCGGGTCATCTGAGCGCCCCGGCTTGCATTAATGGTCATGTCTCGGGCCTAGGCTCCTTCAGACGGCGAAGGGGTAGCGTTGCGCACTCCCGGGGTTGCTGGAGTGCTGCAGCGGCAAACTGCGAGGATGCTGCTGAGGCCGTAGAGGTCGCCAGTCGAGCGCCCGAAGTCAGTGGTGTCGCAGATTTGGCAACCAGTGGTGAGTCAGGCGCTCTCCGGCTGGGCTCCTTCAGAAGGCGAAGGCTTAGCGTCACGCATTCCCAGTGTTGCGGGAGTGGTGCAGCTTGCGAGAGTGCTGCAGCGACGAACGGCCCGGATGCTGCCGGGGCAGCAGAGGTGGCCCTTTGCACGCCCGACTTCCGACTTCAGCAGTGGCGCAGAAACGCCGTCGATGAACGGGGAGGGCGGAATGCGCATAGCGGACGCCGATCGAGACGCCTGCACGAGCGGTGGCATGGATGCATGTGCTGCTGCAGGTGTGCCAACGCCTGCGTCGAGCTGCAGTGGCAGCGGGACGAGTGCACGTGCTCCGAAAATCTCAAACCTTATGAGCAGCGAGCGTCGGCGCAAAAGGAAGGCCATAGATGCTTCGGTAACTTGGCTTGCAGCCCGGTCTGCTCTTGTCTCGTGCCAGCTTGTTGCTCTCCAAAGCCCGCCGCCGTCCGCAGACGTGTCTGCTGCACCTTCACAAGACTGCTTCGCAGAGTGCTCGCCCTGCGAATCAGAGCAGGAAGTGGGCATGGGAGAAGGGGATGAAGTCTGGGCTGAGAGGTCAACCGTTCCCCCCGTTCTTCAAGACGTTTCTCGTCTCACCCCTTGTCCGGATAGTCGGAAAGTGCATCTGCACAGTTCGCGCCGAATCGTCACGAAGGAGTCGTGGCGTGCACTGCGCAGGTGGCAGTCAAACTCGTCTAGTCTGTGGTCTGCGGAGTTTGCCTTTCCTGGGCAGGGCTCTTCCACACAACTCAAGGATAACACGGCGTCGTCGTCGATCGAAGCTGCCCTGACCTATCTGTGCCCAGCGCGCCCCGTTCACCGTGTCTTCACCTGCACCTGCAGTTTCTGCACTCTCACCTTCACCTGCACCTTCACGGAAGAAAAAACTTCGGACCAGCACCTTCCCAGTTGGAAAAATTTTTTATTGCGGGGGGAGATAGCAAATTAAACCTATTTGCAAGACGCCTGAGAGGAAGAAAGGTGGGGAAACTTCCCTTCTCCTCGAGAGAAAGAGAGAGGGCGCTCCACTCCACTACCCAAGATCCTATGCGTCCAAGCGAAGCTTTTGACCGAGAACGAGAGAAAGCAGAGCATTATAATTATAACTATAACTAGCGGAAAAGCTGGCTTAACCGCGCATAAGCCGTCGCGACGCTTCACCCACCCGCCCTGCCTCAACCCCCGGAAACACGGAGGCACGCCGCCCATCTCCTAGGTTCAAAAAGAAGCAATATAGAAACCGATAGCCCGATGGTACAGGAGGAAGGAGTGGAAAAAACCTATCGGGGATCGGTGCACACCGTCTGCTGCAGGAAACCCCATACACCCAGCCCCTAGGTAGCGCACGAGGGACGGGCCACAAGGCAGGTGGAGGGGGGATGAGAGCGGCGGGCGAGGCTGCAATTGTTAGAGTGCACAGTCGCGCGCGCGGCGAGAATATTAAGAAGTTTTTTTTTACACTTTACACATGCTGGAAAAGCGTTCAATGAATGGACTAAGACCAAGTGTGTGTTTCAACATGTGAAGTGTCAAGTTGAATCAAGTAACCTCCAGGTGACAACGAAAGGTGTTAGCAGGGATGGGGATAATTGAACGCTTTTATTGGTCTCCGATGCCCCTGCCCCTGCGCCCCTGCCGCCTGCCAGTGCCAGGTCCGCACGTCCGCAAAACGCAAGAAGCGGCTTTTGGCCGCTAAGCCCAGCGCAGGCGGTGCCGTAGCGCACACGAACAGTACGCGAGTAGCGCTCGCATACCTCCTCGAGCAGCGCCGCCTGCAGCTGGTCTGGAGGAATCCCTTCCCTCCCTTAGCCCTTAGACCTCACTTGAGCGGTACCTACTTTTATAAGTGGGGGACAATGGGGGCCTCGCGCCCCCCTCTCTCCATCGCGGACACCCCCCGGGGTGGGCCCGTACATTCAACCCCAGCCCCTGCCCTCTGGCAGGGGTAGGGCACTCATCAAATCAGCCCAGACCCCTAGTGGGCGCGGGTCGCGAGCCGCACTCCCAGGCCCGCATGGGCCAGCTCTCGTACTGACTCCCCCCCCCATCCCTGGTCGCCAGACAGACAGGGGACTCAAGGCGGCACCCAAGGCCAGCGAGGCGAGCGAGGGAGAGGCACGGGGGGCCAGGGGCTGAGCCCCAGCCTCCACTGCCCCCTGAGCTGCCCCTGCTGGCCCTCTGGGCGCCCCTGAAGGACCTCTGAGAGCAGGCCATGGCGCGCCGCATGGCGACGCGCCGCAGGGACCGGGGCGGAAGAGAATGGAACGAGGGAGAGGGGGGGATTTGCACCCCCCCCGAAGGAGTGCGGTTCCTCTTTGTTGACGAGAGGTGCCTCCCCCCCCCCCCCCCCCCGGTGCTTTTTCCCGGAGAGTCGCCCGACGTAGGTCGGTGCGCCTCAATGGGTTTTCCGTTTTCCCTCATTTTAACTTGTGGGGAGTTAGAATGGGAGCCGGGGGCTTGCGAGGGGGAAGATGTGGAGGGGTGCATAGGTGTATGTATCTGTGGCAGCAACACGCGCCAAGGTGTACGGGCAGGTGCGCTGAGGGCTGTCGTGTTAGTACCGGGCTAGTGAGAGTAGTGGTACTAATGCTCAGTTAGATTATAGACCTCACTTGAGCGCTAGTAGTTTTCTTGTAGAGTAGCAGCGATACCCTCCTCTCACTCCCCCTTCCCCTTTCCCCTCCCCCCACCCCTTCCCCACTACAATGCCTCTCCTCCCCTTCCTTCTCCTCCTCTGCGCCCCCGCGCTCTCCGCGCTTTGTGCATGCGTGCCGCAGGCCGCGCGCGCGGTGAGCTCGCTCTCTTCACTCTCCACAGCCTCCCGCGCGCCCCCTCCGCTCCTCCGAGCCGAGTGCTGGCCCCGTGTTGGTGGCTCCTCGGGGCCGCACCGAAGAGCCGGCAGGACCTCCTCTCGCTCCCCAAGCTCCCCGGCGAGCCGCGGCGCACGGATCGCGCTGCCCCACGCCACGGCGATATGGCCTCCGCTCGGTGGCTCGTCGGGGCCTCACCGGCGCGCCGGGCGAGCGCCGTCTGGTCCCTCCACCCCTCTCTTTAATATGCGTGCTGCGAGACGCAGTGCTGCAGTGGTGGGCGGCGGGCCTGCGGGCCTTCTCACAGCCATCATGCTGGCTCGGAGGGGCTGGGCGACGGTCCACCTGTACGACTCGCGCCCGCCACCACCGGCCGCTTCGGACCCCTCATGGGCCGTAGGTGAAAGGAGCTACCAGCTGGGGCTCAATGGGAGAGGGCAGCGAGCACTTCGACAGTTTGAGTGTATGGGACGGATCGACCCCTACGCCGCGCGCGTCAACGGCAGGCTTTCGCTCGTGGCGGGCAGCGCGCCGAGTGAGACTCGCCTGAAGCCTCCTGGCACGCCCGGGGCGGAGAAGAGTTACGTCACGCGGGTGCTCCAGCGAGACCGGCTGCAGGCGGCGCTGCTCGAGGAGGTATGCGAGCGCTACTCGCGTACCATCAGTGTGCGCTACGGCACCGCCTGCGCTGGGCTTGATCTCAGCGGCCCAAAGCCGCTCCTTCTTCTCTGTCAAGCTGCTGGCGGTATGAAAAGGGACGGCGAAATAAGTGAGAGCGATGGTTGCGCGGTGCGCTCCGTAGAGGAGTTGTCTGCGGCGTATGACCTTGTGGTTGGTGCTGATGGCGTGCGCTCAGCCGTCCGCGAGGCACTCGAGGCGCGCGCGGGGAGCTCCACGCGTACAGTCCGATTCGAGGACAACAATCGGCGGCTCTACAAGACGGTGACGCTCCATCCCGAGGTGCGCTGCAACCAACGTGGCCACCCTTACCGGGTAATGAGCTACGCATTGCCAACTCCCGCATGGCCGCGGCTGGTAGGACGTGGCCGGAACGCCTTCTGACCTGAACTGGGGAGCTCGCAATGTCTCGCTCTCTCTCGGGTTCGACGCGCTGCCCACGGCCGAGGGCCCAATGGTGGGTGTGGTGCTGGCTCAGCCAGGCACGGCTGGATACACTGCGCTCGAGAAGGTGACAGATGTCGAGAAGGTGACATGCATACACTTGTTCTAATTGAGCCTTGCCAGGGCAGCTCTCGCGGGTCGCCTCGGCCCCTTTGTGAGTGGGCCATCTCCACAAGCTCCCTGCCTGGCTTCCATTTATTGTCCGAAGCTGACAGCGGCGGCGCCGTGACCCGGCGTCTTTCCCCGCTCGTGCAGGCGCGGAGCTTCTTCGACGAGTGTTTGCCTGGACTTTCGCCCTACTTGCGGGAGGACGACCTGAGCCGTTTCGCGGCGCGACCAATTTCGCGCCTCCCCTCCTTCCAGCTCGTCGAGGGCGATATCCATACCGTAACTGACGAGGGTGGCGTCGTGCTGCTTGGGGACGCAATCAAGACGGTGAGAAGTTTGCCTGGCGTTCATTGTCGACGCCGCAATTCACTTGCCGGGCAAGATCCTAGCCACTTGAGTGGCTCTCATGCGGCGCGGCGCTCAAACGGGATGCACGAGCTGGTCTCTGGCTACACGTTTGTCGTGGGCCGTCGCATTCGGCCAACACTTAGCGTACAGCTCGACATCGCCCCGTGCAGGTGAAGCCGTACTTTGGGCAAGGCGCCAATTCGGCGCTCGACGACGTCTTGGTGTTGGGCTCTTGCTTGGAGGAATGCCGAGACGACCCCGTGGCTGCAGCCAGCGCTTTTACAGCTGCTCGCGCCGAGGACGCGAGAGCACTTGTTCAGATGAGGTAAACGACCGACCGCGCTTACACCTGACGTTGCCCCATCGAAGGCGGCGCTCGTTGCTCCTGCTCGCGATGCCGCTCGCACACTGTGTTGGCCACTCGTAGCCCGATCACTACCCAGGCTTCTCACATCCTTCTCCTTGCTCTTGCAGTCGTGGGTTCGACGGCAAGGGACCTCTAGGCACGGCCCGATTCCTGCTGCCGCTCTTGCTCGACTCGCAGCTCCACAAGGTGGCGCCTGCATTATTCACGCCCCCCACGTTGAGAGCACTACAGGTTCGCATACGCTTACCCGACTTGCGTGCTCCTCCTTGCTCCATGCAATATGCGCGCTGTGGTCCACCGCCAATACGGACAATGCTCAGAATCATAATGCCCTCAACGCTTGCACGTCTCCTGGGTGTGGCTGCTGTCTGCGCGAGAAAAATGGAACTCGTCATATTCTGCTGCGGTCCACGTCCGCAGGATGAACGCTTTACTTTCATCGGTTTGGCGCGGCGCAAGCTCACAGAGAGGTTCGTTCTTGGCATCATTCTCGCCAACCTCGCTCTCTGGACACGAGTAGCTTTCGTCTACCCAATGGCGACTGCCCGCGCCGCGTACGGCGGGGCTTGTTTCGGTGAGTAGGTGCACGGTTGAGAAAGCCCTTGGCGTTTCTAGCCCTGAAGATCCGTGAGTTGGGGCACCTCTAGGCATCCGGATTGGAGGAAGACGTACGAGCCCTCAGAGATTGCAGGCCGTGGTCGTTGCCGCATGTGCGTGACATGTCAATCTGCCCCAATCACTTGTCCCCGCTTTCTAGGCCTCGGCTTCGGTGGCACCAAAATTCTGCAGTACTATCGCTCGGGCGGACTGAAACAGCGCCCCTCCGCACTATGGGCACATCTTAGCGGTCGCATTGGCGCAATTGGCTCGCGTGCCCGCTCGGCAGCCCGTCGTCTCGTGCTCCGGATCGATCCGTCGCTCGCACAGGACGAGGGCAAGACTCTCAGCCTTCGAGACCTCGGTGGGCCCAACTTGATGCGCATGATGAAGCAGAAATTGGAGCGCAAGCTCAAGCCCTCCTCGGACACTCAATGACGTAGCGGCAGTCCCACACAGGAGAGCTCCAAGCCACCCCACCGGACGCGCTAGTGTGTTGTTCGAGTATGCATATCCAATACATGTTGATGTTCATATAACCCCTTCGTGCCTCGGCAGCAATAACGCGTGCGTGAGCACGCCGGTGGCACAAGTGACAGCAAGACAGGCGGATGCGGCGATGTTACGAGCACCAAGCATCTGTATCTTGAGACCAACGCATGCTTCAAAATAAAATAATTAATGTTATATCCTAGCCAACCCCACTAGCTAATTGGACACAACTTTTCCGTCCCGGAATCCCGCCATGCTTGACGAGCCAGGTGTCCGAGTGCTACCGGGGGGAAGGGGCACTGCCCCCTCCCCTCGATATTTGTCCTCCCCCCAGTGCACGCACCGACCCCGCGCACCCCAGCACGTCCTCTCCTCGAGTCCACGCTGGGGGAAAACCCCTTTCGGGTAAAAGCAACGCAGGGGGGGGGGGGCACTCGTGAATGAGAGCCCAGAAGCGCTAATCTCTCTCGCCGAGGCGAGTGGCCGCGGCGAGCCGCGGCCCTTCCCTCCTGGTTCTGGTGCCCCCGTCTTCTCTTACCCAAACGGGGCGAGAAGACACGTAATCGCCGGAGGGGAGAGCTGCCACTCCCCCCTCCCCTCCCTCTTCCCTCTTCCTCCTCTCTTCCCTGCGGCTCTGGCCCATGGCGCGCGCCTGCGGCCCCTCTTCAGGTCCCCAGGAGGCCTGCAGGGGCCTGGGAGCACAGCTCAGGGGGCAGGTGAGGCTGGGGCATGGCCCTGGCCCCTCCTGCCTCTCCCTCGCTGGCTCTCGAGCCCCTGCCGGTCGACAGGAGCTGGCTGGGGGCTCCTGATCAGGGGGGCCCAGGGGGAGGAGGGGTTGGTCAGAGCGAGAAGCAGGCCAACGCGGGCCAGGGCGTGCGATCTGTGCCCGACTCTCAGGGAGAGTCTGGGCAGGCTGGGTGAGTCCCCCCTACATGCCAAGAGGCAGCGCAGGGGGGTGGATGGTTCTCGCCCCCCATGAGGGGAGTCGAGAGAGTGGGGGGGGCGCGAGGCCCCCCTCCATGGCGACCAATCATAAGATTAGTCTCGCATGCTTCAAGATACCTTCATTGAGCTTTGGATGAAGTGAATAGGCTGATTGTTCATGTATTAGTTGTAGAGAAATTCGGAAAGTTTCAGGTGGACGTTCAGTGTCAGTGAAAGCTTGCTCGGCGAAACAGTCAATTGACGATCGATGATCGATGATCGGCGCACTTTTCATGACGATCCGGTACGGTCGGTCCGCGTATTTTTAAAAAATAGCCCTAATTAGTTGGTGTAAAGCAAAATATTCTTGAAGGTGCCCGCTATGCTGCTACTGACTCACACCCCTCCGGTATTACACTCGCCATCGCCTAAACCCCATGAGAGGCTGCAACCTCAAGTTTGGTGATTTTTTTAATGCCCCGTGAAATGTAAATAAAAAATTAAGAACAATACCCCCCCCTTCTCCCCCTGACCCCCCCCCTTCTCCCCCTTGCCCCGTTGTCGCGTAGACATCACGCTAGGTCGAGCTCATTCTGGGTACCTCATTCGTCATTCGACTTCTTAGACCTTCATACTAAGCCTTTACACTTTACAATCACCGGGGTGCACTTGGATGCGTGTGCAGACAACAACTCCAGATAATTGGGATAGAGGAAGGGTAGAACGTTTGGAAGGTCACACTCTAGATTGCGGCTCGAATGGTTTGAATCAATTCCAACTCTTACGCGACACCCCATCTAAATTCCTGATGTGGTACACGTAATACAAATGTCTTGATGGTATTGACAGTCCAGCAAACATACAACATTCGACACCAAGTGGCGACAGGGGAAATGGCAACGTGAAATACCGCGTAGAGTTTTGGGGTGCCTTGTGCGTGCACTTCATGACGGGTTTAATGCACCACCATGACCTTATGCAAGCTTACACGCGCTCCAGCAAACTCACAGTGCACCAACTAAGAGGGTGCAACCTCAGGTTGGGTTGTTTTTTTGGCAAGTGCCCCCGTGTGGACGGTATAAGTTCTACTTGAAGGACCCCCTTATTAATGTACAAAAGTGCAGGTTTCAGATGGTAAACTGACGAGCCGGCACCGCATGTATGTGCGCAGCAGTTGAAAGAAGTGCTGGAAGCGGGCCCACGTTAGAACTGAGCGTGCGTGCGTGTCCGCTTTATCGTTGGGCGCTTAGGTGCGGGGTTTGCCTACTGAGAGAGCGTCTTCAGGCTTTCCGAATTTTATCATGCCTCTCGCGCCCAGTAGTATGCTGTCCTTAAGAGAGTATATATGTGAGCGCTGACGGAATTTTGGGTCACTTGATGCAGAGCATGCTCAGACCCCCCACGGCTATCTGGGCCACGGCGGCTTCTTCTTTCTTGGGCCCGGGAGGCACCAACATTGAATGAAGTGTAGTGATTGATAGAAGCGTGGAGACGTCGTAGACGTATAGACATAAGAACGAGAAGATTGATGATTTACCACATCGCGGTCTCGCGGTCATAACGGTAACGGTAGAGCGGAAAACGGAAAATAGCGAAATAGCCTGCAGAGTGCAGACAGAGGCTCGCCAATGCGACAGCATGTCGGAGGAGGGAATCGGCTGAGCCAGATGTTGGCTCTGTTGCTCTGCAGCTGCCTGTTCCCTGCTTCTGGG
Source organism: Isochrysis galbana (assembly GCA_018136815.1). Lineage (NCBI taxonomy): Eukaryota > Haptophyta > Isochrysidales > Isochrysidaceae > Isochrysis > Isochrysis galbana. Next base: position 4,868,544 of record CM030939.1, on the reverse strand, counting down.
GCTGCTCGGGAGGCGACGGCGGGGGGGCCATGTCCATGTCGATGTCGGTGTCGGGTGGTGCAGAGGCCTGCGAGCGCTTCATCGGCTCCGGCGGCTTGGGGCGGCCCCTGTGGGGCGTCGTGGCGGCGGGGGGCTGGGGCTGGGAGGTGGGAACGGTCGGCGCGCGCTCCATCGCTGAAACTATAACAATAGTTTATCTCTTACTAGTAGTTGAAAAGCCCCTGTTTGACCGTTTGACCGCCCTATTGACTATTGACAATCTATTGACGTGGTGAATTTTCACCCTTTGGAGTGAAAAGCCCTGTTTGACCGCCCAATCTGTGCGGTGAGCGGTGAGCGCGAGGGTCGTCGGCCTTCTCGCTATTTTTAAGAGGAATGTAGAGTCTGGCGTGGCGGAGGGGGGTGCGGAGGGGCACTCCAGAGTTGGAGGAGTTGGCGGGGGGGGGGGGCTCCGGAGTTGCGTATTTTTGGGTCAGCTTCACCGCTTCACCACCACAAGCACGACGTGAACCCCCTACAAAAAAACCCTCGAATCTTGGGGATCGATCGAGGGACGCCGTCGGCTGGTCTCGCCTGGAGTCTTCTCTAAGCTTCTCTATGTCCTCTCTCTTCTCTCTCCAAGCGGTGGTTCTTCAGTCCATCTGAAGACTGAAGAAGACTCGTACTCGACTCTACGAGTATACTCCCACTCTATGATCTAGATAGAGTACGGGGAGAATCGACCCGAGGAAACGGCGCAGCCGCGGCGGATTCCCCAAAACCACTATCATGCATGAGCAGTCCCGCCGGCCCGCACCCCCGCTCATACACCTTCTTTTCCCCTTTCATTCACGTAAACCATGGCCCATCTGGTTGTTGGAGCCCACTCGCGTTCGATCTCTTTCTCTGATCATCTCGCTTTTCTCCCAGTCCACACTCCGTTCCGCTTATATTTCCCCATTGTGTATCAAGGGCTCTCGCAGGTCTTCTCTCACCCGCCACATCTTCAATTCTCACATTTTCCCACTCTAATATCATCCCTCCAATCACGATGCTCCCCCCTCTCCTTCGTCGTCACACACTCACTCTCCTCCATCCATTATCCCTATATTCTCTCCGTCTTTCTCCCCTCCTTCCGATGGCCCCCCCTCTCCCCCGATGAGAAGGAACTTCTTCTCCATTCTCAGATATATGAGTATCTCATTGTCTTTGAAATCAATCGCCTCCCTCCTTTCAGCCCTCTCCGTCTCTCCTCTCTCTCCACTCCTTCCACTCTTCTTCCCTAATAAATACAGGGTCTCCTTCTCTTCTCTCCGCAGGTGGACCCTTTCCCCCTCTTCTTCCTCGAAGTCTCTCGATGCATCTCCCCCTCCCCCTGCTTCTCGGCCTTCTCATCTCTCCCTCGCTGCCGGCGGAGCGCGCGGCGTTGCGCGTGGGCGGCACACCGCTCATGGCACTACGTGATGACACCGCTGACCTTGTCAAGCCCGTTGAGCCTCTCTCATCCCTCGAGAACTCAGAGAGGAGCCGCCGCTCTCCGGCGGCTTCCCAGGGGCACATGAGCCTCACAGAGCTGCTCAAAGACTACGGTGTGGTGGCTCTAGGCTTCCACTTCACGGTCTGGGTGCTCACCGTCGCCCTCACCTTCACCGCCCTCTCGCTCGTCGGAACTAGCCTGCTCGCCGAACTGCCGGCATGGATGCCAGTCGATGCTGAGGCGGGCGTCGGCGCAGGCAAGGTTGCTATTACGTTTGGGATTGTGGAGGCTATCGGCCCGGCACGCCTCGCGCTGACTGTTGCGGCGACACCGTCCATAGCTGCACGCTTGCAAAAGGTACCCATCGCCCGGCTCTACATCCGGCGCGCCGAGGTTGCCATCGAGTCAGCCTTGAGTGCCGTGATGAGTCGGCTACCTAGCGCAGGAAAGGGCTCCAGCACTGCGACGGACTCGTCAGAGCGGCCAACCGCCTGAGGCGAGTTGAGTGTATGTAGTTTTTCTGATAATGTGCCGCTCTAATTCCTCCCTGAATGATGGAGAGGTTCCTCATTCCAGAGGGCTCAGCGCACCGCCACGTCCACTAACCATGGCCATGTGCTTCATCTTGACTTGTCGCTAACTTGCCACCACCTCGCGGCTACTTGCGGCACCACATTGTTGTTCTTATTCTGGCCTCGTGTGATCCTTATCATCGAACGAAGTTTTCTTTTGCGGCTTGCTGTGCGCGGTAGTACATGGTCACGGTCCTGCTTATTTGCACTTGCTCTCCTGTATTGTGCTATGTGCATAGACTGCGCAAGTATCGCTGCGTGTCAATGCTACCTCCTCTGGTCGATGGTAGGCGAAAGCCCGATTGGCGACGCAGATCCAGAGTGTCCAGCGGAATTGATGGAGCGCTGGCGACGGCCACGTGTGAAATATGATTACTCGCAGGTGGCCGGGCATGTGTGAAATAAGCACACATGCAAAAAAAAACTCTTAGATTAGAGGGATTTTGAAGGTGCCAACAGGGTCTCAACAGGGGGGGGGGGGTCTCAACAGGATTTTCTTCTCTGTTGAGTGACTGTTGAGTCCCTTTCACAAGAGGCCGAGTTCGCTCGCGGGGGGTCCCACGTTCCTGTCGCATCTAGAGCCTAGAGTATTCTATATACGCCGAGGTGGTATAAGTTTATAATGGGCCGGGGGGCCAGGGCCCCCCGCGCGGTATCTGAGTGTCGAGCCCCCTGCGGTACATATCTTTTTAAGAGTAGTCGCGTGGCAGTACGGATCCAGATTTTTGCGACACTGGGATCTTGAATTCATACTTCTAGTGTGAAGATACCGATGGGGGCGAGCGAGCGGATGGTCGAGCGGACTTGGCCCGAGCCGACCGACTGGGCTAGGGGGTGGACCAATTTTGGTCGAGTCCTCAGTATGAAATTCGGGGCTTATCACTGATAAGGGTAGAGGCCTCCGATCGGACTTGAGGAGGTCCGGTCGAGCGCTCGAGCGCCTAGCCCAAAGACGCCAAAGCTGTTTTGGCCGGGTCCGTATACCTACTGCAGTAAAGCTACGATTTTTCTAAGGTTATAATGTAGCTTAGATGGAGAAGGATAGGTTGGATAGACTACTGAGTATAGCGAGTAGATTGTGGCGAGTGTTGATGGATCTGAAAGAGGCACTCACGCGTCAACGCCGAAGTCGAGAAAGAACTCAGTCTGTTGTTTGAGTGTCTGGTACCCGTGTCGGTCGATGTGTTGCTGCCAGTGGTAGTTGGCGATCTGGAGCCGAGTGTAGTCGTTGAGCTCCTCCTTGACTCGCCCATCCAGGTACAGGTGAATCCGCCACATGCAGGAGTAGTAGTACCAGGTGGCATCGTACTTGCGCGACTGCAGCGAGTCCAGGATCTGCTTGCAGTCGAAGTCGCGCTTCGGTTTGACGAGCGGCGCGAGGATCAGGAGGCACATGTCGCGTCCGACCCCGTTGCCCCACAGGAAGGTGAGCATCTTGAGCCGGCCCGAGTGCTTGAGCGTCCAGCGAGAGAACAACAGGTGCGCCATCCACGTGGGGAGGGTGTCTGCGCCGATGGCGTGGAGGAGCGCGTCGCGCGCTTCGAGGTGCTTCTGCTTCCATCGCATCGCGTCGACCATGGGCGATCTCCACGAGGCGCTGCGCGGGTCCACGAGCCGCGCGATGTGTGGCGAGGGCTTGGGAGCGAGAGCGTAGGCCGGCATGGGAGGCATGGGGTCGGATCGGACCTTCGGACGCACCTTTGCGAGAGGGGGGAGAGGGGGCGGGAAAAATCCGATGTTTACTGATAGTGTATGGATCCATGGGCGATCCCAGCGTTCTGCGGCCTCTTACTAGTAGATATCGCGGCGATTCTCTTGGTGGAACGCCTACTGAGTCTGGAGGACATGTTCTTCTTCTGAGAGGACGCGTCCGCCCACACTGAGAAGACACGTCCGCCCATACTGGAAAAGTGAGAAAGTGAAGGGCCATGTCAGGAAAATCACCGTTTTTGGGTCCGGATCCGGACGACCCCCGTTTAAGCTAATTCTAAGACTCTTACTATAGTTTTTGCTCTATTGTATACTAATGATATAAATTAAATAAAATGATATAATATGTATACTCTATACAGTACAGATACCCTAAGGTACACAGTCTACGCTCCTACGTACCTCTATGTTGAGAGGTTTTCCCCGAGGGGTCATAAATGCGCATTTTGCATGTTTTTGAGGCCCCCCTTCCGGTATTTCCTCCACACTGCGAGTTTTCTTTTTGGAGAGTGGTCTTCTTTTCTGACCGCGCTGGAGTGGGGTCGGTCAGTGAGGGCACGTCCATACTTTTGGACTAGCTGAGAATATTTTGCGTTCTCGGCGTGGAGTCGTTGGAGCAAATCGGAGTTTCGGCACGAAGCATACGGCGATCATCCACTTGAGCGAAGTGCAATGTTGCGCCTTTGAGACCGGCTCGCGCAAGTACACGTAGCTCGTGAGGCGCCGGACGCCCGGCTTGTCTTTCGGAGAGCGCCACGCGCCCCAATTCGACACCTCGTACCCGAACCACGACGGGTGCGTGCGCCACACCTCGACGCCGTCGTCGTACGCCTCCGGCGCGACGTAGGCGCTTCGGAAGCGGTCCAACGTCGCCTTGTACGGCTCGAGGATCTCACGCAGCCATGGCGCGGGGGCCTCGTCGTAAATTGTGCACACGTGCAGATTCCGAGCTCGATTATCGCTCACGACGCCATTCGAGTGCCGGATCGGCCCGCTCACCCAGCCGTGGAACGCCGAGGCGATCAGCTCGTCGACGTAGACGAGCTCGCCCCTGATATTGACGCGCGTGCGTTCACGGGATTCCTTCACGTCCTCGAGCTCGATCCCAGTGCTCGCGTTGCGAAGGAAGCCGTTGTCCGACGCCTCGTACCCGTCCGGAACGCGCGGGTGCTTTACGGGCCTCCACTCGATCTGCCTCTGCCGCTTCACGGGTTGTTTAACTTCTACAATGGGTGCGTCGCCTTCCTCCGTATCAGCCTCGCTCAGACGGGTGGGCGAAGGCATCGGGTGCTCGGAATCCCACCACGACGGGTCCACGACATCCTTGCACACCTCCTTGATGTAGTCGCACACCGTCACCTGGATGTGGCTCGTGTCGCCGAACGACGTGGGCAAGGGCTCTAGACCCCACCGGTTCTCCTCGTATTGTTTTATGTTGCGTTCCCGTAGGATCCTCTTGCGCTCCGCGGGAGGCACCTCGAGCAACTCCCAGTCGTCCTCTTCCATGTTCTCGAGCTCGCTGCGTGGAGGCAGGGCGCAGAGCACGCGCAGATTCTCGACGCGGCAATCCTTCAGATCGCCGTTCACGTGCTCGATGCGCTTCCCCGGCTCCCACCCGAGGAAGGCTCCGGCGATGATGTGTTCGACGGGACTGATAATGTTGCCCATCTTGACGCGCGCGCGCTTCAGCTTGGCCTCCTTGATGAAGCTGAGCTCGCGCAGGGTCTTGGCGTTGCGCACACGCCCATCGCTCGAGGCCTCGTACAGCTGGGTGTTGTTGGAGGGCAGCTGGTTCTGCGGCACGGCGCGCCACTCCATATAGCTCGCTCGGGGAAGAGTCCGAGTGCACCTCCAAGCGCACTCTCTCTTGGACCTACACAGTGCCTAGGTAGTTTTATTGTAAAGAGCACGCCTCACGACTATCACAAAGAGTTTTATTGTAAAGAGTGCGCCTCACGACTATCGCAAGGAGTTTTATTATAAAGAGTGCGCCTCACGACTATCGCGAGCGCGAGTAGTTTTGTAGACCGGTCCGCGCGCAATTACAATCTTGATCAGAATCCTAAGGAGTACTATAGTCGAGTTTTATTTTAAACGCTCACAATACTACGTCTCTCGAACCCGACAAAAGTTCAGTTCTTCCAGACAACCCCTATATACACTCTAACTCTAAGCGGATGCGGTGCTTCTATCAATGTGTAGTGTGTGAGAAAATTGAGTGAGTTTTGTTTTTGCCATGAGTCGCCTCGAAGCTCCGCCGCATTGCACGCCGAATTTGTTCGTTTGTCCTTATTTGTTATTTGTTTCATTGATTTGTTTGTGCGATGTTTGTTGCGTCAGTTTTCGGAGTTTTCTTTTTCTTGTTGGCTGTTGGTGAGTGAGTGATGTGGGGTGGTGACTCGTGAGCCCTCGTCGCGATGTAGCGCGCCCTTTCCCCCTCTCTCAAGACTTCTCTTCACTCCATGCCCTAGCCCCGCTGAGACTTGCCCCACCATCAAAAACTTCATAATTGTCGTATTCCATACGATGGCAGGATTTTACTTGTAACCTATGGGTTATTTTAAGCATCAAGGTCTCGTCGCTTCGTATCTTCCACGCAAAATAGACATCAAAAAAAACCCACTATGCCAACTGCTGACAAACGTCAACTTCTATTTCACCAACCGCATTTGAGTAATGGCGGTGAAGCTCAGGCACATCTAGGTTGGTAGGGTTCGTCCCTAGCGGCCTAGCTAGAATTCGGGTTCTCGTTTCGTTCCTTCTAGCTTCTAGCCTGTTTGTCAGACAACTATCGGTAAAACTGATAGGGTCATGGGGGCCGCGTTCCCCCCCTCCTCCATCGAAGACACCCTCTGGGTGGGCCTGCACAATCATCCTCAGCCCCTGCCTGCTGGCAGGGGCTGAGCTGACATCTGACATCATGCCTGCCCAGACTACCGCCAAGCGCGCGCGCCGCGCGCCGCGCGCCGCACGCATTCGCCTGCACATGTTCCCCATCGCACTGACCCACCCCTTCTCCACTGAGTCAGAAAGCATCCGAGCCGCCAGGAAGGCACCCAGAGCCAGCGAGGCCAGCGAGGGAGAGGCAGGGGAAGCCAGGGGCCCAGCCCCAGCCTCCACTGCCACTGCCCCCTGAGCTGTGGCCCAGCTGGGGGAAGTTCGCTAACGGGAGCCGGGGGTCTGCGAGGAGGGAGCTCGAAATAGGTGCTCAGAATTATGCCTTGTCTTATAGTGAGACCATGATGGGCGGGTTGTCGTGTTGGTACAAGGCGCTAGTGGCAGTGGCGGTACTAAGCTCATTAATGCGCAATGTTATTGTGCTATTATTAGCCATTAGTTATTAGAACCTCGCAACCTTCAGGAGCTTTTTTTACCGAGCCCCGTGGTCCGCATAGCGACCGGCGACAGCCACCAACTAACACCACGGCGATGCCCACACACTACACACGCACATAGCGCAACACATAGCAGCACATTAGACAAAAGTTGCGTACACTGGGTAACACATAACAAATTGATAGACACCGCGTGGCCAGCCTGCTCCGCTGCTTCATGCTGCAGGGCAAGGGCAGTGGTCCAGGCGTCAGGCGGCGCGGCAGTCTTCGATGGCTTGACGTCAGCCTCGCCGCCCGCATTTGCGTATGATGGATACAAAATCCTTGCGGGAACGGAATGATGCAACGAGCAGCCCACGATGCAACCCGTCGGTCTTCAAGCAGTGATCACACACATGCACAAAGGGACGCGTTGGGCAACCGCAGCGGACACCAGAGCGCAAATACGGACACCAGAGCACAAATGCGTTCTTACACAAGCAAGCGCGATCCACGCACAGATGGAGCGCCATGGCTCTTCTTAGTGATGCACACGCTCAAGGGGGGCTGGCCACGCAATAGACGTTCACATCGGACTCTAGCGCGGGTCACCGGCAACTGCGCTCATTGACTTCTCGAAGACGACGTATGCTCCGGGCAACTCGGCTCAACCAGGAATCGGAAGCACTCGCAGCTGGGCTCGCCGATGCAGTGTGGCAAAGAGAAGTGGGCAAGCCTGATAGGCACATTGGCTATTTGCAAAAGAGCAGTTTGAGAACAGAGAAATCCGTCTTGAGGTCTAGGAGCCCCTACCCGGTAGCTGCCTCGCCCTCCCCAGCTCTGGCGATGCCCCCGGCCCGAGGGCACAGACGCAGCGACCTAGCGGCGCACTTGAATCCCCGCAGCCATTGCGGAAGCGCACTAGGGCCATGCAAGCTACTTCTTGCCGGGCCGCTTATACCTCCGCACCGTCCTGCCCGCTGGTGCGGGTGCTGGACCAGCGCCCATCGAGAATCCCCCTGGCGTGGCCGGGGCCCCGCCACCGAAGGCGGGTGGAGCGGCGTTGCTTGCCCCAAAGGCAGGCGGAGAGGGCGTGGCGGAGCCGAAAGTCGGTGGGGCCGAACTAAAGGTGGCTGGCCCGCCAAAGGAGAAGGAGGGCGTCGTGTTGGGCGCGCCGAACGACGGCGGCGCTGCAGAGGATGGTGCGCCAAACGCGGGCGCAGTCGGCGCACCAAAGATGGGCACAGCCGAGGATGGCGCTCCAAATGAAGGCGTGGGCGCAGGTGCAGGGGTGACACCAAATGCAGGGGCAGAGCTTGTTGCAGACGCGCCACCAAAAGTGGGCGCAGGTGCGGGCGTGCCGCCAAACGTGGGCGTCGGCGAGGGCGTGGACACTGCGCCAAAGACCGAGGTGGTGGAAGAGGTGCCGGTGACGCCGAACGTGGGCGCGGGCGCCGGTGTAGCACCAAAAGCCGGCGCGGGAGCCGGAGCGGGCGTGCCGCCGAAGGCGGGTGCCGTTGTAGTTGTGGCGCCAAACGCAGGCGCTGGCGTGGGTGTCGGTGCGCCAAAAGCCGGCGTGCTGGCCCCACCAAACGCGGGTGCTGCCGTCGGCGCGGCACCAGCGCCGAAGGCGGGTGCGGCGGCGGTCTGAATGGCGGTGGTCCCAGCGCCAAACGCAGGCGCCGGCGCGGGCGCCAGCGAGGAGCCACCGAACGAAAAGACGGTAGTGGCTGCCGGACCGGCTGCCGCTGGCGTGCCAAAGGCAGGCGGGCTAGCAGCAGGCGCGCCAAAAGATGTGGATGGTGTCTCGGTGGCGGCGACTGGGGCTGGGGCCGACACACTGCCGATAGGCGGCACGAAGGTCGCCGGTGGTGCGGCTCCCGGCTCGGCCCCCACACTCAGCGAGCCACTGGCTGGCTGGGCACTCGAGCCAGGCAGGCTTGCAGCAGCCGACGCACGGCTGGAGGCGGCCAAGCGCTCGGCGTCCTTGGCAGCGGCGTTGGCTGCTGCGGTGGCTGCCTCTGCGGCGCGCGTTTGCTCCTGGAGTGCATTCAGCTTCCGCTGCTCCGCCTCCACCTCGGAGCGAAGCCGCGCAGCCTCGGCTGAGAGGTGTGCGACCTCGCGGACTGCCGCCTGCCTGATCTGTTCGGCCTCCTCCCTCGCCTCAGCAGTGAGCTTGGCTGCCTCGATCTTGGCGCGCGAGGCGGCAGCCTCTGCGACGCGTGCGGCAGCCTCTCTCAAATTGCCCGCTGCCTCGAGCGCGCGCGTGCGCTCCTCGGCCAGCTGCGAGCGGATGGCGAGCGCCGCCTCCTCAGCCTCACGCAGCGCCGAGTCGCTCTCCACGGCCCTCGGCCGCTTGGCGAGTCGGTAGAGCGAGGGCGAGGGTTGGGGCGCGGCTAGGGAGAGCTTGCAGAACGGCGTGAACGCGCCCGAACCGCCCAGCCGCCGCTTGCGTGAGAAGGAGACGCCTGCATTCTCTTTCTCCTGCATCACCGCACGGCGCCGCCCGGGGGAGGGGGGAGGCGGGGGGGAGGGGGAGGGAAGGGAAGAGAGAAGAGGTGGATACTCTAGATAGGGAGAGGGGGGGGGGGTACGAGGGCCGGAGGGGCGCGGGCGGGGCGGCGCGGGGGCGGGGGGTGGGGCGGGGGGGCTGGGGGGGCTGGGGGGGGATCGCGCCGTGGCGTGGCGTGGCGTGGGGGGGGAGGGGCGGGGGGAAGGGGGGCGGGGGGGGGCGGGGGGGGGGCAGTTGAGAGGGAGCGATCCCATCGAGAGCGGCGGAGAGAGAGAGAGAGTAGAGAGAGAAGAGAGATGAGAGAGAGAGAAACTAGAGAGTGAGAGAGAAGGGAGAGAGAGAGAGAGAAGAGAGCGAGAGGGAGGGATGAGAGGCTGCTGCCGAGGACAGGAGCCCAACTCTCCCATCACGAGCACCTCGCACTCTGTGTGCACGTAGTGAAAGGTTCCGAGTTCGTGAATCTGCACAGAGAAAAGTACCCCTGAAGGTGGTATGTTACACAGCAGATTACATGTCTTTTCTCTGAAGAGTGTAGGTTACACAGCACATCACATCCTCTTCTCTCTCTCTCTCTCTCTCTCTCTCTCTCTCTCTCTCTCTCTTTCAGCTCTCTCGCTCTCTCTCCTCTTCCGCTGTTCCCGCGCTCGCCCGAGAGGCGCGAAGGGAAGGCGAAGGGGGAGAGGGAAGGGGGGAAGGGGAAGAAGGGGAGAGGGGAGGGAGGAGGAAGGGGGAAGGAGAGAGAGGGGAAAGGGAAGAGAGGGGGAAGGGGAGAGGGAGAGAGAGGGGAAAGAAAGGGGAGAGAGGGGAAGGGGAGAGAGGGAAGGGGAGGGGGAGAGAGGGAAGGGGAGGGGGAGAGAGGGAAGGGGAGGGGGAGAGAGGGGGAAAAGGGGAGAGGGGGAGAGAGGAAAGGGGAGGGGGGGGGGGGCGTCGCCATGGCCGCCCTCGCTGGTGGTCGGATGGCTTCTCTGGGGTTTTGTTTTATGTGCCTTGCGATCGCTTCATCGCTTCACACTTCACGCTCCTCATCTTCCATCTTCAGATCCGATTGGATTTTATCTCTTCAGCGGCGGCAGAAAGCACCTTTGAAGGTGCTTCGCGACAGTTGAGTGCTCTGAGCTCCATATATATTACGGTAAATGGACGTTCCATATATTTTTAAAGTCACCCCGTCGTCGAGGCAAATGCGACGTGCAGCACGCAGCACCTCCGCACCTCGCACCTCCCAAGGTGCTTCGCCGCTTAAGAGATAGTTCATTCTTAGATGGGAAATACGGTGCAGGGGCTTGCAAATACAGCCAAATACATATGTATTTGGCCTCCGGCCAAATACATTTGAAATACATTCGAGGCCCACTACCCAGGACACGCTTCAAATACAGCCAAATACATATGTATTTGGTCTCTGGCCAAATACGGTAAATACGTATTTCCCATCTAGGAGTTCATTGTTGGGTCCCAAAAGTTGTTTGGACGCCGATCGGCGGTGCACGAGCGAGCGGCGCCTCGGCGGTGCCGTGTCCATGAGCAGATTGTCCGTCTCGGCGGGGTCGGCGTCGGCGGCAAGATGGGAGGGGGGAGCTGCGCGCGCTACCATGACACTATCAGCTTACAGTTTAACTACGATAATTGTTTGCGCATAGAAAAAGGGGATGGATGCCAACATTAGTCCGCAAGCATATTGCGGGCGTGGCTTGCGAGGATGCTGCACATTTGTGCGCCTACCCTCGCAGCCCGGTTCCCGCGGGTGTTCCTTCGCTCAACGTGGATTAGGTGGATGCCGTGAATTTGTGCATTTCGGCGTGGAGTGCTATACATTTTGTACCTCACAGCCCAGGTCCCTCCTTTCTTATCCATCCTGTAACAGCAGCGTGGCGGAGCCAGGACTCCCCAGGACTCCCATTGTGAATAACGGACGTAGCGGAGATCGGCCTACCTACCAAGGCCAAGACATGCAAGCTGATGTACGAGGAAAAGCATTGGCACGTGGCACGCATGCGCTTGTGGCGTCTCAGCGGTTCACAGCCTCAGTGAGGCGGCCGGACAGCACTTAAGCATATATTAGGCGATTACAGATTGCGCCGTGTGCCATCCAACAAGCTCTCCTGTGCAACATACCACTACGCCTAGCCACTTTGACCATTGAGAGGAGATGCGTCCTTGCCACGCGAGGTCAGTATCTTTGGTATTGCGAACCTAGCACCTTGGGGATGAGGTCGGCAAGCCACGGTGGCAAGTCACCTGGCGGCAGGGCCGCTAGGAACTGGAAGATCCCAACCACCAGCAAGATGGCGAAGGGTCCAGCGTTTTCTAGCGTAAAAATGCGCTGCGTCCAAGAGAAGTCGACACTGCCATACACGCCGACGAGCTCGATGTCAATCTCAAGGTCGGCGCCAGGAGGCACGCGCTGCTTGCTGCCCACGTACGCAAGCCGGCCGTAGCCGAGGGCGTTTGGGATGGCCAGTGTCCGGCGTCCGCCGACGCGCATTGTAGAGACTCCCTCCTCCCAGCCCTTGATCACGCGCCCATTGCCCAGCTTGAATACGTAGGGCTCACCGTTGCCGTAGGGCGGGCGTGTGCCATCGTAGATTTGGCCAGCGAGCTCGCCAGAGGCGATCTTCGCTGTGTACTGTACGGCGACACGGCTGTCAGGCCGAGGAACCTCACCGTCGCCCTCTCTAACCTCCAGGTACTTGAGGCCCGAGGCGCTGCTCTTCCACTTGTCGCTCGCGCGGATCGGCGCGAAGCGCGCACAGTGCGTAGCTGGCACGAACAGGCGTGCCTGGCCCGCACCACTCCACGCGCTACTTGGCTGCACCCACGCCGCCGCGAGCGAGAGCGCCGCCAGCCTCACCGACGCGCAGCGCATGTGCGTGTGATGAGAGAGAAAGAGCACACGGGAGAAGAGAGAGAAGATCGACCGACCCTGCTCTTTCTACTTTAACTCCTTACTGCCGAAGCGCCAAAATTGGAGCTTCCACACTTTCTTTTGTCAACTGCTCGCTACCCGCTCATCCATGGCCCCCAAGCTCTCAGGGCACTCTGAGGGATATTCCCCCCCACCCTTGGATGACCGAACAGCCCATAGATTCGGTGATCTAGACATGAATGAAGTGGAAAAACTGAAAAAAAATAGTGCAGCTCCAATATCCATTATTTAAGTCGCGTTCCGTCTAGGGGCTGACAAGAGTTGCCGGCAACTTTTGGAGCAACTTTGGGGTGTTTGAGCGTGCGAGCAACTCGCAGCATCTTTAAGGGTCACGGGCAACATCGAGCAACTCGAGCAACTTACCGAGCAACTTTACTACTTTTTACCCCTTAGTTATTAGTTAGTAACTTAGTTAGAACTTAGAGACTTAGAGAGGGGGGGGTGCCGCGGCGCAAGTGCGGGGGGGGGGGGGAGCGCAAGTGGGTACTTGCTCGGCACTTGCACGACTGCGCGACTGCGTTTATGTGAAAGAACGAGGTCGAGGCAGATGTCGTTTCACAGCACCCCTCCACACCCCTTCTCTCTCTCCTCGCTCCTCGCTCCTCGCCGACAACCCAGTATCATGTCCTTCCGTATCGTCGACTACGGCGAGAGCGAGAGCAGCGACATGGATGACGCGCTTCCGTCCATTCTCCTCTCCACCACCGCTGGCAGCGGGCACTCGGCGCGGTGGCACGTGGCGGACGAGCACGACAAGGTCCAATGTATGTTTGGTTCTCTGTAGACTACTGGTCAACTATCAGTAAACTGATAGGGTCATGGAGCGCGCGCCGCCTCCCGCACTCGCTGCCGCCGCCCTCGCCGCGATAGACGAAGCACTCATGGACACCCCCATGTCGCCGAAGCGACCGCGTCAAGACGACCCGCCCGACCAGGTGGGCGCAGGAGCCAACGGGCTGCGCACCGGCATCACCAAGAACAGAGCGACCAAAGCCTGCATGCTGGCAGCAGCCAGCATGCAGCACACACACCTCACCCTCCACAGCCTCCCCAGTCACACCATACCAGCTGGACGATCCATCAGGGAAGGCCCCCGGGCCTGGCCCCTACACAGCCGCGATACCGCCCTCGTGCTCCGGCACGAGGGGCCGGACCGGCGCCATTCTAGACATGACTCCCTTGGGGGAATGTCGCAACAAACCGTTGCAGCAGGCATGCAACAAGTCTTGACCCCCAGGGAGGGAGACATCAGCACCAATGGAGACGTCAGGAGAGGGGGACCCCCCAACACCAAGAGGAGGCGAGACCGCGAGCACGCCACGAGCGCGCGAGAGGCTGGAAGGGCAGAAGCCCAAGAGACCCAACAACACAGACAAGCATACGAACAAGGGCCAACAGATGGCCCAAACAACCCAACAACCCAAAGAGGAGACACTAGTGACTAGTGCATGAAGTTTGGCACGGGATGGTGCGACACGGACCCCACCCGACCCCACGGCGAACACGTACGTGCGGCTCGCGCGCTGCGAAACTCCGAGCAACTGCGAGCAACTTGCGAGCAACTTTGCCCCCTTTCCAAGCAACTCGGAGCAACTTTTTGGAGCAATTTTGAGGGTCTGAGCGAGCAACTCTTGTCAGCCCCTAGTTCCGTCAAAAGAGGACCAGGTGTTCATTTTTTTCACTCAGAGTGCTTGTTTTCTTTTTAGGTTCACAACAATTCCTCCAGTGAGTATTATTATTACTAAGATGAGTACAAAGCTAATCCATGACAACTCAGTGCCCTGCCTTGGGCCCTCTTTCAACACTTCACTCCATCTCCCACTCCCTCATCCCACTACAACCAACCCAAGAAGCACAAACCCCCTCGCCCTCGGATTCAAACACCAAAATTTCGACTCAAGACCAGAGGGAGGACATGTCTTGAGGCGGCGTCGCTGCCCATGCCTAGCGCAAGGGTATAGCGCCCCCACTCAGACATCTCCTTCCCCACTAGGCCCAGGTCAATCCTTTTGCAAATTTTTCTGCAAGTTTGGTGCTTGTTGCCACTTCCTCGTCCTCGTACTCACGGCTGAACCTCCTCCACAAGCCTCGCTCCTTCGCCATGGGCCAGTACTTTGTCTTCATCGCCAAGCGACTCGGTCACCGCACCTACGAGGAGGTCCGCAGCCCAGCCTTCAGGTTCTGCGAACACATGGAGGAGGGCATGAGCGGCGCCATCCTGGCGATGCTGCTCGTCACAGCCTCTGGCATGGGCCGTGGATGTGGAGACTTCCGCGTGGATCTGGCCAAGGAACGCTACCCGTCGATGTGGGCACTCATCAAGCCATACATGGGCCGTTGGTGCAAGGCAAACCTCATGCTCGTCGGCGACTACTCCGACGAGTACGACAGGATCCCCAAAACCAAGTACATTGGAGACGAGGCCGCCGTCGCGTACCTCTGCATGGAATACATCATGGCGGTCGCGTACGCTGAAACGGATCCCATGGTCCATGGTGCAAGTGCACCGAGCAGCTGGCAAACTCTACATGGAGAACAAGAAGGCCGTCCTCGCACGCGTCACGGACCTCGCCACCCAAGATCAGCCAAGCGACATCGTCGCCTGCCAGCAGAACGACATCGAGGAAGAGGGATGTGAGAAAAAGACGAAGAAGATGAAAACTCAGCCCGCGTAGGGGTTACCGCGTGTGTAGAGAGGGGGGGGAGCGTGATTCGTTTTGTACTCATCATCTTCGTAATAATAATATTAGTGTGGCTACCCAAAAAGAAAACAGGCACATGTGGATAAGAAAAAAAAACAACCTGGCCCTCTTTTGACGGAACGCGACTTTGAGATCAGCCTTGCTCTGACAGCGACAAGGTAGGCGACAAAGGAGTCGAGGGCAAAGAAGGTGGAAGGCAGAATGTAGAATGTAGGCGGAAGCGAGATTCTCCAACGGTGCCTAGCCTACAAGGAGGGGGCATAAAACGCAGACGACTCGTAAAACAAAAAGGTTGATCGCGGATGCGACAGCACCACAGTGACGGTGTGGGCTGGAGCGGACGCCATGCTCACCATTACATCCCCATTTCCCTTCTCTATTGGGACGTGGACAAAAGTGGAAGTGAGATTAGAGTGACGGAGTGGTTGTTAGCACAGCTTAGAAAGAAATCAGGGTACACAGTAGACACAACGGAGAGGACGAGAGGGTGACATGCACACCAACGGGGCGCAGCGCGCAAAAAAAAATCATAGCCAAGATACAAGAAGTCATCCCCTCGGACATCGGCATCGAGGAACAAGCGGGGGGCTAATCATGATCATGAAGGCACTTCATTGAGCGGAGCGACATCAACAGCAAACCACTGCGAACGCCATATGTGCAGGGGCGGCTGACGTCGTTTTCGCAATCCAATATGCGCAAAAAAGGAAGGGACGTGCCGTTCACAAGAAGCATGAGAATCTCGTCTTATTGCGAAGGAAAGGGGATTGCGGCATAGATGTGAAACTCAGCCATCAGACTGCCCCATCAGCTGGACTCGCGCGGCCTCTAGCAAGGTCATCTCTCTACGATTGAGCTGTAGGCATAGCTCGGCTCGATTTGCGGCTTTTTCACCTAACTTTGAACTTGCGCCGCGAACTACCTCACAAGCCTCACGCCCTTCAGACAACCTCGTCTGCTGCTCTATCACAGCGCGAGTGAGCACGTGCACAGCGGCCGAGCGCTCGGACAAGGCGAGGCCATCGAACGGCAGTGCAACTGCTGAGGACGAATCAGGCTCGCTGTTGGATTCTGAGGCAGCATCCGCATGTTGAGCCCCCCTCGGCACATCCCAACGCAATGGCACCCGAGTCGGCAGTCCACTTGCCCTCAGAGCCTTGCCTGCTTCTGCTGCGCCAGGAGCGCCGGCTGGCAACAGATGTAGGACGACTTCCTCATCTTTGCGAGGCATTGTATGGCTTCCCTCGATGGGACAGATATCAGGAAGGAAGCCGTACAAGCGCAAAAACTTGTGAGAGGGCAACGCACCATAATCGATGGTCAGCTGCTCTCCTGCGAGGACCTCGCGCGTGGTCAGAAGTTGAAAGGCGTCGTCCTGGCTGTCCAGTACTACCTCGGCATTCGCGGACGGCCCTGCGTGATTCAGAAGGTCGAGACCCGGGACCAGCGCAAGCGGTTTGCCGTGGCCAGCATGCGCACGGGAGAGAAGCACGGCTTGTGCAATCCGGAAGGCTCCGTAGAAGTCTCCACCGCCGAGAGCGCCGTCTTCACTGGGCGAACATGCGGCAAGATCACTCAGCGCATCGCATAACAATGAGGCGAGCTGATCCTGGGACTCGACGGCGAGGGAGCACGAGGTGCCGTGAAGCAGCGCGCGACGCAGCGGCGGTGGCCATAGCAGCGGCACATCTGGTGCCAGGTCGCCGATCATTGTCGCGACCGAGGAGCCTGGTGGCGAGAGCGCGAGGTGGGCGGAGAGGAGTGCCGCATCGAGGGCCGATGTGCTCCCACGCACCACCGCGCTCGCCCTCGCCACACAGCCTGAGCTCCTCTCGTGCAGCTGCTCAGCTGCATGGCTGGCACTGAGCGGCCGCCAGACAGCAGGAGGGACCTCGAGGGCGAGGGCGTGAGGTGGGAGCGGAGCAGTCGCCGCGAGACCGAGGCCCATTCGCACGTACTCGCGTGGCGCCGCGCACTCGAGCCGTACGCCGCCGGCCTCGAGCACGCCGCGCAGCCGCGAGGCGATGCCGCCGCGGGCGCCCATCCCTCTCCTCTTCTTTCGCGCTCCCATAGTCCGTCGGGACGCCCAGATCATCATATCATCATCCTCTCCTCATTCTATTTTTGGTAGAGTATGACGCCGCAACATGTCGTCTCGTTTTCTTCTGCAGGCGGGAAACAAGCTCCTGGCAGATGGAGCTTATTTTTTTCGTTTTTGCAGTGTGTTTGTTCCTGCTAGCCCGGTGCTCTCTTTGGGGATTTTCACAGCAGATTTTCGGTATTTTGCACGTCGGACGCGCGATAATAAGCTGGGGCATGTACGAGTACGAGTCGCGCTTGAACTTGAACATCGCCGCCTACCGTGCTCTAGGCCAACCCCAGCCACCAGCCAGCACACGATAACCATAGGATGCGCGCGCCTACCGGCTGACTGCTGATGGATGCAAAGTCGTTCACCAGGCCAACCCCGAACCACACACCAAACCCAAACCCTGCACCGGGCCCACAGCCCACAGTCCACAGTAGGCACAGTAGTACGTAGTACTCAGTAGTGTGTAGTGTACATGGACTGCACCCTAGAACTCGAAAATAAAAATAGAGGACCGAGATCAGGGGAAAGGGGAAAGGGGAAAGGGTAGGGGGTAGGGGGGGTAGCACGGGGCAGAAGGCATAATGGCGGTGTCGTATTTAGTATTTGCGGTGGATAGTGCCGTGTCAGACTTAGCGCAGGCGTGCTAGCTCCGAGCTCCGACATCATTTTACAGACATGTTTATTTGCTACGTGATGGTAACCGGTAACCCGATGGCAGGATAATTACAAACGACAGGCTGCGAGCACCAACGGCGGGCGCCATGCGGCGAGGTGGCAAGCAAGCCCTCCTGCCCGCCGCATCGCCATCGCCCCATGCCTGCTCCACCAAACGCGCGACTCACGGCCACGTGCCCTTACTCAGCCCCAGCACACGCGACGCACCCCTCGCACGCAAGGCTGTGCAGCGAGATCTACTCTACCATCCGTGTGCCGTGTGCGAGCTTTTCTGTGCTCCCATACCTACTCTTCCATCACCTTCAGATGGAATGAGGCGAGGCTGTGACTACGCTTCTAAGCAACGAATGGTAGGCGCTTCCGCGTATGGGGCCGCAACGGCGATGCTCCCAGACTCGGACACCTTGCACGTGACAGTACAATCGCAAGGGACCGCGGCTGATCCAAGGTGTGATCCTTCCGTATCAGCGTCACCACTTGGTGGTGAGTGTGGTGTGGTGCTGCTACAATGGCAAATATCACCCTCTGGAGGAGCGAGTCGTAGGTGTACCACCTCTCCGGGCGCGCCTCGAAGAGTGACGCGCAGGCCGGTGGCGGCGCCGCCCATCGGCCCAGTAGATGAGATGTCGATGAATCGTGCAGGTGAGACAGCGACCCATTTTTGCTCAACTTCGCCCAACAACGCCCAGCCGGAGCCCGGCTCGCGCGGTGCGACAGTATGTAGTTGGAAGTCCAGTAGATCGCACGCTGCAAGAAACAGGGCAGCTGCCCGAATGGCTCGAGTTGGAGCCATAAAGGATGCACCATTGCTTGAGGGTGCCGTGAAGAGCATACGAGTTGCATAGTCGATGTGCGCGCCCATCCTGTGGGCGTGTGGGCCGGACGACGTGCCACCCTCCGCGTGCTCGGCGGCCTCTCCGATCGTGATCACTCTCGTCGCGTTCGCCTCTAAGGCGACAAGACCGGAGGCCGCCTGCTCATCGTCGTACCCCATCTCGGCGGGCGATAGTGCATACGCAGACTTGAGCCGCGCGGTGAAGACCGTGACAAAGCGGCGACCGGAGATGACCGAGGGTGCGATCCACACTTCCCCATCTGGTAGCCCAGCGGCTGCAGCAGCGGGTCCTCCCAAGGCGGCGGCGAGGATGGCGCGGTCAAGCTTTTTAGCGGGAGTCGATGGCTGCAACAAGGTGCCGTCGGCAGTGGCGGAGCGCATGATGAGCTTGGCGTCGGAGCAATGTACACCGTCGGACGGAGCGACGGGCCCTTTGGTCAGAGTTAGCACTACGGACTGCAGCCGGCTGTGGGGCTCGTGCGTCGCCCCATGATGATAGTGCGGATGACCAGGTTGGTAGTCTGTGGACCAGAAACTATCCTTTGAGGCAGCCACGCCAAGCGCGTGGGTGAATATGGCGGTGGTGCCGAGTGGGTGCCACTGGTCCATTCCTGGCTGGTAGTCGCCGGAGGCGCGTGCCTGCACAAGGTGGGGAGGAGGGCGCGTACGCGTCGCCGACAAGAAGGATCGCAAGAGCCAAACATGGGAGACGCGGCTGATCAAATTGAAAAGCGATCGTACCTGAGTGACTGCAGGGATCTCAACGGACTGCATGAGGTGGCGCGCAAATGACATGCAGTACCTGGGCAGATAAGTGGCCAAAGGCAGCTAGGAGCGACATGCACGGAACTGTCTTTGTGGGAGCATCAAGACACGCAAGGCTTGTGGTGAGAGGAGACGGGTTTCGAGAAGCACCGCACAACGTTAAACGAGCGAAGGAGTGGCCGACGCACTGGATTGAAAGCCCGGCACGTTCGGCGGCGCGGCCCATTTGCGTCAACCACTTCCGGCCGAGCGTTGCCGACTCGGTGAGAGGCGGGAAGATCTCGGTTTCGCGATTGAGCCAGTCTTGCTCGTACACAGCCAAGCCCCACCTGATTATGTGCATTGGGCGCGAAAGAGTTCATGCAAAGAGCGGTCGAACGTCATGGCTGGGGAATGCGAGCTATGTACACCGCCTGCACTTCCCCCCTCCCCTTCCCCAAACACCCCCCGATCCCGCCGCTCACAGGAGTGAAGGCCAATCCGCTAATCGTATCCTCAATCTTGCACAGCTGCACCTACCTGCGAGCGTTCAGCAAGAGCTCGTCCCAGAAGGCTTGCTCAACAGGAAGTGCGAGCTTGCCCAGCTCGCCAGCCGGCGATGTTGAGTTGTCAATGAGGAAGTCCCACTTGCCGCCATTTTGCTTGGCATAGGGCGTTGTGGCAGACCAGTATCTGAGGCAACCAAGCCGCAGTGCAACCAACAAGCCTGTCAACAACGCCCTTTCTCAGCCAGGTGCCACTATGGCCATAGAATAACAGCTTTGTCCGTCCGACCCAGCATGTCGCAAGTGCTTCAGCGGCTGAAAATAACAACGCACACCTGTTATGGGCCATGACCAACCAGCCCGTCCGTTCGTAGATGTATTGTAAGCCTCGAGGGAAGACCTCCGGGCGTGCGGTCCAATTTGTCACGCCTTTACCGACATCCGCTTGATAGTACCTTGGCGGCATGAAAATCAAAAGAGCGGTAAGCAGCAGTTCTGCACAACAGCGGTTCTGACCCCTCACACCGGATGGGGCTTGTGATCGTGCAGGTAGTCACGTTGGCCCCAACCTAACCAAAAAAGGGAGGGCGTACCACCACGAGTCGGCGAGCCAGTAGCGATAGGGTAGGCCTGCTGTCTTGCTGTACTGGGCAACGCCTAGAATGGCCGTCTCATAGTCCTTGTATCCGCCAGTGTTGTAGTAGTCTGGCGGACACGGCGATTGTGAGAACAGGTGGACAGATGTGGCACAAGCAAGGCTCCCGAGGGAAGGAAGTCGAGCAGCCGCACTCGCTCTTTGGCCATGTCGACCACGCAAGGCTCCGTGAAATGGCAAATGATGCATGGGTAGGAATGTCTAGCGTACAGAACGCTCCGTTGTCTGTCGAATAGCCAAGGTAGCGCAGGGTGAAGTCGCGATCCCAGGCGGCGTCGCGGCGCTTGCCGTATGCGTGAAGCAGATAATCTCCCCATCGCAGCATTGCATCTGACACTCCTGCCCCTACCTGTAGCGGGCGTCCACGATGCTGAAAGGCTCAGGGGCATTCAACGGCCAGGGTGAGTGTTTTCAGTGCTCGAAGAGGCTACACGCTCGTTGCAGCGGGGGCACGGGTCGAGAATTGCCACCACGTACCGAAACGATGAACTCGAGCGAGTATGCGGCCTCCACCAAACGCACACCGCCCATGAGCCCATAAGACAAATGCCCTGGTGCCGCACCCACGGATCGGAAAAAGTCCTGGGACGCTGCCATGAAATTATGGAAGGAGGAGATCACAACTGACGTGCTGAGATCGGTCGTGAAGATAACGAGCGGGGCGCTGCCGGCAATCCCACGCCCAACGCCATCAGCGGAAGCATTCCACACACCGGTGTGATAGTCGGCACCGGCCATGTCGGTGCCATACTGCAGGTAGGCGAGCGAAGGTACCGCCGCGCCATAGGCAGGGAGTGAAAAGGAAGGGAATGTGGAGGCGAGCGAATCCCTAGACTCGGCATGGACGCCCGTCGTCTCGTCTAGCCAGTGCTGCTCATAGATGACGGCTTCCCTGTAGACCCTCGCAGCCGTCTCAAACTGGAGCTCGGTGCCACCAGCGGCCCACGACCAGGCAATGCGCTGGAAGGGCCCGAGAGCGTCGCTCCCTTCGCTCTCCCTCGTGCCGCGCAGCACGAGCGCGTGCGGCGGTGCGCAACCGGCGCAGAAGGTGGTGCCGCGAGCGATGAAAGCGGTCGGCTGGCCGGCAGGCAGCCAGAGCTGGCCATCGATGAGAAGCGAGGTGTCGCCGTGGCGCGGGCCCGGCTGGAGGCGGATTCTTCCCCCTGGCAGTCCTACACTCCCCGAGTCCACCGCGCACAGTAGGAGCAGGAGCAGGAGCAGCCGCGATGCGAGAGTCGGCGGAGGGCGCGGCGCCGCGCGGACGGCCATCCGCCAAGAGGCGAGAGCCCGTCCTCTCTCTCTCTCTCTCTCTCTCTCTCTCTCTCTCTCTCTCTCTCCCCCCCCCTCCCCCCCCCCCCCCCTCTCTCTCTCTCTCTCTCTCTCCCTCTCTCTCTCTCTCCCTCTCTCTCTCTCTCTCTCTCTCTCTCTCTCTCTCTCTCTCTCTCTCTCTCTCTCTCTCTCTCTCCCTCTCTCTCTCTCTTCTCTCTCTCTCTTCCCCTCCCTCCCTCCCTCCCTCTCTCCCTCTCTCTCTCTCCCTCTCTCTCTCTCTCTCTCTCCCTCCCCCCTCCCTCCCTCCCTCCCTCTCCCCTCCCCCTCCCCCTCCCCCTCAGAAGCTAAAGACCACGCCAACCAAACCAACCCATCACAGAGGGGGAGGCAGCGCAGTCTACAAACAAGAGAGCGGACGGACGGGGGTGGACGTACAAGTCACTCTTTTAAAAAAATAGTCGCGCGGTCGTTTTCCTGGGTCGGTGCGTGCGTGCGTGCATGTTTCGCTCGCGGTGGTCGGGCGTCGGGCGTCGGGCGAACACTGCGTCTCGGGGCGGTCGCCTTCCCGTGCGAACGAGAGGGCGGTTCGGCGCCCTAGATGGGAAATACAGTGGGGGAGAGTGCAAATACAGTAAATACAGTCTGTATTTCGTACAAATACAGTGAAATACAGTCCCCAAGTACAGTAGCAGTAGGGTTTTTTTTCCTTTTCTCTTTTTCTGTTTCCTCTTCTCCATATCTCTCTCGCGACTCGCCGCCCGTTGCCACTTGCCAACTACGAGCGCGCGCCGCCAACCCCCCCCCCCCCCCTCTGCCAAAGCCATGCAGCCCAACCCCAATCCCAACCGAGCCTCTCGATCCATCCATGGCGCAGCTTGGCGGCGCTGGAGATCGTGAGCGCCCGCGGAACGGACGGCGAGGAGGCGGCTGCGGCATGCACAGCGGCGCCGATGCAGTGGGCGGCGCTTCTCGATGGAGCGCAGCGCGGCCGCCGAGCTGCAGAGGAGCAGAGGAGGAGGAGGACGAAGAGGTGGTGGCGCGAGGGCGCGAGCCAAGAGCCAAGTGGGGCAGGGAACAGCCTCTTCTGCTTCCTCCCCACCCGCCCCACTGACCTGAGCCAGCCCTTGTTGCAAGGGCGTAAGCGCTCCGCCGTTGCCAAGCGCACACACCCTGCGTGGGATTGCGTCGTCCTCATTGATGAGGATGACATGAGGAACCCGCAGTGGCAGTGCCTTGGTTGCGGCGTGAGCCGCCGCGGCGGGGCCACGCGTGTTGTCGACCATGTCTTGGGTCGCAACATGTCAGCCCAGTGCCCTTCCACAGGCCCCCCCTTCCTCGCCCTCGTCGACAAGGTGCGCCGAAGCGAGGGGGAGAAGACTGAGAAGAAGAAGCAGAAGGAGGCAGTGAGGCAGGTGGATGAATCGGCTGCTGTGGTGAGGGCTTCCGCCGTCAGGAGGAAGGCCAATGGAGAGAGCGGGCATCCTTGAGGGACGCCGCTCGCTACGTTGAACGGAAAGCTTCTTCCCCCGTTCGCTTTGATGTATCGGATAGGTTTGGCCTCGGAATTCGTGAGGGCCTTCGCATATCTCCTGAAGTTCCCTCCGAACTTTAGCTTTTCGAGGACCAAGTGGTAGAACTCCCAATTGACTCTGTCGAAGGCCTTTTCCCAGTCGAGCGCAAGGAGGAGTCCTGGCTCTCCCGTTTCGTCCAGGTATGCGTTCGTCAGCTGTAACAGGTGGGTGGCTTCGCCAATTAACCATTGCGGGACGAAGCCTAGTTGGTCCTTCGAGATCATATTCCCGATTACTTTTTTTAATCTATTCGTAAGCACTTTCTTTGGCTAATATCTTGTAGTCGCTTTGTAGGAGCGTGATAGGTCTATAGTTTCTAGGGTCTCGCGTGTCCCCCTTTTTGTATAGAAGTATTATGTCTCCTTCCCCCATGGATACATTTAGGTGCCCCTGCTCGAGTGCTAGGTTTAGCATCCTTAGGAAGTCGTGTTTTACTAGGTCTGTGAAGCTTTTATAGAACTCCGCCGGTAGCGCGTCCGGTCCCGCGCTTTTGCCGCTGCCTATTTGTGTGATGGCGTCCGTTACTTCCTGCATCGTTATCCTCCCTTCTAAGGCCTCGCTGTCACGTTTGTTCATTGGGCATGACCCGCTGTTTTCGGTACTGTGTTTCACCGTGTTTCCAAAAAAGAAAAAAGCCAAAAACAGCTGTTTTTGTGGTGTGTTACTAGTACTAGACCTGACCCACCGTGTTTAACATCTAGGACGGTATCATTATTAACGGAGCCGAACTCAACATCAGCCAATTCGCCGACGAAACGCAAGTGCTGGCGCCCAGCTACATCGACCTACGGAAAGCACTACGATGGGTGGAACGATACGCGAACGCCAGCAGCGGCAAGCCGACCGAGGAAAAGGGAAAGGGAGGAAGGGAGGTGGTAGGTGGTGGAGGGAGGGGAGATAAGGGCGGTGCCGTAGTAGTAGCGTAGTAGCCGTGACAGGGAAACCTAGACCTAGTAGGTGAGTAGCCCAGACTCTTCAGATGCTCTTTTTCTTTCGCCTAGGCCTATACATGGGCCCCTACATGATACATGTGTTCGGCATTTTCGTCTGCGTTTGTGCTCCTACTCGTTTCTACGATTACCAAAAACATACAGGCTGTTTTTGCGTTGTTGTTGTGTCTGTGTTTGGCCATTACATGGAGACCTCCTGTGCCCGGCTGTCGGGTGTGTGCTGTGTTTCCTTCTTGAAATGCCATCCGCACATTATTCTACTAGAAGTCTGCTCCAATATGTGAAACGGGGCCAGGACCAGGGATGAGCGAGGGACAAGAGGAGTCCCAGAACCCCAAAGCAGAGAGCAGCGACAACAGCGCCGTTCATTCCCGAATCTGTTTGTTTATTTAAACGTTGCCGAACTGGATCTGGAGTGTAGTACGTAGTTGTCCCACTGAGCTCCTGCAGCAGTCTCGCGGCGAGGGCGGGGGCGGGGGCGATGAGGGACGGGCAAGAGCGCGATCGACGGGGGAAAGGAGTGGGGGCCCGAAGGGGGGGGGGGGGGGGGGGGGGGGGGAATGGGCCGCTGCCCTGCGATGTCCCAACTCGCGGATAGTGTCCGCCTGACTACCGTCTCCCCGTCGGCACGCCGTCGGCAGTTCTTCTGGATCGGGTGCAGATTGAGAAGAGAAGCGCGCCGTCGGTCTCCCCCCCCCTCTGAGAAGAGTGCGCCAGCTTCTTTTGTATACAAACAGTCCATGGGGGAGACAGCTATGCAGTCTATATGTGGAAACTAGGGGCTGCTTCTGATTCTCTCTCACCTTCTTCCCCATCGTCACGGCGGCGCATTCGACCGCGGTGCGTCGCGATGCCGACGGCCTTGTTTGGAGAATATTGTCTGCCCTTCTTCTATGTCTCCTCCCGCACCCCCCCCCCTCTCCTCCTCTCTTGCCTCTCGTTCTTCTGCGTGCCAGCTCCGAGGGAGAGAGTAGCTGAGATCTGAGATCCCCCTTCAATCCAATTGAATTCGGCCTCTTTCTCTTCAAAGAAGGGGGCGGGAGGGCCTCTCTCTCTCTCTCTCTCTCGCAATCCGCTTCTTCCCCCCCCCCGCCGTGTGACCTTATTGTCGTTAGTACGGTGTCTTTCGGTGGCACATCGCGTCTAACCGTGAGAGAAGAGGGACGAACGAGGAAGCAGAGAGATATGAGTGCGCCGGGGGAGAGAGGGGGAGATTTGTCTTAGGGTCCCGACGGCGGCGGCGGGGGGGGTGGGGGGGAGGGGGGAAGGGGAAGGGGAAGGGGGGGCACCCGGTGGCGGGGGGGAGGAGGCGGTTAGAACGCAGGGAGATCCCATGAAGACACCGCAGGGGAGAAGTTGAGAGAGAGAGAGAGAAGAGAAAAAGGAGGCAAGGAGAGGGAGAGAGAGAGAGAGAGTCGAGAAGGCGCGCGGCGGGAGAGAGGAAGAGGGCCAGTGGCCGCGCCATGCTCGAGCCTACCGACCGCGGCGTCTTGCGTGCGACGAGCCAGGCGATCACGGGGGTGAACTCGTCCTACCTACGTGAGCAGCCGTCGCGCCTCCTCCACCACCCTTCCCACTTTGGCCCCTTCTTCCACTGGGCTGGGTGCGAGACCGCCACTGTCCGCTCCACCTATGGCAAGTGCACACCTGGCGCTCAGCCAGTGCGCCCCCAGGCCTTGCGTGACGGACCCTTGCCGGGCAAAGCGGCCGATAAAGAAGCAGTGCGCAAGATGAACGACAAGGACCAGCTCGCAACGCACGCCAGAAATTCCGCCGCGGAGACGGCCAGTAACACTAGCGCTGAGCGCAGCAAGAGTCTCCGAGTGAATGGCCAACCATCTACCACGACTTCAGATGCCGACGCCTCAATGTCACGCTCGAGTCGCGCATGCAGCACATGTGGGAACTCGACTGCCAAGCCGGGCGTCTGCCATTGGTGCTGGTTTGAGACCTGGGACTCCGTCGTCCAGCTGAGAAATCTGAAGCGCAAGGCGGCTGCTCGGCAGGAGGCAAACTCAACCGGTCGGTCCTCACCCTCCATGGCAACGGTTGGCGACGCCTCGCCGGTCCCATCTATAAGTACCTCCACCACCCTTACTACTGCTCTCACAGAGACGCGAGCAGTCCAAGAAGTTGGTCTCGCAGTCGCCACGGGCGAAGATGCCTCAGCCCACAGCCCCAAACAACAGAAATCACGTTGACCATGATCTGACATCTTGCTCTCACCACCTCTTACGAAATCGGGGAATTCCAACGCTCGCCAGTTTGAAGCTTTTGATAACGCGGAGGCACACCCCACGTTTTCCTTTGCGCCCCTTGCTACCCTGCGGCAACGAGCACTACTTAAGCCTCGAACTCCTTATGATGTCCATTCGAGGATCGACACATGCTCCTGTATACTTCATGGCTATGATTCGCGTCTCCATCGTGCGTGTGCCCGCTCGATCATGCGGCGGAGAGGTGCACCACTCAATACGTGTGCGTGAGCTTCATCTACATCCCGTTCGCAAGATTTGGTGTCCTCATGTTCGCCTTGAGCACGCTCAGGCACCGCTCTTCCAGCTCAACATGTGTTCACATAGGGCCTCGTGTACGTACCGCTTTTGTTCTCGCACCACGCGCTTCAGCTGCCTTCATTTCTGGCTCTTGCTCGCGCTCATAAGCGCTTAGAGTCGGGCCTCGAGGAATGGATGAGGGCTGGGATAGTGTGTGGTGCCATGTAGGTGTAGGTAGAGGCCGTGGAGCACGTCATGGCGATGAGATGGCAATGGGGATGATACCTTCTGCATGGCTCATGGTGAAGAGTGTCTACGATGAAAATCGGAGAAGAAGAAGAAGAACCTTGTCAAATTCTCGCCGCGCCCGCGACCCTGGATCGATTACTTTCACACAAGCGTTCGACACCCCCACGACTCCCCCGGCCCTTGCCCCCCAGAAGGCGTGCGCAGACTACGGTCGCAAGTTTTTTTTTACACCCACCCCCTCATTTTGGTATAAAAATATGGCAGCTGTGGTTCTCGGCCGTGAGAGCTAGCAGGAATGAGGATCTTTGGCAGTAGTGGGGATGGGGCCGTGGATCTTTATCTTTACCAGCCATTGTCCATTGTGCGGATATGGATATGGGCGGAGGGACCAGGGGACGTCGAGCGCGGGCCGTGGGTACGGACAGGAAGCGGGGTGGGGCCAGGCGGGGCGCTCGGGGGCTCAGCACAACGAGGGGCATAGCACGCGGAAGGATCACAAGGCAGGGGGTCACAGGCGTCGGACCTCGGGACGGAAGGCGTGGCGGGAAAGGGTAAGGCAAATTGCAGGCAAATGGGAGAGGGGCGCGGGAACACGCAAGGCGCAAGGAAATGAACGGGGCGGGGGGGGTAAGGTAAGAAACGAGGAAGGGGGGCCTAGGGGCTGCACAGAGAAACGAGAGGGATCCCCACCCGCGCCTCGGGGCAATGACTCTCGTGGGATACCGAAAAGGAAAAGGGGGGGGGGGCTCGGGGGCTATGGCTATGGCCTACGTGTGCCTGTGTGCCAGGGTGTGCCTTCGTGGATCTGCGTGTATCTTCGTGTATCTGCGTGCGGCTTCGTGGGGTGTGTGTGTGCAGCTTCGTACGTCTGCGCGCGTTGCGTGTGGTTGGCAGTTGGCAGTGAGGTGGTGCGGCAGAGTGCGGCTGGGCGTACGGGGCGGGATGCTGTCTCTGTCTAGAGGGCCCCATCCCATCCCGTTGTTGTATTCAGACCTTTGGTCATGAATACTTCGGCATGTGCACGAGCATTCTTCGTTACGTACTGTCTCCTACTTCCGTCGTGGTCGCTCAAGGCGAGCTGATTCGGATTCTCCTTGGGCTCAAGTTCGGGTTCGCCGATTTTCGTCTCGAATATCGAGGATTTGATTTTTATTTTTACCCTTAGCCAACTCTTGTTCAGGTTGGAACCAACTTGTTCAGTGGGTGGAACCAACTTGTTCAGGTTGGAACCAACTTGTTCAGTGGATGGAACCACAACCTACTTTTATAAGTGGGGGACAATGGGGCCTCGCGCCCCCCTCACTCACCCCTCACACCATTGCGGACACCCCCCGGGGTGGGCCCGTACAATCAACCCCAGCCCCTGCCCTTTGGCAGGGGCAGCCTCTGACGTCTGACGGGGGGGAATACTGTTTGGTCCTACATACATATGGATATGGGGTCAGTATGTGGGGCACTTTTTCATTTTTGGGTCCCCATATGGGGGATTAAGGATTAATAGTATGTCGTAGCGGAGCTCGTTTCCTCTTTTGGAACGAGCCGCTAGGCCGGTCACTCACGCTTTTTAACAACTATTTTCCATCCCTCCTGGGTGTCCAAGGATTCCCCAGGGACCCCCCTTACCTGCCCCCCCTCCCCCCCCCCCCCCCCGCGAACCCCCTCTACCCCACGAAAATCCATGGCGTCGGTGAGTGACTCCCCCGCCTTGTCCGGCCCATGGAGGTCTATTTTGGGAGAATGGGAGGATTGCGCGCGTGAGGGAATCAAAGCAGTGAATGTCGGGCGAATCCCCATAAGAAACGCGGAGGTTCCGCGTCGGCCGATCGCCGGCTGTCGGCCTCGCAATGGCTGCCAGCTGGTGAGGAGCCCAAGCTCAAGCGCCTCGCGAGGGATGTGGGAGGTCCCTGGTGGGTCGCACGCTCGATCTCGAGGGTCGCACAGTCCGGTAGTGACATATCCCCGCCCATCGCGCCGCAGGCATACGATAATTCGACACGGCCCGACCTCCATGAGGCCGGCCCCTGGGACGCTGGCGAGCGCTGGCGAGCGCTGCCAGAAGTTCAGGCCCTCATGGAGGCCGTTCGCCGAGGCGAGCGCATTGAGCCGTAGCTGTGAGGGCGGCATACCGCACTTTGGTGCTGGTAGCGGCATCCATATGGTGAGCGGTGACTTGAACGGCCTCGTGGCGCCCCCGGTCGCGGGTCGAAGTTGGGCACTCATGGCGCGTCTTGAGGCGTGATGACGTCATCACCGGGGGCCGCAAGCGGCCGATTTCGACGCAGTGCGCGGGGGCGGCGGGCGCGATGGGCGTGGCTGTGAGGGCGGCATACCGCACTTTGGTGCTGGTAGCGGCATCCATTTGGCGAGCGGTGACTCGAACGGCCTCGTGGCGCCCCCGGTCGCGGGTCGAAGTTGGGCACTCAGGGCGCGTCTTGGGGCGTGACGACGTCATCACCGGGGGCCTCAAGCGGCCGACTTCGACGCAGTGCGCGGGGGCGGCGGGCGCGATTGGCGTGGCTGTGAGGGCGGCATACCGCACTTTGGTGCTGGTAGCGGCATCCATATGGTGAGCGGTGACTCGAACGGCCTCGTGGCGCCCCCGGTCGCGGGTCGAAGTTGGGCACTCATGGCGCGTCTTGGGGCGTGACGACGTCATCACCGGGGGCCTCAAGCGGCCGACTTCGACGCAGTGCGCGGGGGCGGCGGGCGCGATTGGCGTAGCTGTGAGGGCGGCATACCGCACTTTGGTGCTGGTAGCGGCATCCATATGGTGAGCGGTGACTCGAACGGCCTCGTGGCGCCCCCGGTCGCGGGTCGAAGTTGGGCACTCATGGCGCGTCTTGGGGCGTGACGACGTCATCACCGGGGGCCTCAAGCGGCCGATTTCGACGCAGTGCGCGGGGGCGGCGGGCGCGATTGGCGTGGCTGTGAGGGCGGCATACCGCACTTTGGTGCTGGTAGCGGCATCCATTTGGCGAGCGGTGACTCGAACGGCCTCGTGGCGCCCCCGGTCGCGGGTCGAAGTTGGGCACTCAGGGCGCGTCTTGAGGCGTGACGACGTCATCACCGGGGGCCGCAGGCGGCCGATTTCGACGCAGTGCGCGGGGGCGGCGGGCGCGATTGGCGTGGCTGTGAGGGCGGCATACCGCACTTTGGTGCTGGTAGCGGCATCCATATGGTGAGCGGTGACTCGAACGGCCTCGTGGCGCCCCCGGTCGCGGGTCGAAGTTGGGTTCTCGAGCCCTTGGTGTTTTTAGCGGTTAGCGTCTTTAGTTTTTGCGATACTTACGTACGCGTTCAAGTCCATAAAAACATAGTGAAAATATATTGCTGTGTGTATAGAACCAGGATCTTTGGTCCGGGTCAGCTGCCGATGCCCATGGTTTCGTGTTTCGCTGCGAGAGGCGCGCATGAAGGCCATCGGTAAAATAATACCGGAGGGGGGCCTGACATATATTTCCGCACGGCCGTCAGAGGCCTGAAATCGGGTATTTTTCGAAAATTTTGCCGGAAGACCCCCGGTTTTTTTTGCTGATCTCCCATACCGGAACCTATAGGGAGCTTATTTAGGCCTTCGTTTGCCCATTACAGATGGTGCCCTTCGCACCCCCCTAGTGAGTGACCGGGCTAGAGCCGCGAAGGCGCACCGGCGGCTAGCGCGGCGCACGGTTCATCCGGGGAGCCCGGAACGGGCTCATCGGAAGAACGGGCCAAAAGGCCTGAATTCAACATTGTATAGTGCATTTCATTCCCAACTCTGCATATGAGCCCACGTTATCTATTCATAGGGCGGCTGGGCGGGCACTCAGACTGATTTTAATCAGGGGAGCGTCCGAGGAAAGTCGACTTTTATCACAGCACTTTGGCTATGCGAGTGAAACGACAATGACAGCACAAGAGACGACTAACACACCATGCGATGACACACACGACTCGACACAAGAAGAAACGGGCCGCCTAGAGGCACAGGAGGAAGACGGGTAACCTCCACTAGGGGTCGGTGCACCCCACCCAACTTAACCCCCCCAGCAACCTGGGCCCCAAGTAGTGCACGAGGGGAGATGCCGCAAGGCGGGTAGCGAGGGAGAGGAAGGGAAGTGGGCGTGGCTACAGTAGTTAAACCCGTGGCCGCGTGCGAGGCGAGGATATTAAAAGGTTTTTTTTTTGGTTATGCGAGTGAGCACTCTGTGGACTCTCGTTTTATCTTATTTATCCTTATCCTTATCCCAGATCAACTAAGTTTATATATACGTAGTTCGCCCATGGGGGGGCACGAGCCCCCCCCCCCCCTCTCCACTCCTCCCCTGCCATGGGGGAGGAACCACCCATCCTCCTGGCATGCCTGATGGCTTGCCTGGAGCAGACTGCCGTGCTGGCCCACTCGGCTCGCCTGCCTCGCTCTTCGTGGCTTCGTGGCCTGTCGTCGTGGCCAACCCATCGCTCCAACCCCAACCCCCCCTCCGCCCCTGGTCGACAGGCAGACAGGTGCAGAGTGGGGACCCCTGAGGCTCAGGAGCGCCAGCGAGGGAGAGGCAGGGGAGGCCAGGGCCCAGCCCTAGCCTCCTCTGCCCCTTTGCCTCCTGAGCTAGCCTTCAGGAGCCTCAAGGCTCCAGGGGTCGCCAGGGGACAGGGGGCAGCTGCGCAGCTGCAGGCCTATCGTAGGCGTGTAGGCGTGCCATCGCGCGTGCCGCGTGCCGCAGGAGAGGGGGGAGAGAGCGCGGAGAAGGGGGTGGGCGGAGCGAGAGCTCCGCCCACCGAAAAATAGGTAAGGTGCACGGGGGGATTCGCCTGATGGCGGGATGGCGGGGGGAGAAGGGCCGCAGGAGCGGGTGTAAAAAGTATGCTGCGTGAAAAAAGTAAAAAGTGTAGCGTGTAGCGGGTCCGCGGCCGCGTGTGCGATGAGGATATTAAATAATTTTAAATTTCATCTTATCCCAGAACGCTCATGTGTATGTGTATAACCAGAACTGTGAGGTAACCCAGAGCGCTGAAGTGGGGCAGTGGGGGAGTGGGGGCCGCTCCCGACTCCCGACCCAGCCAGAGTACTATAACCCCCCCTTTTTTTTGTTTCGATGACGGCCCGTTGGCGCCGGTGCCGGTGCCGTCCGGACTTATTTTTGGCCGCGCTCGACGCGCGGGCAGTCGGCGCGGCAGAGGAGAGGAGAGAGGGAAGGGGGGGGGTTGAGAGTGGGGTGTCGGGGAGTGGCTTGCTAGAGAGAGAGAGGGGAGAGTTGTGCGGGTGGGTGGGTGTTCACGACGCGCGGCGTGATGCGTCTGGCGCGCTCGCTGGGCAACCGGTGTCTGCTCAATGTGCGCCGCTGCTACTCGCCCGTCAGTGCAGAGCAGCCCGCGCCACACCGCGTCTCGACCCGCTTCCTCTCAACTGGTTCGCCACTCCAGCTGGCGATCCTCGTGCTCAATGTGGACAGTATAGCGCTGCGCGGCGACTCGGTGCTTTGGAGGCTGTGGCACGACGCTGCCCTCCGCATGTGCGCCGACGGTGCCGCCAATCGCCTGCACGATGCGCTGCCCGAGCCCATGCGTGGCAAGATGTTGCCCGATCAGATCCGCGGTGACCTCGATTCGCTCAGGCCTGAGGTAGCCGACTTCTACCGCGAGCGAGGCGTGAGGATTGAGCACGAGGCGGAGCAGGACACGCATGATTTTGAGAAGTGCCTGCGCTGGCTGCAGGCTGAACAGAGCGGCGCAGACCTGCCTTTCACGGTTGTGGCGTTTGGAGCGTTCGGCGGCCGGCTGGACCACACAATGGCAAACCTCAATATGGTGTATCGCTACTCGTGTTTCTCGTCGTTTGTCCTTCTCTCAACTGACAGTCTTGCCTTGCTGCTGCGGCCCGGTCGTAATGTCATCCAAGTGGATACGGCCGCCGAGGATGGGACATGCGGGCTGGTGCCGCTAACAGGGAGGTGCGAAAGGGTTGTCACAACAGGTTTGAAGTGGAATCTAGCGGGTGATTGCCCGCTCGAGTTTGGTGGACTAGTATCTTCGTCCAACGAGTGGATCGCGGATGAGGTGACTGTGGAGACTAGCGCACCGTTGCTATGGACCAGTAACCTGCGACGTGTCGGCTCAGTTTAGCCATTGCCATTGCGTGTGTTGCACATACGAGAAGGCGATGGCGTGGCATTTTTGCGCTCGCGTGCTGTGTTGCATCGCTCCCTACTCTACTCGCACTGAACTAAGGTGGCGCGTCGATCCATTTAATGTGAATTGTTAGCATACTTGGGAGGGGGGGGGGCGATGCGTCTCAATGTTGTGACTCAATAGTGGCGACTCAAGCCTGCGAAATTTCCGGAGTCGCCGTTAGTTTGAGACACTGCTGAGACTGAGACGGGACTCTCCAGGATCATTCACGGAGGGGGGGGGGAAGGACGGCGGAGGGGGGGGGAAGCTGCGGAGGGGGGGGGAACTGCGAAGGGGGGGGGGGGAACCACAAAACATTCACGCAACTCCCTCCCACATTCCAC
>CM030939.1:4775740-4834723 GCA_018136815.1 Isochrysis galbana | reverse complement strand
ATTCACGTATTTTCCCCGGCTTGGCCGGGGAAACACAGGAAACTGCGGAGGAGGGGGAAACTGCGGAGGGGGGGGGAAACCGCAACATTGACCCAACTCCCTCCCACATTCACGTATTGCTTTCCCGGCTTGGCCGGGGAAACACCAGGGGTTGAAAATTAACGTTCAACTAGTGTTCACACTATCTTTCGTTTGAACACCTAGTTTGCCAAGTGTTCCAACTATGTGAACACCTAGTTTGCCAAGTGTTCAACGGCACAATGTGAATACCACAGGAACACCATTTGAACACCCCCATTGGCTCGAAGTGTTCACACACAGCATTGCGTGTAGTGTACAGTGTACAACTCTAGGCGCGCTGCAGCGCGCAGCGTGTGTGTGGTGTGTGTGTGGTGTGGTGGCACGACTACGCGGTGATCATGTATGTGAGATGTGAGTGTGAGTGGACATGATTAATAGTACTACTATTATAACAGCGTAACATATAACATATTAAGTACAACGATCAACCATCAACCATAATGGCAACAGGAACAACTACATCGTCTACATATTATTCACGCTCACGGGTACAGCCTCTTTGTGACAATGGCGACCACAAGGCCCAGCCAGCTCACGAAAGTTTTGAAGTATGGCCATAATGCATGGGATGTTTTCTGGAGGGATGTCCTTGGCTGCGACGTACCAAAGCATGAGATTGCGCACGTTCTCGTCATTGAGCCGCGAGCGCTCCGACGTCTTAGTGTTGTTCATCAACGAGAACACCCGCTCGCATTCTGACGTGTCGATGGGCATGACCATTGCAATCGCAGCCAAGCGCAATATCTCAGGGAAGTTTGTGCAGAACTTCTGAATCATGTATCACAGCTGAGCGCCACGCTCACGAGCCCCTGTCTCCTCTCTCTCGCCGCCGCTCGCCGCCGCCTCTCTCGCCGCCGCTCGCCGCCGCCTCGTGAGGAACGGTTTTTTATTAAAAATTGACACGCTGCCACCCGCCGCTAACTACATAGACCCCATGGGTGGAAGACGCTATGCCATCCTGCCCCCAAGGTGCCCAGACACTAGACACTAGACACTCGCCCCCTTGCACTGCTTACACAGATTTCCGCAACTACTTACTACTGGCTACTAGGTGTATGTATGGTGTGAGTGCTGTGCTGCGGTGCTACTGTGCACGCGGATGCACATCTTGAACACTACTTGAACACTTGAACACCATGTGGCATGTGACGAACAGATGGTGAACACCTTGCTCTCTTGATTGTGTGAACACCTCCTTCAGCAAGTGTATTTGGCCCAAATGGCCATGTGAACGTTAATTTTCAACCCCTGGGAAACACAGGAAACTGCGGAGGAGGGGGGAGCTGCGGAGGGGGGGGGGGGAACTGCGGAGGGGGAGAGAACTGCAGAGGGGGGTGAAATGCAGAAGGGGGGGGAAGGGAATGCAGAGGGGCCCAGTTCTGTTACCTGCATTTCTTACCTTAGACGCGTGAACAATTACCGTAACGGTAAAAATAAAACTCAAATCCTCGAATTTCGAGATGAAAATCGGCGAACCTGGACTTGAGCCCAGGGAGAATCCGAATCTGCACGCCTTGCGCGACCACGGCGAACATAGAAGACGGTATATAGCGAAGAAGGCTCGTACTCGTGCCGAAATATTCATGCCAAAAGGCCTGAATACAACAAGTCGGGAGTAGCCGCGAGGCAAGTGGAGGGAGTGGGAAGGGACGCGGGCGTGGCTGCGAGAAATTTTGTGCAAAGCCGCGCGTGTGGTGTGGATATTACTAAGTTTTTTGCAAAGATTTCAACCTGAATTGCGCTGCCGCTCACTTACACACGTCGCAGTCCGCTTCCAGGTGCGTAGGCAAGACGGAGCACAGCCAGCTTACCACGCTTGACCAGCTCACCCAGGACGGGCGAGACTCGGAGCACCTCGTCACACGCCTCACGAATACTCTCCTCAATCGCAACGTCGAGGAGCTCCGATTCACTGCATCCGGGCGTAACTACATTGAGTACGCGCAACATCGCTGGAAGAAGAGCCTTGACGGCTTCCGCGGTGGGCTGTGCAAGGGGCTCGTCACGCATCGCGAGTCGTGCCTGCGCCGCCTTGATGGTGCTGCGTAATACGGAAGAATCACTGCCGATCATAATGAGTGCGCGTGCGTTGAGCGACAGGGCACCATGCTCAAGATTGCCTATGATCAGGTCATCAATCACGCCATCCTTACACGGCACGACGAACAATGCATCCTCGGGTTGGTCGAGCAGGACTCGGGGCTCCGTGTCGATGGGGTGCAACATTAGAATCGTGGCAGCTACTCCGTCCACGGCTCGCAGGGATGTGCCCGCGCCAAGTCCACTCAGATACCTCTCGTGCGAAGCCAGAAGCTCCTCACAAATGGCAGCCCCCGGCACCCCCTTAGGCAGCTGTGCCGTCGGCAGCTTGCCCTCCTTGAGCATAACATGCGCTTCCAGGTTCTCCGCGGCCACCTCAGTCCACGAGAGCGCGTCTTCCGGGAGCTCGATGCCGTACTTCACCTTGCACTCCGTGGCAAATGCTTGCAGGTCGCCCACGAGCACTCTGGTACCAGTCCATACAATTGGCTGCAGTGCCTCCTCGGGAGTGAAACCGTTTTCGGCACAAATCGCCGCGTACTCCGCCTGCCAGTCCGATCGGAGCACCGGCTGCGCCTCGCAGCTGATGAGCGGTAGACTGGCCTGCAACAGGCTGGCGAGCG
Organism: Isochrysis galbana; assembly: GCA_018136815.1. NCBI lineage: Eukaryota > Haptophyta > Isochrysidales > Isochrysidaceae > Isochrysis > Isochrysis galbana. Next base: position 4,831,979 of record CM030939.1, on the reverse strand, counting down.
CCTCCGCCTTTGCAAACTCGACGGAGTCCGCAAGCCCGAGCACGTGGTAGCTCATGCGGCCGGCCGCGCTGTCCTCATCCATCTTCTCTCTCCCCCACGAGTAAATCCTCCCGCTCTCGTTCGCGCGCGCGCGCGCGCTCTCTCCCTCCTCCTCTCCCTCCCTCTTTGCCTCCCTCTCTCTCCTTCTCTCTCTCTCTCTCTCTCTCCCTCCCCCCCACCCCCCTCCTCTCTACCGCTCGCCCCTTCCTTTCCCTCTTCTCCAAGCCCCAAGGCAACGCAAACAGAACGGTCGGCGCGCAAGAGGCCCGGAGTTTTCTTGTAGGGAAAGTTATGTTTTTGTAGAAGATAGAAATAGGGGGCGCGAGCGGACGGGGGGGGGGGCGCGCAGGGGCGAGAGTTTTGTTGTTCGTCCCCTCTACTGCCTCCCACCTTCAAACCGCCCAATCGATGGCGGCCAGCTCCAGTGAGCCCTCTGCGCAGCTCGCCCCCTGCGCCCAGACGACTCGCTCCCCCCAGTCCCCTTCCCCGCCTGGACTACGTAGGCAAAGCTTTGCGCGCGGCGCTTCCGCTGAGCCCAGCCCTGCTGCCACGCCGCAGATTCGGCACTTGCACAAGTGCCCCATGGCGCTGCGCTAGCCAGCCTCACAGACGCAGAAAAGGCAATGACTGTCGAGGAGTACCTCAAGTCGGCCGCGCAGAAGCGCGCGACAGAGTTGAAACGTCACGGTGAGGAGCTGATCCAGCGGTATGACTCGGAGTTCAAGCGGGCCCGGCAAGTCCTACGCGATGTGGCAAATGAGCAGATACGTGCAGCTACAGCCGACGAAAGCAACAGCAGTGATGGAGCAGCAGCGCTCCCAGGAGGGGTTGTGGAAGCGACCACTGCGGTGGATCAGCAGTGTGATGCGTTCGCATTGGTTGCGATCCGCGGGACTCACAAGGGTCGCAGCTTCAAAATCGAGCCATCCTCTGACAAAAAAGTATGGACAATTGGCCGAACTTCAGACAACGACATTTGCCTGTCTGGTGATGACGAGGTATCCTCGGCGCACGCAAAAGTCGTGTTCGATCGCAAGCAATTCAAGTTGCAAGACCTATCGTCGACAAACGGAACATATGCAACCAATGGGGCCGGGTCAACATGCAAGCTCAAGCCACGCAAAAATCATGTGCTGAAGCTCGACCATCTTGTATCATTTGGTATGCTTCTTTTAGACTGTGGCCCGCATGATCCATCAGCATTTCTTCCACAGCCGCCGACGAAGACACGTCTTATACCACACAAGTCTGCGTCACTTATGCACTTACAATCTGGTCCTTGCACCCACTGCAGGTGGGTCAACATTCAAGTGGTGCTACTATGCTGATGCGCTTGAGGTGGCTGCGCAAGCCGCCAAGATGGGGTCCCACAAGGGGACAAAGTGATATCCTGAGTCGCAACGGTATCTCAACGAGGAAAGCCAGACGCGGCTCATGTTAACGGCATTTGTTGACATCGTGCGCGCATAGTTCGCGTGGTGCCTCTACCGCGATGCCCTAGCGGTTGGATAAATTGTGAGCCATCTGTAGCTTGGCCGTGTAGCTGCGGAGAGATTTTGTGAGCCAATCCAAGATGTCTCGCTGTATGCTCGGTAAAGACCACAGCTTCAAAGCGTGATTTTCGCGTAGTAGCTCTGGTGAGATCAGAACTCGCGACAGAACAATGTCTAGGCGCCCATGCATTTTGTACATGTCTCCTCTCACTGCTCGGGTTTGGGTTTGCTGCTTGTGCTCTTGCGCGCATGGCTCGAAATTGTGGCCTATGAAGAATAGACTCTGATGTTACGCCGAGATCTTGGTAAGGCATAGCATTGCAGGCTTGACAGTTAGGTACCGGTAGTGATAATAAAAACAAAAACAAAAAAGCTTTCTTATTAATCTTATTCTCGCCAGCGCGCGCGTGACGGATCGAGCATGACCACTGGCTCGATATGCAACGATTCGGAAGGGAAACGATCGGCGGAAGGCGCGGCGAAGGTGGCCGGGAGTGATGGAATGACGGGCTGGACCACCTCCTCAGCAGAGAAAGGCGGGAGGACGGGCTTGGGCGAGGGCGAGCGCGACGACGGAGCGGACATGGCTGGGCGGATCGGGACGGATAGATAGGCTAGGGCTGAGGGAGTGGAGAGGTTTGGTATCGAGGTAGTGTTGAGAACGAGGGACGAGAACGGGGACGAGAACGAGAACGAGAGCGACGAACGAAGAACGACAGACGACAGACGGTCGAATCCGTTGGACCGACGAGATGACACCACACTCACGTCAACACTCTCCACACTAACGTATCCTTATCACGGAACGCACAGGAACCTGCTGACAGACCGAACAAGGAAGAGAATGCCGACATGCCGACAAGAGAGCGACGGGGCGACGGACGATCCGACGGGGGCGACAGTTACGCACAGGCACAGGAATAAGGAGGGAATCTTTCGAAATCCAGGTGTCGTTCCGTCAATTGTGGGACATGAGTCGAATTGAGCGATCGAATGTCCACAGTTGTATATAGAGCGTTATTTTAAAATTAAATGTATACTAGGGTAAGACCAAAAGCGTTCAATTATCCCCATCCCTGCTGACACCTTTCATTGTCACCTGGAGGTTACTTGAGTCAACTTGACCCTTCACATGTTGAAACACACACGTGGTCTGACTCCATTCACTCGATTTTGGGCAGGGTGGATATATGTCGAAACAAGCGAATGCTTGTTCGTGGGGCAAGTCTCAAGGGGCATAGAGCACAGTCTTGAGAAAGAGAGAGAGAGCGCGCGCGCTACATGGCGACACAAGCCACGATCACACATCACTCACAAAAACCGCCCAGTCAACAAAGGGACACTCCGAAAACTCACGTAAACAGTCGCCACAATCAAAGAAACGAGTCCGGAGAAGAATGCAGCCAACCGAAACGAAGCCACAACGAAGAGTCTCGAAGTAAACGGCGATCACCCCTCAAGAAACAATGCCCATCCTAAAGTTAAAAGACACACAAGCCATCGGATCCGTCTAGAGTATTGTGGAAATACTCTGGATCCGACAATATATCGTTGAAATCACGATATCTCATCCCATGTTGGTTTTCCCCTCCAAAGAAAATTGATCGAATTCCTTTGAAAGCGATCGTTTTTTTTTTGGTCAAGAGCCTGGTGCGCGCTTTCAGAACTGCCCCTCTCCCTCCGCGCTCGCCACTTCTCCCGCGCATTCTGACACCCCGCGCATTTCGACACTGCCGCCCCACCCGCACGGCCCCCCTCGCCCGCCGCTCATTGACGCCACCTTCTTCTCCCTCCCTTCGGCCTCGCCGCGCCGCTTCCCCTCTCGCCGCCGCGCTTCCTCTCTCTCTCTCTCTCCACTGTGCGCTCTCCGCCCTCTGCTCTTGCCACCCGCCTCCCTCGCCTCGCGTCGTTCTCTTCCAACAGCAGTGTCCGTCTTGGTCACCAGGGTACAGAACCCCCCGTCTTGTTCTGCCCCCTCACCTCTCTTGTGACACATCACCACAGCTCATTCGTGCGCGCGCGCCCGCCGCCGGTGAGGTCGGTTAGGTGGTCGGTTAGGTGGTCGGTTAGGTGGTCGGTTAGGTGGTCGGTTAGGTGGTCGGTTAGGTGGTCGGTTAGGTGGTCGGTTAGGTGGTCGGTTAGGTGGTCGGTTAGGTGGTCGGTTAGGTGGTCGGTTAGGTGGTCGGTTAGGTGGTCGGTTAGGTACTATCCCCAAAGAAAAGGTTTATCCCATGTGGAGTCTCGTTGGGCGCTATCGGCAAGGATTGTGGCAGTGTCCTAGAGTTCCCGGCGTCCTCGGTGCCACAGAGCAGCCGAGCCCATGGGACCATGTTGGGCACTCTCTCCCTTCTCCAGATGGACACCGATCGTGATGAACTAGCGGTGCATGCAAGATTTTCAAGGGATGTGTCATGGCACCAGACCAAAGTGCTTTTTGTGCCCGCACCCGTCGGCGATGAAGCCGCACCGGATCATCCTGGCGGTCGGCCTCTATGGTTTGAAAGATCTGAAGTGTGGAGGGGCACCTGGCCAGGTGCGTTGAGTTTTCGCGGTGCTTTCCGCATAGTCTACACTTCGTGGTGGTCGCCGCCGCGAATCGGTTGCGTGTGCCAATTCTTCTGTGTGTAATGTGTTTAAAATGAGGGTGTTTGTCTGTGTGTTTTAGCAGTGGGTGGGTGTAGAGTTTTGCCACGTGCTTCCACTCTTCGTGCGTTAGCTCCAGTTTCCGAGTCCACGCTTCGCGTGCTGGCTGGGGTTTGGCCTGGGGGCCGTTCTTTATAATCACCCGCGTTATGTCGGACACGGTGGCTTTGTCCAGCTGAGTCTTCTCGTCGAGGGGTTAGTATTTTAGCTAGTATTTTATAGTCGCTTTGTAGTTTGTAGTAGTGTTATGGGCCTATAATTTCTGGGGTCGCGCGCGTCTCCTTTTTTGTAGAGGAGGATGATATCTCCCTCTCTCATGGTGAACGGGATCACACCTGTATCAAACGTTAGGTTGTACAGGTCCGTTAGGATTGGTGCGACTAGCTTCTCATGCGCCTTGTAGACTTCCGCCGGTATCCCGTCTGGTCCCGCGCTTTTGCCGGGGCCTATGCTCCGGATGGCTTGTATAGTTTCGTCTACTGTGATTCGTCCCTCCGCAGTCGGCTTCTGTCGAGGTCGGTTAGGGGTCGTTCGGTTAGTGTGATTTCGAGGGCGGGTTCCCGTCTAGATTTTTTCGGAGAGTACAGCCAAGAGTAGTATGTAGTATCTTCTGAATTCTTTCCGGATGCCGTCGTCGGACGTGGTCGTGTCGCAGGAAGCAAGAAGAACAGCAGCGCCAGGAGTTGGGCACGCGCCAGGAATTGGGTGGACACGGAGTATGCATAATCTGAACACTGTGTTGTTTACTCTAGAGGCATGAGCCTCGTAGAACGGCCCGCTTCGTGAAGCGGCCCGCAACGTTCCGCATGGCTCCCACGGCCAAGCCCAAGCCTCCCTCGCGCCCAGAGATGCCTAAACAAATAAGGGCACTAACTACAGCACCGTGCAGGCCCGCGACAAGGCCGACGATTTTCGAGAGCGAGAGCGAGCTCGCCGCGCATCACCTGAGGCATGCCATCTAGTGTGCTCTTGTCAGCTTGTTCCATGCGCTGGGAATGGGTTCCTTTGTTCCTTTGTTGTAATACTTGTGGCAATCTCAAGAAGGGAGTGTGCAAGAAGCAAGAAGAGCAGGGGATGTGTGCAGCTTTGGAGGCTTGCAGCTCGTGTGGATGTTGGGTGTCAAAGCGCGTTGAGTGACTCAGAGCCCGTTCTCGATGTCGGGGCTGATGCACGAGGCTCGCGATGTCGCGCACACATATGCAAAAAATACATTGCGAGTCACAACGAGCTTCAACTGAAAAAATAAGCACATGTCACATGTCGGCCAAGCTCTCTACATGAGGAGGCTTTCGTGCAGTTTGAGCACCTTCTAGAAACCAAAGGGTAAGATTTTATAGTGCCTAATAGAAATGGGGCCGATCCAAGAAGCTCATGCCTCTAGATGAGTTCGCTCACATCGGTATCGAAATATTCAAGTCTCCTAGAGTAGACTACTCAAAAGTAGCAATTCGTACTCTCTACTTTACTCTAGACCCTAGATACTCGTTTTATCCCAGGGCGTCCTCGCCGCTTGCCGCACTCGTCCCTCCTTTGCGGGGCGGGCGCGCGCATGGCGGCGGTGGCGGGGCACTCGCGCTGAGAGAGAGAGAGAGAGAGAGAGAGAGAGAGAGAGCGAGCGAGAGCGAGAGCGAGAGAGAGAACGAGCGAGAGAACGAGCGCGAGAGAGAACGAGCGAGAGAGAGAACGAGCGAGAGAACGAGCAAGCGAGCGAGCGAGCGAGCGAGCGAGAGAGAGAGAGAGAGAGAGAGAGAGAGAGAGAGAGAGAGAGAGGGAGAGGAGCGAGGGAAGACAGGAAGGACCAGCGGTGGGGGGGGGGGGGGGGGGGGCGAGGGGAGGGCGGGACGAAGTGAGCCAGAGGGAGATCAGCCGCTCTCACCATGGCGCCCAGTCACGGGGTGATCTGCGTGATTATCGTGGTGCTGCTCGTGCTTCAGGGGGCGCTCTACGCACACAGGAGCTCATGGATCATCGCGCAGCCGGAGATCGCGGCGCCGGCTGCAGCCGAAGAGCTTGCCCCTCCCGTGCGCAACCAGATGCACCGTGCACGCGTCGCCGATGCAGAAGTGCTCTCTGCTGCCGAGTTCCTGCAGCAGACGATGGCCAAGCCGAGCTATGCACCGCCTGCGAGCAACCAGAGCAGACACGCCTCGGGCAAAGATTGCGGCGAGAGCACCGGAACCTTTCCGCGCAATCGGATACTTATCATCCACGAGCAGCATCTGCAGTCGATGGGCTGTGACGTCCGGCTGCTGCGCTTCGTCAAGGACTTAGTCTACCTGAACCAGGAGGTGTCAATGCTCTTTCGTGGCTCCACGCCTGCTAAAATGCGCCAGCCCAAATCCAAGCAGCTTGCGTCGATTCTTCATATCGAAAACTTCGAGGAGGACCAGCTGCGCAAAGGCTTGCGTGAACCGCCCGGTCTCTACGAGTGGACGTCGTCTGAACGTTTTGCGCAACTGATGGCCAAGGGGTACTTCAACGTTGTCATCATCTTCCTCTGGTTCTGGTACGACCCGCAGCCGTCGGTCGCCGAGTTGGTGCTACCTGTGCTGCGAGCCCATTCGCCTGAGGATCGGCAGCCCTTCGTGGCACTCCTCTCGGACGACGCGCACGCCATTCGCTCCTCGCGTCTAGGTGAGGTGGAGATACACCCACCAACACGCGAGGGCTACAATGAGCGGGCGCGAAACTATTGGCTGCGCCAGAAGAACATGTACCAGCTAGTGGACATGGTCATGTACATTTCGGCAATGGACCAGGTGGCAGAGGAGGAGTCCTATCCATTCGTTCCGTATTATCACCTGCTGCGGATGCCCATTCGTGCCTTCCGGATCCTGTCGAAGAATATGCCAGCCCCGATGCAAGACCGCACATTTCTAACAACAGGTGAGGGCCAATCGAAGGGTCTGGACGATAGGACCTCGCACTTGGACGCGAGTGTGCGCATTCTGCCGCAGGGCATGCTCACTAGGCGCGCTGCCCGCGCTTGCTGGCCGTCGCAATCGCGGCAAACGCAACCAACCGCTGTCATGCGTCTTGCAGTCTCATGCAATGCCTCCCAGCTAGATGGCCCTTTCGTGTCTGGCCTCGGCGCGCCCTTGTGGGAGGGCCACTCACTTCGCAGTGTTTCGTCGTCTTACGCACCCGTTCTCCCGTATCGTGCGCCACAGCCAATATCGGATTCATTGGTAATGGTTTGACTCCAACCAACCATCTAGGCATCCAGTGGTTCCTTGAGCACTGTTGGGAAGATGTAAGAAGACAGTTGCCTGGGGCGAGAATGCGCTTGATCGGAAGGCCTCCAGGAGAGAGGATGCTCAAGGGCCAGCAGGTGTGCGCCAAGACAGCTGTGTGCAGTTTGTGCGGCCACTGACGCTAGAGAAGATGAAGGCATGCATTCTTAGAGATCTCGCACATTACGCGCTTTCCGCGACTCTGCCATCGGATCTTAGGTACCATGCGTGAAGACGGAAGACGCGCACTGCGGCTGGGCATGGGGGACACAATACGCTGGCAAGGAACAAGCCATGGGTATCGACGAGATGGGCTACCTGTCAGCGGAAGGATTACTCGAGGAGGTGAGGCAGAAATCGGTGTCCGGCTCGGATACGTCACCCGTCATCCTGTATTATGTATTCGCTGGGCTCCAAGAGATCTAGTTGGCACTGTCGTTGCGTCTGCTACTCCATCGTCGTGGACACCGTCTCTGATGGTAGAAGGCGCTCTGAGTTTCATGCGAATCCTTGGCCTGTACCTCAGGTATTGTCGTGGCGGCTCATGATAGTACCAGTTTTGCGAACAACCGGCGTCAACACCAAGATCTTGGTGGCGCTTGAATTGGGTGTGCCACTCGTCATCACGCCTGTCGCTGCCTCACCTTTCGATATTCCTGACAATGAGAGCATCGTTGCCTTTGCCAATCAAGCTGCAGATTTCACGCAGCAGGTGCGCGCTTCACCTGGCTGCCTTGTCATGCCGCTCGTCAAAGATATTTTGCGTGGTAGCGATCACTCGTTTTATGCTCCTTATGTGGATGAGTGCCTCAAGGCCAGTTTAGGCGTTCAACACTCCCCTGGCATATGGAATCCGCCCGCGCGAGTCGTCTCACCTGCCTGCCCCGTCGTCTCAGGTTGTGAATGTGTACACAACCTCGTGGCTGTGGACGCACCTTTCGCGCACAAGTCGACAACATTGGGAAAATCTGGCGGCTCATGACCCTGCGCGTAATGACGTGCGCAATGTGCTGCTCACTGTGTGTCGCGCAACGACCACCACAGATTATCTTCCCAAATGGACTCCGCCGCGCATCGTTAGTGAGCCGGAGAAGCCCGTCATTGACTTGCATCCTGCGAGCAGCGCGACGCCAGCGCGAGCCCGGAGTGCTTGCTTCGGCGCCTCGCCCACCAACGTGAGCGCACCGCCACATCCGGTGTTGCTTGTCGCTTGCTTCTCGCAGCACTGGATCTTCCCGATGTTCAACGCATACCTCACAACGATTTGGCGAGATATTTGCAATCAATGCGGTCTAGTTTGCATGCAACGGCGCGAGGGCGCGCCGTACACGTTGACTATGGGCGGCGGTACCGAGCAGCCGCCCGTCGACCTGCTTATTGACACGCACTGGTCTTTACCACTCTCCCATCTCGACAACATCCCGCACAAGCTGGTATTCTATTCTTGGGATCCGGGGAAGCTTGGGCGCCACTTCCATTATGTTGGCAACATGCTAGAAATGGTTGGGCCGGCTGAGCGCATCGTCGCGCAAACGTTGACTCGGCCGCAGACGGCCACCTATGTGCAGATCAATCGCGAGATGCGCTCAAGCGGAGGCTTCATCTTTAGCTGGCGCAAGGCACTTGCACACTTGGGCATGCCGAAGCCAGTCATCCAGAAGCTTGTCGAGGCGCACGTATCTAGATTTGCGACCAACTGGACGAGGGATCTTGCGGCGCATATGGCGGCCTTCAAGTCTGGTTGATGTAGAGCGCGATAACTCCTATAGCTAGATTTGGAGTGTCCGTCTAGCTACTCTCGCTTGCAACTCCGTGCACCAGCCGTCATGTCCGCACACGTTCGCTTTGGCGCTTGCAATGTTGCACCCGTGGAAACGCTCTATCCCAGAGCAACGTCTAGTGAAACATAGAGAAGAGGGGTTCTGGCATGGGGAAGCGATGGCACGGCCAAGGGAAGGCGGTGTCGTGCTTCATGTTGTACTTGTGCACGCTCACGCGGGCCGTCACGCGGGGCGAATAGCTCCGATACTTTTGGCTATTGGCGTCAGCACCCGGCATTGTCTCACCGTGTAAAAAATAATGTGTTTTATGTTTTAGCTATTTAGCAGCCCTAAATTAGCCCCAAAGGCTAAAGCGGCCGGCCGGTGGCTTGTGGACCGCAGGCGGTAGACGCACGCCGATCCACCGCGGAACCGGAGCACACAACACACAACACCTCATGCGATTGCGCCACCTGCTCCACCACCCACCATAAAACCATAGCATGATCCATGATATCATGATATACGCTATCTCTTAATTAAGCGGCGATGCACCTTGGGAGGTGCTGCATGTCGCAGTTGCGGTTGCAGTTGCCATGTTTTGGGTTCTTTTGGTTCACGAACGAACAAGAACAAAATCGAAAATAAGTTGCAACTTGTGAGTTCTTTTGTGATGTGTAATTGATTTTTTGTCGTTCTCAATCAAATCTCTTTTTTCTTCTCTTTTAAATCTATTCTATCTCTCTTCCTTTCTCTCTTCCCTCCCTCTTTCTCCTCCCCTCCTCGCTCTTCCTTTTCTTCTCTGTCTCCTACCGAATCTTCCTCTTCTCCTTCCACAGGAGTACCTCTCTCTCGCTCTTCTCCCCCGCCCCCCCCCCCCCCCCCCCCCCTCCCCCCTTTTTCTTCCTTCTCTCTGTGTGTTCCCTCTACTCCCCCGGCCCGCCCTCTACTCTCGCAGCTCTCGCTCTCGCTCCCCCCCCCCCCCCCCCCCCACACACACACAGCCTACTCCCTCTCCAATGCAGGTGGGCGGCAACGTCTCAATTGCGGCCTGGCGATTCGACGGTAAGGTCTCCAAGAACCGGCGGGAAGAGCGCTGGTCTCGCGCAGAGTTTGGCCCAAAGTGGAGAACCGCTCGAGTCTACGGCATTCTCATAAAGCAGATTGACAATTCCTTCTGGAAGGTGCAGTGGAGCAACTGGCCCGACGAGATCGACGAGGTACACGTTAAAGACATGCTCATCGAGAAGGACGCTGCAACCCACCGCAGCCTGCCGCCACCTCCAAGCCCTCCAGCCTCGCTGCCCGAAGCCTCAAGGTATGACACGACCTCATCCATTCATGCAACAACTGCTCAAGCCCGACACATTTCGGTCGGTGCCTGTACAGTGCCCAATTCTGACGATGATGAAGTGAGGGACGCTGCAGAACAGTCAATGCCATCGGCTACTTTCGAGAGAACTCGACCAGCGCCTATCCATGACGACGGCCCGGGCAAGCTGCAAGTATCGTCAGATGAGCCCCGCGTCCAGACGACCGGTGAGCTCGAAATGGGTCATTCGTCTAGCCGGGAGTCCTCATATTCATGCGGCACGTCGATGACTTCCGCCTCACAAGCGTTCACAAGCGCGAGCCAGAGTGCGCCTCTTCCAATGCCTTCCCACCCAAAGGAAAGAGTACGACCAGATTGGCTCGCAGATTGGATGCTTTCGGAAGAACAGCCGCCTGCCGTTGTGGACAAGACATTGTGGCAGGGTGCATCAGCAGAGGGCTGGAGGATGCTGCCTTCGTATCGCGGCGGATCCCAGCGAAAAAATTGGCTGTATTGCTCCCCGCAAGGCATCCGCTGTCGCAACAGACTTCTGGCTATGCAAGTAAGGGACGGGAAAGAAATTCCATTCGCAAAGGCTTCGAAAAGGTTACTTCCTTCGGTGTCAGAGAAGGGACGCACCACGTCAAACCAAGCCGGCATTGCCTCTCGTTGGGCGCAAATGCGGGAAAGGGAAGACGCAAAAGAGATTCGGCGAGCCGAAAAATTCCGTCGTGGGTCGCTCGCCTTTGCTCATGCACTGTGTCCTAGCAGCCTATGGCAAGCTCCCAAAATGACTGAGAGCTTATCTGATCTACGCGCTCAATTCAATGAACAGCTGCGCAAGGTCGCACGTAGAGACGCTATTGGCGGCAGTACTCAACATGCCCCAGCCCAAGCTCGCCCGGGGGCGGAACCTCTGAGATGCTCTCCACTCGATGCTGTCGACACAAGTGTTGTCACTTCACAATCGCCAGAGGCACCCATACAACCTGGGCAAGCGACCAATCAGCCGCCTGTTGTGGGAGGCATGGCGAGCGCCTTGAGAACCCTCAGCGTATCGAGACTTGCTGACTTTGGAATGCTCATCGAAGAGAGCGTTCGCAAAGGCGTGGTGCCGTCGGGGTTGCTAGAGAGCGCAAGCCATTCGGTCACTGTCACGTGTTTTGCGTGCGGCGACTCTGGGGAAGGGGCTATGCCCTGTGCTGCCTTGCTAGGCCAGTCAAGTAATGGTCATCACACGCGCATGGAGACGGCAGGAGGCGCTGCCGACGCTACTTACCGTCAGGGAGACCTTCGTCGTGGTGTTAGCACTGATGGCGCCCATAGCGATCCGGATAGGACGCGCTCCAAACAATCGCCATCTATTTCAAGAGGGCAGATTGAGGCAAAAGCAAGGCCGACATACATTTGCGGTATGTATGGGTGCAACAAGGCCAGCGGCCACAGAGGCGCATGCAATGTTGTAGATTGCGCACGCAGCGAGCGCGTACGCCGCCAGCCGCAACGGATGATCGAGGAGGTAACAAAGCAACGAAAGGCGGAGGAAGACAAGAACAAGACCGAAAAAGTAAGTGCCAATGGGCGAGCAGCGACATCGTCAGTCATTTCGGTCGTTGGCCTGCCACCCGGTTGGGAACACGTCGCAGTCGATGGCATCCGCACAACATGCACGCCGCATCCAGCAATGTGGGGTGTCGGATGGTCTAGGGAATGAAGATAACGGCGCGAATCCATTGTCGCCCGGGCTTTCCAAAAAAACCTTATAATATTCACGCCTCGCACGTGGCTTTGGGACTATACCGTGTGTGTGTGTGATGAGTGGTGAGGGGCTGTGGCTGCTGTGCATGTTGGTGTGGAAGGGCTGTGCATGACATTAACATGTGAGGTACAAATGGGAGGGGGCACAGGAGACGGAGAGACACGATCGGGGAGGGCACGTGCGGCCGAGGGCGAGACCGAGGGTTCGGCCTCGGGCAGCATGAGGACGGGCGTGACGAGCACGGAGAGCACAGGCAGACGAGAAGGGGACAGGAGCGCTCGAGCGGTGGCGCTGATCGCGAGACGAAAGAACGAAAGGGGGGGGGACACTCACGGGAAAAGTAAACACCAGGAAGGGAAAAGACGCGGGAAGAGAGAGGGATGAAACGGGGCCGGAAACTCAAGGAGGCACTCGGGGAGAGAACGGGGAAGGGGAGAGAGAGAGGGGGCGGGCCCAGTGGGCCGACGCGGGAAAAGGGCGTCGGAGCGTGACAACAAAGAACGAAAGGGGGACGCGGGGGAAAGCCCGATGGCGGGAGAAGGAACGCGATGCAAAGAGGGGGAACCGGGGCGAGGCGGCGAGGAGGGGGTCACGCGAAGGGGACCTAATGAACGGGGACGTGCGAGGGGGAACGGGCAACCCCCCCTACCCGCAACACCCCCCCCAATGCGAGAAGCGGGAACCGGGGCGAGCGCATTGCAGAAGGCGGGGAGAAAAGAAAGGGGGGTGGGCGTGCAGCGGCTCAGGCGGCGGCGACGTGCGCCCAAGAATTCGTCGCGTAGCGGACGCAGGCGTCCGCCTTGCGCTTGGGCAACCACTTCGTGAGGAAGTCCGCCGCCATGTGCTCGGACGCGACGTGGCGAAGCGCCACTTCGCCGGCGGCGACGCGCTGGAGGAGGGAGTGGTACCGGCGCATGAAATGACGGGCGCGACGATGTCCTGGGTTGCCTTGAGACAGAAGAGCTCGGCGGGGGGGGGGGGGCGGAGAGTAGGTGGGCGGGGGGCGGAGGCCGGCGGAGGCGGCGAGGAGGCGGGAGCGTGCCGCGTCGAGGGAGGGATGGCTGGTGGAGAGGAAAGGAGCAGCGGCGTCGGCGAGCAGGAAGTCGAGGATTGCGTCGTAGGTGGCGGCGTGGGAGGGGCACGGGGAGGCTTCCAGCGCAGCGTCGGTCCCCCCCCAACTCCCAAACACCCCCAGCTACGCGGGCTGAGTTTTCATTTTCTTCGTCTTTTTCTTACATGTGCTGCGCAACGAAACATCTCTTATATGGCTACTTTACGTGAATGTGGGCCTTAGGGGGAAAAGTTGGCATGCGCACGCACGGCGCCCCCGCGGGGGGGGGCCGATGCACATCGCGCCGTGCCCATCCATGCACGGCGTGCACAATGATTGCAAGTCATCACACGTGCTGCGCAACGAAACATCTCTTATATGGCTACTTTACGTGAATGTGGGCTTTAGGGGGAAAAGTTGGCATGCGCACGCACGGCGCCCCCGCGGGGGGGCCGATGCACATCGCGCCGTGCCCATAATTACAAGTAATCACAATCGAAAAGCGCCGACACGGCGCCCTCCGGGGGGGAGACACGCGTCGCAGGAAAGCAGGGAATGTTACGCTAGTCTACATTTAATTTTAAAATAACGCTCTGTATACAATTGTGGACATTCGATCGCTCAATTCGACTCATGTCCCACAATTGACGGAACGACACCTCAGAAGGGCTTCACCACGAACTCTAGAGAAGACAGAGCCTTCTCTTCGCATGGGAACGCGGCCTCAACGTCCTCGTCGTCGATAACTTGCACCACCTTTGCCCAGGTGAAGTTAGCTTGCGACTCACGAGGGCTCTGGATGCCAACTGCTTGCAGCATGCCCAGCATCCAAGCACCCGCTGACTTCGTCTGCCCCGCAAAGCAGCGGTCAGTAAGCTTGAGGGGCAGCGAGAGCAGTGTCCCGCTGCCACTGCAGCTCGACGCAGGCGTTGGCACACCTGCAGCAGCAGATGCATCCATGCCACCGCTCGTGCAGGCGTCTCGATCGATCGGCGTCCGCTATGCGCATTCCGCCCTCCCCGTTCATCAGCGGCGTTTCTGCGCCACTGCTGAAGTCGGGCGTGCAAAGGGCCACCTCTGCTGCCCCGGTAGCATCCGGGCCGTTCGTCGCTGCAGCACTCTCGCAAGCTGCAGCACTTCCGCAACACTGGGAATGCGTGACGCTAAGCCTTCGTTCGCCTTCGGAAGGAGCCCAGCCGGAGAGCGCCTGACTCACCACTGGTTGCCAAATCTGCGACACCACTGACTTCGGGCGCTCGACTGGCGACCTCTGCGGTCTCAGCAGCATCTTCGCAGTTTTTGTCGCTGCAGGACTCCAGCAACCCCGGGAGTGCGCAACGCTACCCCTTCGCCGTCTGAAGGAGCCTAGGCCCAAGACATGACCATGAATGCAAGCCGGGGCGCTCAGATGACCCGCCCGCCCGCCCCCGGGCTCTGCCGGGGTCTCTGCAGGGCCTGCGGGGACATCTTCACCCGCGCCTTCACCTGCGTTCTGCGTGCGGCATCGGCCAGCGGCTCAGTGCAGGTGCGCATCTTCCCAGTTGGAAATTTTTTATTACTGGCCGAATTTTTTATTACTGGCCGATGCTGATGCTGCACGCAGAACGCAGGTGAAGGCGCGGGTGAAGATGTCTCCGGAGGCCCTGCAGAAACCCTGGCAGAGCCCGGGAGTTGTGCTCCTGCACCGCAGTATTTTAGCTTCATGCTTCTAAAGATGCGCAGTGCCCAGCAGTGCGAGGAGATCGCGCAGCAGGCCTTGGATCTTGTGGATGCTTCTTGCTTCTTGTAAGGCAGCTGCACGGGGAGCTGCATCAAGCACACGCCACTCGAAGGGATATGCAGCATGGAGTGCGACGATGCGCATGAGGAGATGGTTGTAGCAGCCAACGAGGAAATGCCGGCGCAATGTTTGAATGCCCTGGGAGAGTTAGAGTTAGGCGCCATCGCAAAGGATCTAGATCTAACCATTGACCATTGACCAGCACACAATCCACCTTTCGCCGGCGGACGATGGTGTATGGTGTATGAGCTAGAGCACTAGGGCTAGGGACGCAGTGGCGAGACACCGAGACACCGAGATCGTGGGTCACCGACTTACTGGCGACTCAAGACACAAGTTACTACAAAACTCCGTCAGACAGAAAGGTTTGGGTTTGGGTTTGGGACGGACGGACGTCGCACAGATATATTCCCGTATTTACATGTGAATCTACTGAATAAAGTACTCCGTGGCACTGTTTCGCCTTCTTTTCCCCTCCCCCTCCCCGTCCCCTCCGCCCGCGCGGCATGCGGCGACGAGGCGCCGCGCTGCTCGGCCTCGTGCTCAGCGTACCCTCGGCGGCGATCGCGCTGCGTGTGCCGGCGCACCGGCTAGCGCGACAGGCCATCACGCCGGCCCACGCCACGCGCACCTCGCTCCTCACCGCCGCCGCCAAGCGAAGGCCAGCAGGGCGCGAGGTGGCGCCAGCCGCCATCAGCCAACAGGCGAGGGAGAGGGGCCGTGCGAGGAGAGAGGCAGCCAAAGCGACACGCGCCGCCTCGACGAGTGTAACTTCGAGTGGCAGGACTTCCACCGCCGGCCGCTCCTCTCAGGAAGAGCCCGCGACCTCCGGGCCGACGAGGCTCTCCGATCTGCCCGACTTCCGTGGGCCTGCACGGCTCCTGAAGCAGGCGAAAAAAGCGATGGCAGATGTGCCGCCGAGCCCCATCAAGGGCAACCTTAAGAAAAAAGCGGCCAAGGACGCAGCTAGAAAGATCGAGGCCTTTTCTGCCGGCCTTTCAGTACCGCTCAAGGAGCAGCTGCAGTACTTCCGCTCCCACATGCGCCGGCTGTCGCCCTTCGAGTCAGCATTGGCTGAGTTGACCCTTGACTCGTTGGTGAGCAAAGGCGGCTTGCCACTCGCCGCCGTCATCGCGCAGTATGACGAATTGCGCAGGGCAGTTGTGCGAGTCGGTAAGGAAGGCGTCGCTACTGCCGCCAACTCGACCTCTCGTGAGGAAGCTGAGCAGGCGCTTGATGCTGGTCTGCAAGCAGTCGAGGCGGCATTTGACGAGAAGCAGGAGGCATTACTCCATCTCATCTCCACGGCGCAGACGCTTCGGCGTTTGCCAAAGGTGGAGGTGGGCGCGCCGGTGGCGGTGCTGGTCGGGATGCCCAACGTTGGGAAGTCGTCCATCGTAACCGCAACGTCGTCCGGAACGCCGGAGATCAATGACTATCCGTTCACGACGCGAGGTCTCAAGATTGGGCATGTGGGCAAGTTTGGCACACCAGGGCGCTACCAGCTAATGGACACGCCCGGCGTGCTGTACCGCGCGGACGCGGACCGTAATTCTATGGAGGGCCTCACACTCGCCGCTGTGGAACTTCTCCCTTCCGCCATAGTCTTTGTGATGGACTTATCGGGCACTTGTGGGGAGCAGTCAGCTGCGCGCTTGCAACTCAAAGTGCGCGAGCAGATACGCGCAGCCTTTCCGGAGCGTCCGTGGCTCGACGTGCGTTCGAAAGCGGACCTGCCTTTGGCAGAGGGGATCACGCCCGAAGATGTACCGAATGGGGCCTTGCACGTGTCGGTTCATGAGGCTAGAGGAGTCGATGAACTTGCTGCAGCTATGACGCGCATGGTTGAGCAAGTAGCGCACTTGATCGATGCTCCCGTGCCGGAGGATGGTTTCGTAACGCCGGGCGCCCGCTGAATCGCCAAATACAGGCAGGTTGGGATGGGGATCCTTGGAAAATGGATTAAGCCGAGCAGCACCATAGCGGACTTCGCAGCCAAGGTGTTATTGTTTCTCTCCACTACGGTACCCACGGTAATGAATGTGGGCGTTCATATAAAGAAAAACGTCTTAATAGTCACGCCACACGCGCGGCCCTGCGTTCTACCTCGCAGCCGCGCCCTTCGTCCTCCCTTCCTTTTCCCATCTCAACTAACTTTATCAAACTTTAAAATATTCTTACCGAGGGCGCGAGCCACCAATACCAATACCCAATACCGGTGGCGCAGGACTACCGCGCTCACCTGCTCGCACCTTACTTGTCGCGTTCAGGCGCGCAATCTGCGCTCTAGGGAGGATGTAGGTCTTTTGCCTCCATTTGGCACCACCTTGCACCTTGCAAGCCGGCTTAGCCTCTCAAGTCGATCCTCCGTAATTTTTTCCGCAAGAGGGGCAGCAAATATCGAAACGATCTTATCAACCGGAAAATGCTAGGCTCCACCTTACACTTACACGAGCATATTCGCATGCCTACGAACTTTCAGATGGGAAGGAAGACAACACCGAATGGATGTTAGTGCTCGGTGACGGGGGCGCGAGGCGCCCCCATTGACCCCTATTATAACAACAGGTTGAAACCCCGCCACACACAGAGATACTTGATGCATTTGCTGCTTGAAAACGCCACTTGAAACTAAGCACCTTCCGGCTGTATCTCCTATCACGCTTGTTTTGCTGAACTACTACCTCACTTAGGAAGCGCTTGTAAGTACGAGCGATGTGGCCAAACGCGGCGAGCAACGCGTTGTAGAACGCAGGCCCCTTGACAGTGCATCGCTGCCGAATCGATGACTGCACTATCGTGATGGTATCACTCGGATGGCAATATTGACTCACGACAGGTTCGGCTGCGGCAGGTCAATGCCGCGCAAGTTATACTCCCATGCGTTCGGGTTCTTCCCATGCCTTCTGATGAGACGACGTGCGTGTGGACGCCATACCTCCACCAATGACCACTCGACGCCCATGTAGCCGCCCATGGCACGCAGGTACTGAATGGCCCGCACGAAGTATAGGATCTCCACCGGGAAGGCCGTAATTCGCCCGAGTGCAAGCACAGGGTAGTTGGGCGAGGTCGGATCTTGCGAAAAGGGCTGCGGAAGAGGGCTCGTGTCGTACCACTCTGTCGCTGTGGCCGCTACTGCGGCACGCTGTTCAGCGAGCGGTCTGCTGGAATTCCAGCGAATACCAAGCCCTTGGAAAGCAGCCACGACATCCTCGGATGAAGCGCGACCGGCAGCGCCGCCAGCAGCGCAAAGCGCCTCGACCATTCTCGCTAGACGCAAGCGCATCGAAAGATCGTAGGACTTAGTCTGGCCAAAGTCAACCAGCCCAACCCTGAAGCCGCGTAGACCAGGACGAATAACGATGTTTCCTGGATGTGGGTCAGCATGCACGCCTTCGAAGCCATCCTCAAACAGCATACGGCCGTATGCCTCCGCAAGTGCTCGCAACAGCCTTCGAGAAGCAGCACGCTGTCCCCGAGTTAGCGAACGACTAGATGTGGTTGCGGAAGATGCAGATTCCTCAGTAATAAAGGTTCCTACGCCTGTATTAGTGTGTCTAGTTGACGACCGAGCCCGTGTGCGCCTAAGGCGCCCAAATATGTCGCCCACTGTAGGCTGGCTCAGGGCTTGTGGAGCTGAAGGGTTGTCCAAGACATGTACCGCAGCTTGGGCAGCGTCGACTGCTCTTGCAGCGCCAACCTCACGTACAAGGCGCGATAGCTGCATTCCGGGCAAGAAGTCCATCACCAAGACACGTTTAGTCACCATGCCTGACACAGAGTGTGGAACCTGGACCGGTGGTCGGTAGAACGCTGCTTCTCGCAGCCACCGAAACCGACCAGGAGGTGGTCGACGGAGCACCTCCGAGACGGCGTCCATCGCCCTCGCCTCGCCGATGAAGTCAAATTCGTGCTCCATCTCGGAGTCTACTTGATCCAAGATCACCATTGGATCCCAAGCGAGCGAGGAGCGCACAAAAGGTAACGAGAAAAAAGCGCGAATGTTGCGAAGGTCACGCATCATGAGGTACTCGGCACGAGGGCGTTGCACCTTCACTGCGACTGGTCGGCACGACCGCCATAGCCCACACCATCGACGCGTCGGGTGGAGCCATGCGCGATGAACTTGAGCAATGGAGGCCGCCCCAATCGGTGTATCATCGAATCGCGCGAACGCCTCATCGATTGAGAGTCCGAGCTCAGCGCGCAGCACTGTCTCAACCTCTGTCCGACGGAGTGGCGGGCACCGGTCCTGAAGCCTCGAGAGCACGGCAATCCACTCGGGTGGGCAGATATCTGGGCGCGCGCTCAGCCACTGTGCGCCCTTCAGGTGGAAGCCTTGCAGATCGATGGCTATCGCGTAGAGCTGGGCGCCCCCCCACTCGTGCTGCGCCGCCCAGGCTGCCTCCACTTGGTCCCCCCTCAGCCGCGAGAGAAGGTGGGTACGCAGCGCGAAGCTCTTGTACGAGCAGAAGATGTAGCCGGCGCGCGCGAAGAAGTGCAGATTGCGCCGCGTATCACGTAGCGGCTGCGCGAGAGTGTGCCCTGCGCCCCGCCGCCTCTCGGCGGCCGATGAGACCATCGCCTACCCGCGAGCAGTGGAGCAGGTCTTCCCGCTTGTCGCTTATCCCTGATTCTTACTTTCTTACTAGCTATTATAGTCTAGGGAGACGGCGAGACGCGGAGCCGACGCATCCCTCCCCTCCCGGTATCCCTCCCCCCCCCCCTCCCCCTCCCCCCCCCCCGCGCGCGCACACGGGCGCACTGTCGCCCCTCTCGCGGGCGATGCGCCGCCGCGTGCTCACCGCC
Organism: Isochrysis galbana; assembly: GCA_018136815.1. Lineage (NCBI taxonomy): Eukaryota > Haptophyta > Isochrysidales > Isochrysidaceae > Isochrysis > Isochrysis galbana. The sequence goes on along the minus strand of CM030939.1, from coordinate 4,812,097 downwards.
GCGCTCCACGCGGCGCCCGGCGCGAGGAGGGCCCTATCGACCGGCGCGGCCGCCTCCACCTCTGCAGAACAGGCAGCCGACTCACTCGCATCCCTGCTTAAGACCCACCACATCACGCCCTCAGCACCGCTAGACCCGCCGAGCCTCGCGAGACGGCTCAAGTTCCTCGAGGCGCTTGGCGTGAAGGACCTCGCCAAGGCGGCGCGCGCTCGGCCGGAGCTGCTGCACACCGAGCCGGAGGCCCTTGCTTCTCGCCTCAATTACCTCCTCGGACTCGGTGTTACCAACCTTAGAGCCGCAGTTAGGCATGCACCTGCGCTGCTCACCAGCAACCTGACACACGACCTCCATCTCAAGGTTTTGATACTGGGCTCGCTCGGCGTCACAGACATCGCCAAGTTCATCGAGCGCTATCCACGCATCGTAAATCTCGATTTGGAGACGCAGATGCGGCCGGCTACTGAACTCCTCCGGTGCGCCGCATGTTCCAGCCTGCGGTGGCCAATCCAGAAGCCATTTTGCTTGGGCTTCAGGCAGCGTTTTGCTACCATGCACCCCAGCCAGGCTGGCGAGACCATCTTTTGCCCCCCTCGGGTGAATATCATCCGTCTACTCTCACAGATCCATTGATGGTTTGGATATTGGGCGCGTGATGAACAAGATACCCACGATCGCCTTCAACGTAGACTATCTGCGCCAACGCATTGAATTCCTGCAGGAAATCGGCGTGCAGAAGCTTGGGCGAGTGATCACACGTCACCCGAATCTTTTGGCGTACTCTGTCGAAGGGAACATGCGACCAAAGGTGAGAAGATGTACCGCGTGGATCCAGCCACGGCTGCACTGATTTTTTCGCAATGATGATCACAAACCGTTGCGTTCCAAAGGCTTGCCAATGAGGAACACTTCAAGATATCCATCGACTGAGCGAAGAGCACTCCCCTTGTGCACCTTTTTCGGGCTTATTCATGTCGCGCATATCATATACTCCAATGCATCACTCCCACTGGCTCGCTCACACTGCGTTCGTCCACCCACGCTCACTGCTTAGATACAATGGTTTGGCGAGAAGGGCTTCTCCGATGTAGCATCTCTCATCACCCATAACCCATCACTGCTCTCCATGCCAATCGAGAATCGTCTCGCTCCGACTCTTGAACTACTGCTCGGCCCGCTCGGGCGAACAGTGGGAGAAATCGAACGCTTCCCGCGCATCTTCAACTATTCTATCGAGCTCCTCACTCTGCGGCACGATTTTCTTGTTGAATCGGAGAGGAACGGAAAGTTCGGCTTGACAAGAATCTACCGCTCGTCGCCCTATACTTTTGCGACAAAGCTCGCAGGTAGATCGATCGATGAATGGGAAGACTTCCTTGCTCGTCGCGCACGCCATCGTGTTGGCAGTCCGCGCGCGGGAGATCGCTATCTGGCGCGCATGGCGGAGGCGAATGCTAAGAGTGACGCACGCCGCATGGCCATACAACATGAGCGGGAACGAGTGGCCAAGCTTGTGCAGGAATATGGTGCGTCCGCAGCGGCTGATTCGCCTGCTGAAGCTGTCGAATCTGTCAAACAAATGCTTGAGCCGCAAGATGAAATCTCGACTGCACAAAAATCCACGCATGAGGTGGCAACTGAGAATTTAGGGGGTGGCTCAGAAGTGGCACAAACTCCGAAGGAGCCGGTGAATTCAACATAAGCTGGAGAGATGGTGAGGTCCATGGTAGTGTTGCAAATTAAGTCGTCGAACAACTTTCTCTGTGGTACCAGCTTTCAACTCGAGGAAGCAGCTATGATGTCGTTACCCTGAAGCCATTCTCTACGCAATCCCTCCCTCTCCCGCCTGTGCCTCCCGGCTCTTGAGCCCGTTGTATATTGATATTATCGGGATATTAAAACTAGTCCCACGTGTATTTGAAAGAAATCCAATGCGCGCACGGCGTGTGCATGAGACCCTGATGCGGGCGATCACCATGCGCAGAGGGGCGGGGTGTATATCGATCACCTCCGTCCTAGGTTCGAAAACTAAGAGCAACTAAGAACTTTGGTTTCAGGTTCTTTTTACTTGCTTACTACCTCCGTTCCCAAACTGAGATGTGAGAGAGCCTTTGGGAAGCAAGGGTAACGGCGGCAACTAGAGGAGAGGAGGCACTCCACAGAAAAAACCTTCTAACATTCTCACGCCTCGCACATGCGGCTTTGGGACTCCGTCTGCCGTGCAGCCACGGCGAGAACCATCCACATCCACCCCCCTGCGCTGCCTCTTGCCTCTTGGCATGCAGGGGGGACTCACACTCAAGACAAGAGGGAAGACATGTGACATGTCTTGAGGTGGCGTGGTGGCGTCGCTGCCCATGCCTAGCGCAAGGGTATAGCGCCCCCACTCAGACATCACCTTCCCCACAGCTCCTCTCTGACTCTCTGATGAGTTGCTCCTCACCCTCCCATTAGCCCCCATTGCCTGAGAGACCAAAACAGGATCCTGGCGTAGGGGATTGTCTGAGTCTGAGTGTGGAGGGAGGGGCGCTCTGGCTAGCGCAGGCAGAAAGCTAGTGAAGAGCTGGATGGCATGAGGGGGGAAGGGTGCTTGCGCTTGCCGCGTCAGGGAGTCCTGTCTTGAGTGAGCGCTAGTCCCGCCCCTTCGTCACGCCGCGACCCATAAAATTGGTGAAATCCTTTATATTCACAGGCCTCAAATAAGTAATTTATACTAGTAACAATAGACAGTAGCACAAAATTAAATTCAAATCATCAAAGCAGTCATACAAGCTGCAGCTAGGTGCTACAAGCATATTGAGAGCATATGTGCACATCTAATAGAAAGTGAAATGTGTATAGAAAGCATACATGAGGTTAGCAGGCAATCGTGTCACGTGAATGAAATCATGAGCAATCCAATCTGTGGCACAGCAAACAAGCGATTGGCTTGGACGTTCAGTCATCTAGTTGGCAAGACGTTCTTGGATTGAGACGCCTACAGTTGACCGAAGACCAGAGCGACTATGGCACGTGTACGTTCCGATGTCAACACCGACAACGTGCACTACACAGAAAAGAAGCGCTCGCACTTCACATCGTTGTAGGAGCAAGCACAGGTGTCTTCATACTAACTTCCGGGCTCAATCTTGCCATGCTGGCCGTGATGCTGCTGGAATACGAGTGTTTTGGGGCATGGAGTTCCGCGGTTTGGGCACGCTCGATCCCCGTCCGAGCGATGTAGTCCTTGCGTTGGACAGCCGCTGCACCAAGCGCTGGTTTTCGCGGGCGATTTTGTCCTGCTCCTTTTGCCTGTTGATGGCATGACTCGATCGTTTGGGACCAGCATGGGGTGCAGCAGTGGCGAGTGAGCCCGTCCGTGTCGCCACGGCCGTGAGACGGTTGACAAGATGCATGTTTCCCTTGTCAATCGCTTGCCGCTCATCCTTACTGTACGTCTGACCACCCCATCCACCTTTTCCCCGGTTTGCCTCGATGTGCGCTGGGAGTGCCGTCATGCTGCCTGGCTTGGGTCCCGACCGCCGCGGAGCCCCGACGTGGGCCTGCTGCACCGCAGAGGCTTCCTGCTCGGCGAGCATCATCTTGAGGCGCTCGTTCATCGCGAGGGCCTCCATGAGTGCCGCATCGTCGATATCGCGCTGCTCGCCGGCAGCGTCGAACGGCTCGTCGGCCATGGCTGTTTCAGGTTTGACCTTCTGATAAGAGGGATTTTGATGGTGCCAACGGGTCGTTGCGAAAGATGTTGTAGTGGGCGGGGGTACCACGGTAGAACTTATAGCGTCGTAGGACACCATGTCAGCTAATAATAAAACAATAGAGGCACTACTCCCCATAGCCCGGTACTATCACGACACCCCTCACTCAGCGCACCTGCCCATACGCCTTGACGTGTGTTGTCCCTAGGCACATACGCATATGCACCCCTGCGAATCTCCCCCTCGCAATCGCAACCCCCCGGCTCCCGGCTCCCATTATAACTTATATTATTTATAACTCCCCACAAGCTACGTACAATGAGGGAAAACCTATTGAGGCGGACCGACCTACGTCGGGCGACTCTCCGGGAAAAAGTACCGGGGGGGGGGGAGGAGGAACCTCTCGTCATGAAAAGAAACGGCCCTTACAACTCTTGCCGCGAGCGAGCTTTCCTCGAGAAATGAAAGACTGCAGACTGCGCCTCGAGATACCTGCCACCATGGTTCCCGTAGGCCGTAGGCGCCTTGAGCCTCTCCCTCCTCCCTCCTCATCCCCCTCCTGTCGCCAGCCGCCCCTCTCCGCCCGTTTGCTAACGCAAACGAGACCCGTTACTCACCGCACTCCATCAGGGGGGGTGCAAACAAAACCCCCCCTCTCCCTCTCTCCCTCTCCGTTCTCCTCCACCTCTGTTCCTGCGGCGCGTCGCCATGCGGCGCGCCACGGCCTGCTCTCAGAGGCCCTTTGGGGGCTCCCAGAGGGCCACCCAGGGCAGCTCAGGGGACAGTGGATGCTGGGGCTCAGCCCCTGGCCCCCCCTGCCTCTCCCACGCTTGCCTCGCTGGCCCTGGGAGTGGGAGCCGCCCGAAGTCCTCTGTCTGCCTGGCGACCAGGGATGGGGGGGTAGTCAGCTCGAGGGCAGGCCCATGCTGGGTGTGGGAGTGCGAGTCACAGCCCGCGCCCACTAGGGGTCTGGGCTAGAGTGTTGATTGCCCAACCCTTGCCAGAGGCAGAGGGCAGGGGCTGGGGTTGATTGTACGGGCCCACCCCGGGGGGTGTCCGCGATGGAGAGAGGGGGGCGCGAGGCCTCCATTGACCCCCACTTATAAAAGTAGGTTGACACCATGTCAGCTAGTATTCCTAGCCACATACATCGGATGAGCCATGCGCCAACCCACATCGCGGGGTAGGGGCTCCGTTGCCGTCGAAAGGGGAAGGGGGAAGGGCTTACGGTCCCTCAGCACTAAGTTTTATACAAACACAACAATAAAACTCTGGCGGATAGTCCGTCCAACAGCCATGTCCGCCCGGCTCTTGCGTCCATCGCCTACGACGCCCCAGCCGGGGCTGAATGAGCCGGAGATCAGTCGACCGAACCTTCGTGTCCGCCCCGGTGCTCACGCAGAAGCCGGCCTTTCAAGTGCCGCGTTAGCGCGAGGGCACCCGCCTAGTCCGTGAGCGCGCCAAGCACATCGGTCTGCGCCACGCTCACCACCAGCGCTGATGGAGGGGGCTCTTACCCGCCGCAGCCGTCGAGAGGCTGGGCCACAACCTCTCATACTCCAGGGTCGAAGATGGGCGGAAGCGCCTGAGCGCAACCGCTTGCGTGGGGCTGTAGCCTTACAACCTGAGCTGAGCTTGCGGAGGTTGCGGAGCTGTCCACTGCCACCAGAGTCTGGTTTGACAGACGGGGCTGCAGGCCTACGTCCACTGCCTAAATACTTACTTCCTTGCAGCTACGCGCGTGTAACTCAAGAGTGCAATCACAATCTCTCATTCCGAGTGGGATAGACGCACCCATTCCAATCACAAGTTATCCTCGGCAAAATGGTCATTCAAGGACACTCCAAGGTTAGTTGCAAGCCTTGACGCATATCTGCATAGCACCTCGTCATGCTGATGGCTCAGGGCGTCCATGAGCCGCTCTACTCCAGCCGATTTGATTGGGGTGCGGGCAAGCTCATGCACCCCGATGTTGCCGAGTGAGTAGAGGGCAACTCTGCCCGGCAAAAGATGTTGAGCGCTCGGTCCTTCCGCTCGCGCCGCACAGGCGAGGAGAGCAAGCTCGATGCAGCCCACCGGGGCCCCAGCATCGCACAAGACGGAAACAAGCTCCCCTCCATTGCGCGCCAGATTACCCAATGCACCGGCCGCATTGACACGCGTCTTTGAATCGGAGTCGGTAAGGCATCTCACGAGAGGCTTCACCGTGTGTACCAATTCCCGGTAGAGATAAGCTGAGTGGAAGCCAGCATTCCCCACTGCGAAGGTAGCAAACTTCCGCACGGTAGGGTCAGCATCTGCGCAGCATCGCGCTAGGGGCAGCAAGAGTGAGTCTCGCCGGGCCGGCTCGTAGAAAGCGGACGAGAGGCGGAACAGATTGCCTAGTAAACAGCATGCCTTTGCACGGACAGTGGCGGCAGGATGAGACAAGAGCGGATGGAGATACGAGGTCAGACCTGCATCAAGAAGACTTTCGCACCACCTTCCTTTGAAAGGCAAATCCGATGTCGCATCACCTAACGGGCCCATCGCGGCTGCCGATGTCGCTGAGCGATGATCCGCGCAACGTGCAATCTGCGCAAAGAGGAGGAGTGCGTTTGCGAGCGAGGCGATCGAACAATCCGGGTGCAGAAGGCACGCGGCGGATGTGGAAGAAACGCCGCCCGAGTCCACGAGCTGAACGAGAAAATTGCGAGAGCCAAGAGTGAGCCGAGCGAGGAGCCCGACAGCAGCCTGGTCGAGGAGCAAAATCGAGCAAGATTAGTTTGGGGTGCTATGACAGTAAGAGCGATGGTCTGAGCAAAGGGTGCTTAGGACAACTTGGTAGGCTCAGCAAACATAGGCGATGCTGAGTTGGCAAATTCACCTCTCTATCGTGTGGGTGCGCGTGTGGTATAGCGTCGATGAGGGTACCCACAAGCTGAGAAGAATAAAGCCTTTGCTGCAAGCGCACGAGCTCCGACGGGTTGGCTTCACCCCCCGCAGCAAATGGTAAATATAGCGCGCGTGAGGCAGCGCGCAAGAGCAGTCCGACTGCGTCGACCCTGCCGCCAAGCTCGACTGGCGCACGCGATAGCGCGCGCAGAGCAGACGGCTGGACGGCAGACAAGAGAGACCATAGAAGGGAGCCTTCAAGTAGGCGAGATGCTGAGTTCTTGGATTCATGCCCGAGGGCCTCGACCAACGAAAGCGAGATCGCGAGCACGCCATGAGATGAAAGAGCTCGGGAGGGTAACGCCGTCGCGATTGCATGCCAGAACGGTCCGTATCGGAGTGGGGCGCAGCATGGATGGCCAATAGGGAGGTGTCTGAGCAGCTGGTAGATGAGTGCCGCGAATCCATCAGCAGTACCTTGGCTAGACGATGTAGACCCCACATCATCCATGTTGTCAACATGGGAGTGGGTGGAAGGGTCGGAGGTTCCATGCTTGGCTGATGGCTCGGCAGTGGTAAGATGGAGCCAACGTACGGTCAACTGCACAAGGGCTGCTCCTGCTTCACTAATGCACGCTTCTAGGAGGGGAGTATGGCTCGCAGCTCCCTTGCTTGCTCGGTAAGCGTTCATATCATGGACTCCGTCTTGTAGGTTGGTCAGGTTGTCTGATGCATCACGCGGTGACTTTTCAAAAGCTAATGCAAGGCATGCAGCTGACGCCTCGGCGATGCAGGCGTCCGTCTCATGACCACGCCGACTGCGCTGGCATGTCGCGGGGCTAGTCTTTGTGGCCAATGGAGATGGGCCGCCTGCGCCTGATGACGGAGTCTTGTTCCCGGCGGAGGGCTCAAGCGGAAGCAATAGCTGACGTGCGCGCGTGTACAGGACCGAGCGACTGGACAAATCATGCAGGCCGACCTCGGTCTGGCTATCCTCGCTGTGGTCGCCAGATGCTGGCAGTGGAGGATTGGGGCTATCTAATCGGTAGATCGCTTTCCCGAGTAGGCAACGGAGCAGTGAAAGCGCTGCGAGGTGCAATGCACGATCAGCAGCAGTGTAGTCAGACGAATTCTCTATGGATGTGGTGGGAATGTGCGCCCATAGGCTGGAGAGGAAGTGACCATCTACTGCAAGCGCGGCAGCCAGCTGTGCGCTGGTGCCACAGCAGGTGGTGAGTAACTGAAGTGCGGCGAAAGGTGCGGGTGCTCCCTGACGCACCCAGAAGGCAGCCGCATGGGCATGATGCAGGACTTGCTCAGCTGCGCGATTGCGAAGTGACCTCCACGCTTTAGCTAGCTCAGACGTCGGAACAGCCTCCGATTCCACATGTCCCGCCGACGAGGTGCGACGAGCAGCAGTAACTCCATTATCGAGAACGTGACCTTGTGCTAGGAGGAAGAGAATATCGAGGGCATGCAAAGCTTGCCCCATGTTGCACATTGCTCCCCCATCAGACTGAGCGTCTAGCGCCTTCGTTACAGATAGCACATCTACTTGCACTAAATCAGGCGCGGATGCCGAGCTGCGGATGCTAGGTTTTGCAGAGAGATGTGAGCACAGAGCCTCCAAAGATGCCGATGCAAGAATCTCATGGATCACGAGCAAGCGCAGGCTTAAGTCGCTGCTCGCGGCCGCAGTTGCCATTCCCATGGCAAGGGTTTTGTCATGCATTTTGCCACCCATTGGATTTGGGTGGGAAGACGAGACGGCCGCTCTTGCACCCGCGCACTCAAGGACGGCGAGAATCGTACCAAATGTTTCAGAGCACATCTGAGGGTGGGCGAGTAGCACGGGAAGCATAGGCACGAATTTTGGCGCAAGAGCTAAGGCCCACGACTCGATCGCCGAGGAGGCCTCCTCGGCCAACCTCCGTGTCTGCAAGATCGTCTCCGATGGGGAACCGGTTACTGCAGGAGAACGCATTGGCGACCGCATGACGCGAAGGCACCGGAGGCAGAAGGAACGTGCTGCCATGTTTTCCGAGCTCGCCTCAAGGCAGCGTCGGAGGCAATCGCATAGCAGTGCAGGAAGCCTGTGAGCGCCTACGGCGGCCATCTCTGGACGACGTAAGAGAACATCCAATAGATGGAGTATCGCAGAAGGACCAGGTGAAGCCACTTCCGAGAGGATGTCGGCTTCGGGTGCTTCCCGGCATACATGTGCTGGCCCGTCAGCCCAATGCATGGCGTCGACCTGGACTTGTAAAGCACGTTCCAGCATCGTCCATTCTGACCGACTCCTGCAGATGGCGTCACAATCCGCAGAAGAGCCCAAAATCTCTGTCAGACGATGAAGCAACAAAGCGGCTTTGGGGGAAGCCAATTCAGTGCCAAGAGTCGAGAGTAATCGACCCACTTCGTTGGATATGTCGTGTACAGTGCCTGCAGCAGATTTGTGTAACAATTCGGCCGATTCCTCTTGAGATTCTTGGGCCTGGGTGTCAAAATCCGCCCGCGACTTTGCAGCTTCGATGTGTGCCGTGACTGATGACAGACTCGCTGTAAGAGATGGGTGAGAGGCTGTTGGTGACAAGCTTGGCGAGCTGACATCGTGACAGGTCTGGGACCCAGCGATTTGGGTCTCAATCGTTGACGGCTGCACGGTGGGTCCATTTTCGTCGGTAGTTCGAACGTCAACTCTTCTCGGCCTCTCCACATGCAGACCAAGCTTAAGGTCCGACATGGACATTTCCTCCATGGCGTTGTGCAATCCCAGTGACTGCTGCGCAACCGGACACCCGCCAGCGCCACCAACATGCCCACCAGCTGCTGGAGACATCAATGGTTGCATCGGCTGGGGAGAAAGCGCGTGGTTAAGGCTATTTCTCGCACGCGAACGATCAGCGGTCGAGGTCTCCGCGCAGTCTCCTCCTACAGCAGCTGCATTGCAAGGTGGTTGCTTCGGTACATGCACAAGAGGGTTGCTGCCACACGAAGTCAACGGCGGCACAGGGCCCCTATGGCAGGGCGCCGCCGGATAGGCGGTCGCATGATTCTCTGCGCTGTTCAGAGTTTCAGGGCTATCTTGCTGACGCCACAGATCTTGCTCACGTCTTGCCACGAAAAGCTTTTGCGCCCGGTCTATTGTGGGCCGTGTGTCAATGAGCTCGAGGTTTAGTTCCTGGGTTCGTCCTAGCAAGTGATAATGTGCCGCCGGCTGCCCCTTGTGCTCTATCAGCGCTAGGGGAGAACGGGAAGCAGCCGATTGGGTGTCAGCCATGGTTTCTTCAATATGTGGAAGTCCGCAAGCAGGATGCCCGGGCCCATTATTCAACGAGTATTGCTCATGCGACTCTCTCCTGCTATCCTCAGTGTATTGTGCAACCGTCTCCAATGAGGAGCTCTGATGGTTTTCAGCCGCTGACTCCATGGCCAGATTTGCAGCCGCTGACTCCATGGCCATCTGCCATCTGACACTATTAGAAGCATTCATATGGCCCGCGGCATGGCCAGGCAGTGAGCGCGGAGAAGCTTCTGAGAGCTCTCGTGTTGGCGCTCGGAGATTTCCGTTACCGGGCCCACCATCGAGCGTTGAGCTATCGCATCCCATCGACGGTGTCCTGCGCCTGCGCTCCTGCCGTTCCACCCGGATTTGCAGCGAGGATTTTCGCGGAGTCTGAAACTGTTGATCATGTGCCCCGGTCGGCGATACCCTCGTATGGGGAGGTTCCATGGCCAGCTCTGCCGTATCTGCAGCACCAAAGGGGAGCTCCTCGCCTGCATGGCAAGAACCTAGCTCGCCAGTCGCGGTGGTTGCCCTTGGATACGAAGCAGGAGCCGCGCCCTCGGCAGGAACAGCCAAGACAGACCGGCTCTCACACAAGCCTAGAAGGTTGGCCTCTGCTACTGCCTCGTCGCTCTTCGCATGTTTTCCAAGCACATCCCTAGTAACATGCAACGCGGGCCCTGAAGCGACGTTTGCATCCGGAGTTGAGGTGCAGCTCTCAATTATCGCACTTGCACCTATCTCCAAATTTACCTGGCCATCCGAGGAAGCTTCCGCCACATGCTTTGGATCGGATGGCGTGAAGTGTCGCCCGTGGGCTCCGTGTGCTTCATCGAAAGCTGGTAGCACCCGTGCAGTCGACGAAGAAGCCTCGTTTTTCATAGCAACAACATATGTCGGCTTAGATCCCTGCTGCAAAACTTGCTCTTCCGAATGCCCATGCTGATGACACAGCGGCGCCGTCTCTTGCACGTAGTCGGACTGCGCCCCGAACGGTAAGACCGACAGAAACGCGTTTGGAAACAGGGTCCGAAGGCGCAGTGCGTGGTCTGGTACAATCGGCGGGCCGATAGGATCCGCCTTAGTTAAGAAGGGATGGTGAAGCAGCCTAGGCCAGCTGAGCCTGCGGCGGGGGTCCTTCTGGAGCAATCCGTCGAGGAATGAGCGGAAATCGGGTGATATTCCAGGGGGCCATATGATATCTGCAGTAACAATCATCGATACCAAGGAATAAATGTTGTTTGTATAGAAAGGAGGCTTCCCAGCATACAGCTCGTAGAGGATCACTCCAAGTGCCCACAGGTCGATTGTGTAGTCGTATGGGCGCTCCTGGACGAGCTCGGGTGCCATGTACAAAGGAGTGCCTTTGATGGAGGCGAGGACTGTTGTTTGATGCGACATAGCGCGCGCGAAGCCAAAGTCACAGAGCATGACGCGCGAGTTTGCGCCGATCAGCACATTTTGGGGCTTCATGTCACGGTGAATTACCCGGTGAGAGTGCAGGTAGTGCAGAGCTCGCACGAGCTGCATTGCGATGGGTTGGATGGCGCCTTCGGGCAGTGCACGATCATCCTGAAGTATCTCGAAGAGCTGGCCCTACCACACGAAGCGCATCAATTGAAGGTGTGATGGGGCGGTGAAGTCATATGGACACCCTCTGCGTATTGATCAAATTGCACGTGCGTGTACATGCTCACAGCTCTAGCCACGGTAGTGTGGGGAGAGCATTCACCTGGGCATATTCCGTGACGACGCAGAAGTATTCATCCGTTTCGACGAAATCGAGCATTTGCACAATATTCTCGTGCCGCATGCCCCTCAAGATGTCGATCTCTCGGCGGAGTGCAAGCAAGTCGGCCGTGTTGCGTCCTGCCTTGGGGATAAACTTGATCGCGACGATCTGGCCACACTTGAGCCGTCTCCCCTTGTAAACCTTACCAAAGGAGCCTTCACCCACAAGCTGTAATGTCTGGTACTGATCCATCGCTTCGGCGACACAGAACGTCCCTCTCGGTATGCAGCAGATGGCCGCACCCTCAGACTCTTGCGCTGCAATGCCCTTTCCCTCGGGCTTGGGTCGTCGGTTGCGTGCGGCCCGCTGCCCTAACCCAATCTCCTTTCACCCTCACCCCCGATATGTGCCAGCAGGGAGAGAGAGGAGAGGGAGAATGAGAGGGGGGAGGGGGGGGGGCGACAAGCGCTCTCGTCCCGCCCCCTTGAGAAAGGGCCTCACCCCGTCGGTGAGAAGCGAGCGAGCAGCGGTTGGCGGCAAAACGGAGAAAACAAAACACGATAGGAATTTACAAAAACTTCGTCGAGATGCACGTATCACATATCGAAAGCTATCTCTATCTCTTAAGGTGGCAGTCTGGTGGATCGGGGGGGGGGGGGGGGGGGGGGGGCTGCGTGCAGCCGTGTAGCGAGAGTGGGGAGTGGCTTCGCGCGAGGCTCTGCGCGCCGTGTGCGGCGAGAGCTGGAGGGCCTGGCGGCCGGAGGCGATGTCAGAGGGCCGCACAGGCGCAGGGCCGTCTAGCGAGTGGGAAGGCCCCCTCCCACTCCCACTCCCACCCCCACCTACCACTCCCTCGAGCGAGAGCGAGCATTGGAGCAATTAGAGCGCACAAGGAGTAAGTTGTGGCACTGACCCCGGGGCGGACGGCACAGAGGCGCAGACAAAGTGTTGTAGCAGGGCATGTGTGCCGCAGCTTGCAGCTTGTGGAGGATGGGAAGAGGCGCAGGTTCAGCCATCACGGCTCATTCCTGTCGCCCAAGGAGGAGCTGCCGCGGGGGGGCGACAACGGCAACGGCAGGCGGTAGACTTGGCCCTACCCGGTTCCCTGGGGGGTATGGCGCATTGCGCCGGCCGAAGCGGAAAGGTGTTTTTATGTCCCAACGCGGCAGGAGGTGGACAGGTGCTTCGTCTCCCCGCGGGGGAGATTAGAAGGGGAGGGAAGCAACTAGAGGAGGGTGGCCAGTCCGAGCCTCCTCTGTCCTCTGCCTCCTGAGCTGGCCTCTAGGCCTCCAAGAGACTCTTAGATTCTAGGGGTCGCCAGAGAGCAGCTGGAGGCCTGTCGCTGTCGCAGGCGCGCCATCACGAGTGCCGCAGGAGAGGGGGAAGAGCGCGCGGAGAAGGAGGTGGGCGTGAGCGTGAGCTCCGCCCACGACCGAAAAATCGGTATGTCTCGCGCCTGTTTATAGGATAAGTCGAGACTAAGTCCGCCGCCAGCCCGGTAGGCATAGGAAGAAGGGAGGAAGGAAGGGGGGAACGGATCACCGGGGGGGGGGGGGGGGGCGCCGGACCATATCTATATCTAAGCCCTTCACCCCAACCCCCCCAGGTAGTGCACCGGGGGAGCCGCCGAGCCGCCTGATGGCGGGGGGGGAAGGGCCGGGGGAGTGGAGTGGGGGTGTAGAAAGAGTGCTACGTGTACGTAGAGGTAGAGGCTCCATGCGCCGCGAGTGCGGTAAGAATATTATAAGTTTTTATTATTGTAAACGGACTATGGATATTTGATGGCTCAACTTGAGTCTGTCCCATATTCGACGGAACGCGACCTGGGCTGGTGGCAGTACGTAGTGGTAGTGGTACTATAATGCTCAATTATTTTTCATTATCAAGGTCGCTGGACGGAACAGCAAACGGTACTGTTGCGTTAGGGGGTTAGGGGGAGCGCGCGAACGCCCTCCATGCCCCACGACGCGCTCTATTCTTAGAACGTGTCTCCCCTCCGAGCGCCCCGCCCTTCCCTCTCTTCCCTCTCTCCACGCCCGCATGCAGCCGAGATCCCTCCCTTGCGCTTTCCCTGGTAACCCCGGTCCTCCCTTTGTTTCCTTGGCCAGCGGGGTCGGGGGTCCTCCCGCGTCCCCCCCCCCTCCCCGACCCGCCAGTGCCCCGTTCCCTTCGTCCATATCTTCTATCCTTTCGCTGTTCCTATAGTTTTCCGCCCCCCCTTTTCCCCTGTGTCTATCTTCCTTCGTCTTTGTGTTTCTCAGCGCCAGCGCTCCGATCACTCTCTGTCTCCTTGTCCTTCTGTCCTCCCTGTGCGTCCCCGTCCGCCGTGTGTCACCATGCAAGTTGAGGATTGGTACTCTTCATGTCACGCCGAACCCCCGAACGCCCTCACTCCACACTCGCAGTCCCCACACTCCCACACACAGTCTCACACCAGACACAGCACCACTACTCCAACCACAGCCAGGCCCAGCCACCGACACACCAGTCACAGTCCGCGAACAACAGGTACCAATGCAACATGGACGCAAGCTGCGAAGCTACCTACCTGCTGCCTGCTTTTTTGCCTTTCTCTTTCTTGTTGCTCTTCTTTTCGTTTTTCCACGGGTGCCCGCTGTCCAGTGTCCAGTGTTGCGTGCGTGTAGTCAAGTCAACTAAAGGGCCAGAGCCAAATTATTCACAGCCAACAATCTATACCTACTCTCGCAGCCTGCATCGAGCCCTAGCTCTAACCAAATCCACCTGCGCTAGTAGTAGTTCTAGTAGTAGCGTAGGCCAGTAGCAGTAGCATGTAGCACCGGACACTAGACACCAACCGAGGCCATGGAGCGGGCTACACGCTACCCTGTGCATATTATGCGCGCCCCTATGAACCACAGCGCGCTTCCTTACTCTTCCCTTTTCTTCCAATATCTCTCTTTACACGCCCATTGCAGCTCTAATCTCCACATTACTCACCGACTCACGGCTCACTCTCTACCCTCATTCTGCATCCTCACCACCTCTGTCGAGCCACTCGCAAAATACCCTCCCGCGGTCGTGGATGCGGATGGCGTCGCCCTGCGGAACGTTGAGCAGCCTCGCAGCGCGCTCGTCAGCCTGCCATGATCGTAGCTCCTCTTCTTGCACCACGTCCCACTCGAAGAGCGCTCGGAGCGCATCATCGAACGATGAGATTGCAACCTCGCGAAGGGTGCCTTCCAGCTCGGAGCACACCCATGACTCAATCGCCGCGACGAGAGCAACACCAGCACCATCCCCGCCGGTCCTGACAGTGGCCCGTAGTAGCGCCCTGCGATTTTCGATGCATTCGGCCAGTGACCCGTCGTCGGCATCAAGCAGCGCCATCACCACAAAGTGCGAACGGGCTGCCAGTCTGTCAAGCATCATACTGCCAGCTACGACGGCGCCTTCAGTGCCCAGCTGATCGAGCAGCTGAGCAAAGTCGTCGGGCGTGACCTTGTCAGCGGCCGCATAGAGCTTAGCGATCCGCCAGTCCTCGGCAACCTCTGCATCGGCGTCATCGCTGCTCGACATGGCGCGGATGTCGAGCCACGTGCGCGGGCGGCGGGCTCGCTCGCTCGGATTCCCCGCGCTCAGAAAGAAGCCCCCTGAAATAGCCTTTCTGTCATTAGACTCTATATGATGGCTTTGATCATCTTCCAGGATTTCACATAAGCTGTGGTCCCTCTCTTCTGTTCGGGTCTATGTTGGGGCTACGTCAGAAATCCTTCATGATATACATAAAACATCTGAAGATTCAGGCTACTACCGCTAGCTACAAAGGACAAAGGACACGTACTCACGGTACTGACTCACGCCATCGCCTTTACCTCGGTATACTCACTCCCCTACACTACCCCCTTCATTCCGTCGTCTTTGGTATTGGGGGGGGGGGGGGGGGGAGGGGGGGCAGGGACAGGGGGGGCGCGTGCACTACGTCAGGCCAAGTGCGAGGGTTGGACTGGGGCAGACCAGCTGCTGGGTGTTGTGGCAAAACAAACGTGAGCGCGCCTATTGCTTGTGCATGCGCACGTGACGCTTCGTGCTTCGTGCCCCTGGGACCTGGAACCTGGGAGGTCTCGGCTTGGCCCGGGCAAGAGTTTCGCGAAATGTTTTGCAAAACTTGGGTGGACCGACGAAATCGAATTTTTGACCGAAATTTGGGTGCAAGTGCGAGGCGCTGAAGAACGGCGCATAGCGCCGAAGCCAAATTTGGGCCCCGAGCACGAAGCGCCCTCCGTTCGAGGTGGAATGTGGAATTGATTCAGACCATTCGAGCCACAATCCAAAGTGTGCTCTTGTAAACGATCATTTCCACCTGACCATGAAGTTGAGGATGTTGTCTTCAGACAACCTACGCCATACTTAAGCTTGCACACACCATCCGGCTCCACTCCGACACATGGCAATGGCGAGCAAGTACGATGCTTGATGCTTGTGCTTCTGAGCAACGCGCGTGCGTTGTGCCCACTCCGCATGCACACAGATAAAGAGATTTTCGCAGGCTCTGCATGTAGTGAGTCCAGGTGATTCCAGGTACACCGCCCCACAACATGCTCCAAACGAAACATCAACGTCGAACAGAGTTGTTCCCAACCAACAAAATGACACAAGATGACACTACTATTACATACGTAGTCCTCTCAGCGCGCATGCCTTGAACCAACCCTGGGCACTAGGCACTAGGCGACGCGCGCCAAAATGCAGGAGGAAATCGTGATCAAGACGCGGCTTCTGGCGGTGCAAGCGCGTTGTGGCACGAACAGCTCAAAGAAGAGATCCCAACGCCTACTTCTTACCCTTCTTAGTAGCAGCCCCCTTGGCACCTTTCTTCTCAGGCTGTTTCCGCTTTTGTGCAGGGATGACGGTGGCCTTTCCAAAAAAGTCCTCGAGGCGATTTTGCGCTTGTTTACCTTTACATTTCTTGAGGCGCTCGATCGCCTTGGCGACGCGCTCCTCGGCAAATTGCTTCTCGTCAACGAGATACCTGGATGCGGTAGTGAAGGAAGGAGGGCGGCATGGGACATTAAAGCTCATGAGTACGCGCTTGCCAACGGCGCGATTCGCGCTGTACTGAAAATGGCGTTCCTCTAGTGGCGTGTCGATAATCTGGGACCGGGCATGCGCGAGCATGAGTCGAATGAGAGCAGATTGCGCGTGGTGTCAACGGCTTACCTTTTCAGTCCCTCCACATCTGGCTCTCCCCACTTGAAAGAGCATGTGCTAACGTCCACTACCTCAGCCTCTCTGAAAAGTCGCCGGGCATCCTCGAAGGGGAACGGATCGGGCAACATCTCCTTGAGTTGCTCAGGCGTGTGCTTCTTTCGAAGGTGAGCAAGAATACCCTCAAGACTGGAGAAGGGGAAGGGGCACGTGGATGCGTCGATTTCAAGGTAGGAATAAGAACTTAGTTCGGGCATCCGACTATCCCGATTCTGTCCCTTGTACTACCGAGATCATGTGCAGCCAACCCGAGCCACGTCAATGACTCGTTCGCATGAGCGCCCGCGGTTGCCTCAGTGCCGCCTACTTGTTGTGCTCCCGGATGAGGGAGAGTGCCTTCACGGGCCCAATGCCCTTGATGGACGAAGTGTAGTCACAACCGCATAGGATGCACAAGTCCGTAAACTGCTCGATCGAGAGGTTGAGCCCATCCGGCCCGAGTGCCGCTTCCAGGTCGAACTCAACAATCGGAAGCTTACGAGCCTCCGCGGCGTTCAAGTTGCGGATCTGCGGTGGGCATGAATGGCGAGAAGTCGCGGCAATGCTCCTGACTTGATGCATTTGGGAAGGCTTGACAAGCCGTTCACCAAAATCCTAATGCTCGTTGCGACTCCAGGCATCGCGCATCCAAGACTGCTCACGAGAAACTTCGTGAGAGCTATCAGTGCGCACAGTGCGAACATTCTTCTACTCACCAGCTTCGGCGTAGCAAAGGTCAACGCGTCCATATCTTCGGTAGCGGTAGCGTACACAAGATCTGCCTTGGCCAATGCAGCACATGTTGCTTCTGCCTCGCAGGGCGCATCAAGGACGGGGACTCCCATGAGAGTAAGCAGCGTCTTGACCTGCATGGTAGGGAACAAGGAGAACATCTAGGGCGTGGCGAAAGGGGAACAGCGGGGCAGACACGGCACTGTGACTCTCATGCGCATAAGCAATAGTGCGCCTACCTCCTCAGATTGTTCCCGAGATGCACGGACAATGCGCTTCTGCTGCTTTTCAATGTCCTCTGCCGTGCCACCTTCCTCTTGCAGCTTGGCAAGTTCAACTACCGCCGCCTGTTGCCTCTCCTTGCGTTTGGCGAGCTCGCCGCTCTTCATGGTCGGCGCCTTCCCATCAAAGACAAATACAGGCTTGATCCCGGCCTCCATCATGCGGATGGTGCGGTAGAGCATCCCGGTCAGATGCGAGGTGACCTCACCAGCCTCATTCGTGAGCTGTCCTTCACCACCAGCCTGACGAACAGCAATGAGGAACTGGTAGATTTGCATTGACGCATCGACCGCAATCTTGCGGCCAGCAAAGTAGTCCATCTTGTGTTCCTTCACACAGCGTGGCGCGTTGTCATTGAGGAGCTTTGAGAGGCCGTGGATACCCATGGCACGAGGTGACCCGCCTGAAGATCCAAGGCACGACGAAGCAAAAGGCACCCGTGAGTGGAGTTGCCCCCCCCCCCCCCTCTCGTCTTCTCTCCCTCCTCCCCTCTCAGCTACGCCCCCGCCCACTCGCAGATGTCGCCTCCCCCGCCCTCATCCCGCCAGCCTGCCCGCTTCCTCCCATCTTCCGCTGTAGGAGACGGCCGCCCGCGCTACGCACGGCCTGCCTGCGCACGTGCTTGCACGTGGAAGAGTACTTCTCGATCCGCTGGCGTCCATTCCCTCTCTCTCCTCGAGAGGCCACAGCATCCCTCTCACCTGCACGGAGAAGAGAGAGAAGAGACCGAGAGAGCAAAGAGAGGAGAGAGAGAGAGAGAGCGAGAGAGAGAGAGAGAGAGAGAAGAGAGAGAGAGAGAGAGAGAAAGAGAGAGAGAGAGAGAGAGAGAGAGAGAGGGAGGGAGAGAGAGAGTGAGAGGGGTGGAGGCGTGGAGAGGAGGAGGGGACTTTCAAGGAGAAGAGAACGAGTGCTGAGGCGGACTGCGCCCTGGCTTTCTCCCTCTTCTTCTCTTTCCTCCCTTACATTTTGGACTCTGTTCTCCCAAAAAAAAGATGAAGAAGAGAGCGAGGAGATCTACATAAAAAGGGAAGATTCAGATTTCATGAGCAAGAGAGAGCAGCGACGAGGAGGAAAGATATCTAAAGGGTGCTGAGAGAGAGAGGGAGAGAGAGAGAGAGAGAGAGAGAGAGAGAGAGAGAGAGAGAGAGAGAGAGGAGAGAGAGAGAGAGAGAGAGAGAGAGAGAGAGAGAGAGAGAGAGAGAGAGAGAGAGAGAGAGAGAGAGAGAGAGAGAGAGAGAGAGAGAGAGAGAGAGAGAGAGAGAGAGAGAGGAGGAGAGAGAGAGAGAGAGAGAGAGAGAGAGAGAGAGAGAGAGAGAGAGAGAGGGAGGGAGGGGGGGGGGGGGGGGGGGGGGGCATGTGCGCGGCCGCCGGCCGGCCGCCGGGGCTGCGTTCCCGCCAAATCGAAGGACAAGTGATTGATTGTCTTGTAGATGCGAGGTCAATAAATTTTGGGTTTTGCAAAGATGAAAAAGGGTTCAAAGAGGGATTCAGGAGGGAGTTCTAAGAAGTCGCCTTCCCGAAATCTTCCTCAAACCGATTATTGTAAGGAAGCCCAGTGCGCGCCTCTTCCAACCGTCCTCGGGTGAAAGACGCTGTTCTACGAGGCGGCGACGGCGGCGAAGGTGAGGAGCCTGAGGACTGCCACTTCAGCCCTTTATTTATTGTTTAGCCTTTAGTGGCCTTGCCACGTTGTCACGAGGCCGAAGGCGTGCATGCCGCGCGTGCGCGCGTGGGGCGAGGGGCCCAAGGCAGCCAGAGCGCGCGCCTCGCGCGGCGCCCCATCCCACTCAAGTCGTCCGGGCTGCCGCCAGCAATGTGCAATGTGACAATGTGACATGCTCTCCCTCCCATTACCATGAGGCCCCCTTGCCTGCGAGACCAGAACAGGATCCTGGCGTGGGGGGCTGTTTGAGTGTGGAGGGAGGGGCGCTACAGCTAGCGCAGATAGAAAGCTAGTGAAGAGCTGGGTGGCATAAGCGGGAAGGGTGCTTGCGCTTGCCGCGGCAGGGAGTCCTGTCTTGAGTTAGCGCTAGTTCCGTTCCTTTGCCGCGCCGCGACCCATAAAAATTTGTTAAAAAATTTAAAAAAAATTAGTAGGCATCTTCAAGAATATTATTATTATTATTTACCAACCTTGATCTGCCTGAGCTTCACCGTGTGGCCGCACGGCGATGAACCCGGAAATACGAGCATGGAAATCGCATCAGGTCGTTTGCCTTCATTTGGTACCCCTCGTAATCAAAGCTGTCGATTCGGAATTAATTCCCCACCTCCAAGAATTGCTAAAAGGTGTCGATTCGTGTTCAGCTCCCCAAGTAAAGATTGAGAACAAAAGGCCGCTTATCGATTCGGGTTCAGCTCCCGTAAAGATTGAACCCCCAGGGCCCAGCAACATCAAATACAAAAAAGCTCGGTCCCAGGACACCGGGTCGAGCTCACAATGAGGGCGCTCCTGCCGAGCGAGTCCACCGCTTGGCGATGGAGTTGTACTCTCCGCAGTCAACGGATCCGCCGCCGTCGTCCCTCCTCGGAGTGCTCTCCATGTGCCGTGCCACACCTAACGTCTACTGGGAGGGTCGCGTCCCCGCGTTTGTGGAGCGGTGCCTTGGCTCGCTGCGGGCCATCACGCGCGATTGGGGCGGCCACGTCATGCGTGACGAGGAGGCCGCTGGAAGTGCGCGCGTTTTCTTTTCATCGAGGGGGGCACGCACCCCCCCACTGTTCAATGTCATTGGATAAACAGGAAGCATGTGACGTGGTACGTGAGCGCCTTTCACTTTGTTCCGTGCTCGCCAATCAGTCATCAGATCTGCGGGTACCACTACGACACGTGTATTCACCACAGCACTCCGAGTTACTTTGGCACACCGACCCTGGCTCGCGGCATGGCGTCTCACACACTCCCTCGTCATTGCACTCAAGTCCTTCACAGCACTCGTCGCCATAACTGCACCCCCCCCTTTTCTCGACACACGGTGTGACGGTACGGCACTTTTGGTCGGAACACACGAGATCGTGACAACAGTCTCCATCGTTTGCACACTCTCCATCCACATCCTTGCATCTGTAATCTTTATTGTTAAGTGTTACATTATTGGCATTTTCCAACCAGAACTTCGCCTTTTTCCTCGTCAATTGGACATCGTGTAAATATTGTCGTGAGAGTAACCCCCCTGCGACACTAATCACAGGGTCTGCAGCAGCCTTGAACAATGTATTCTTCAGAGTATCGATGCTCTTCAGTACGTCATTCGAGTCCCAAAAAGACATATATTCTACTAGGAATTCGAAATCTTGGTCTTCCTGCAACGCGTTGACGAGGAGAATAATCACGGTGTTTTCGTCAACTTCAGTGATGAACTTTTCCCATTCTTCGTCATTGAGAGTACCCAAGCTCATATCCTTAAGACTTTGTATGTCCGTGCGCCTTTTTTTCCCATTCCCTATAAGGGCGTCGGTGACCCTTTTATTGTCGGCCATATGCTACTTACGTTCTCTGTGAGAATATTTTAAAGGGGCGCGGTCACTTGCACACCCCCCCCCCTCGCGCGGAGCCAGCCACGGGCCCCGTAACCCATATCGAGAACTGCGTACTTACCAAACCTGAAGTTAGCGATCACTTAAAAAAACAGCTACGAAAATTCCAGGAAAGATACGACAAAGTCTTAGAAGACTACTGCCCGGTATTCAATAAAAAGAAGCTGCTATCACTACGTAGCAATAACACAAAACATAGGCTATACGAACTGCAGCGGAAGCTAGAATTGTTCATTGAGATCACCAGTGAGTACTCTCAAGAATATGCCGGCAAATTTATTCGTGACATTCATAATCTAAACAAAGAATATCATGACGTAGTCGAGGAAGCTTACGATGCAATACGGAGTAAACAGGGAAACATCTCTTGAAGGGCGTGTCTCCGCGAAAGAGCGGACGAGACGACGTCCCCGCCGGAGAGCAACCCCCCCCCCTCGCTCGTCAGATATTTTTTGGGCCGGGCGTGCGAAGAGAGAGAGAGGCATGCCGCTCCCACTGGTGACCGTCGTCCCATGGGTCGGCTATGAGAGCTACGAGCGGCTCGTGCCCAACGGCCGCGTCAACGGCAAGGACACGGGGCACAAGGTCAACAACCCGACGCACGCCGCCTTCCGATTCGCCTTCCGCGACGAAGGCAGGGCGTGGACCACCTCTCTCTGCCTCGCGGACACGGACAGCGACGGGAAGAGCAACGGGATGGAGCTGGGGGACCCCTGCTGCGTGTGGAGCGTCGGTGTGGACGAGGGCGAGCTGCTCGGCTTCTCTACCGACGACATCTCGCTCGCGGGGGACGAGTCGTCGAGGACCTCGAGGAGCATGCCTGTCTGCGCGCCGCCGCCGCTCGCGGTGGGTACGACCCCTCTCTCGGCCCCTTCCTCCTGTCGAGTCGAGCGGAGCCGGAGGGCTCTGAGCCACTCCGTCGCGAGCAGCACCGGCGGCTAGCGCGGCGCTTTGGCCCTCCTCCCCACCGGGAGTCGGATGAATGAAATTCTGGACTGGGTCGGGCAACCCCATTTGGGTGTCTGGACGGGGAACGAACGGCGAACGAAGGGCTATGGGGCGGCGAGGCGCTCCTAGCGGCCCTAGTGTGATGGGTTGTAAGAGATTGTTAGACCTACAAAGAACTCTTCCCTCAGGGAGGGAGCCTAGGCTGCTTGAGTGCAGCGACGCAGCGAACAACGACGGGCAACGGAGCTGAGAACAACAGGATACACCGACTCACGAACACACCGGAATCATTCACCCAAACCAAGCAAATTATCAAGCAACCGCGACCCCAAATCACCGATAACTCAAACACGTCGCGAGAGACGGAGAGAGAGAGCGAGAGAGAGAGAGACTCCGCAGCGACGGCCGGAGCGTGTCTCCGTTGTAACTTCCCACGTAGCGGAGAGTCCGAAGGGGAGCGTCCTGTCGCGCGACCACGGCGATCACTTTGGATACAGATCGCAACGAGATATCTTCACGACAGAGGAAATCTTGCCGTTGAGCGTGAACCTTCTAGACGCTTCTAACGAACAACCCTGAGTAGCAACCAAGGGGAAGAAACACCAAAGGGGCCAAGGCTTGCATGTAGCTTGCATCAAGGGGAAAGATTCCCTCACCTAGGAAGCGAACCTACACCGGTCTCCAAGGGGAGATAGCAAATTAAACCTCAAATCTCGAGCGGATAGAGCAACCGACTCGCTCGCCAAAACCTTGACCGAGAAGAAAGAAGCAAGGACCTACAAGCCAAGGGTAGCGGACCTAGGGAATGTGAGAGGAAATTTCCGAACGCCAACGCCAAACGCCGAACGCGGGGATTCAACGAAACCCTAACCAGGCCAAGCAGAACCTACGAAGAACAGGCCTGGACAACAACGAAAGTCAGCAGGTCCCAAGAAAGAACCGGAACCCAACAAGAAACAACAAGCCTTGCAAGAAGCTAAACAAGCCTTCACAAGGTAACTCGAGAGCCTGAGACAAGCGCGCAGCGAGTGACAGGCGACCTGGCTCCTTTAGGTAAAGATTACCCGAAAGGAGGAAACCTGGAATCTAGACCTGACAAACAGGCTAGAAGGAACGAAACGAGAACTCGAATTCTAGATCGCTAGGGACGAACCCTACCAACCTAGATGTACCTGAGCTTCACCGTGTGGCCGCACGGCGAAGGACCTGGAAACAAGAGCCTGGAAATCGCATCATCTAGGATGAATGCGACACCCCCCGACTAAGATCGAGACGTCTCCCGATGTCGAGCGGTGAACCTGGAAACAGAGACCTGGAAACTGGAACCTGAGCTGACCAGAGGTCAGAATCGGAACAAGAAGCAACGGAACATAGCGAGCGAAACGTGGAGACAAGAACACCCTTTGGATCCAAAGCGAGCACGAAATCGGCGGCTTAACGCGGCGGCCTCTTTCGTACGCACTGCCCCACCCACTTCTCCCTTTTACAGGAGCTTTGCTCGGGTGTTGCGCCGGGTGTAGAGCGCAGGCAGCACGCGTTCAGCACCTCCATGATTCGCTCTGACAGAAATTTGAACTCGGAGCCCTAGCCGAGGCGTGGGGCTAGCCTAGAGGGACGGGTCCCTTACCCAAGACATGGGATCAACGAGAATGGAGCCTGGATCGAGTGCGCGAAGACGGCGCATCGAGAACGGGAGGAAGAGGAGTATTCCTGGCCGACGAAGAAGTTGCTTCCGGGGACTCAACATCTTCTGGACAAGTCTCTTCGACGGAGCGATCATAATCATCAAGCAAATCAGAACAACGACGGAGCAACTCGGAACAAGGCTCCCAGGTGGCTCCTCGAATAGAATAGCCACGCCACTTCACGAGGTACTCGATAGAATCGCCATGGCTACGACGATCGAGCAACTTCTCAACGATGTACTCGTCGTCAGCCAGCGGCTCTTCATCAACGAAAGTATGATACGGCCGGAGGTTCGAGATATGCACCTCCTCCTTGACTAACCGGTTCTCCAAATCACGGAGTCGGTACCTAGTGTCGGACAGAGCCTCTACAACGCGGTAGGGACCCGAGTAGATGAATTGCAACTTGTTGGCATGGCCTGGTAATCGCATGCAGACGCGATCCCCAGGTTCGAAACGAGCTGGTCTTTGAGACTTGATCGTAGCGTCACGGACCGACTCAGCCTGAGCGGCTAGGGTAGCCTCGAGAGCGCTGGACCAAGAGAGGCGGAGGCTCGCATTGAGCCTGGATGCGTACGAGCGAACGTCGGCGGACGCCGCCTCGAGAGCAGTTGGCGAAACAGACTTCGGATCAGAGAGTTGAGCGGGCAGACGCAGCTCACGCCCAAAGATCAAAGACGCTGGAGACCGGGAGGTAACACGACCGGAAGAAGCCCTCAACGAGAGGAGTAGGAACGGCAAATGGTCGACCCAATGGCTGCCACCCTCGTTCGAGGCGCGCATCAAACGGATGAGCGTTTGCTGAGCGCGTTCGACGAAGCCTACACCTTCATGTCGGTACGGCTCTGTACTCGACAAATCAGTCCCGGTGAGCTCCAGAATACGCGAAACAAGAACCGAACAAAGATTCGAACCGGCGTCGGTTCGAAGCTGCCTAGGGACTCCATAACGCGTCACAATCAAGCGGATGAACATGTCCAAGGCTACTTCCGACGAGGGATCCCCATTCGACGGCTCAGCCTCAATCCATCGAGTGAGCGAGTCGATGAAGACGACCAGCTTGTCGTAACCCGAGACTCCAGGCACGAAGTTGTGAGTGGGAGCTAGCGAGAGCACGTCGCAGTAGACCACATCAAAGGGGTAGGTACCCACAGAGAGACCGGAGGGCGACGCTAGAGCCCTAGGTAGCGGCTTGGCGAGGGTGCACTCGTGGCATTCTCGGACGTAGGACGCAACGTCGGAAGACATGCCAGGCCAGTATACCCGAGTACGAAGAAGACCAGACATACGAGAAACTCCGAGGTGACCGGAGCGATCGTGGTAGGCGAAAAGGTAGCGAGACCGCAAGGAGGGCGGAACATAGAGCACTAGCGAGTCCGGGTCGGTGGAGTCAAGGACGGTGCGATAGTAGACGAGCCCATCGTGAACGACGAAACGGCGAAACATCTTGGATTGCTGAGCGGGAACGGGAGCGACAGAACTGGAACACGAATCATCTTCGGCAATGGGGCCTGAGGCGGCGGCCGGCGGAGGCGACCCTTGGCCTGATGGCTCGTGATTGACCGTCTCTCTTGAGCCTAGGAGTGGCTCTACGAACGGATCTTCCGCCAGGGCCGCTCTCATCTCTTCGGAAGTCGGCGTACCCGGAGCCAAATAACTGGACTGGATGGCGGGCCCGGAATCGGAGGCTCGACGACGAGATCGGTCCAAAGCTTGAAGCCCTCGCGCCGTAACTACGGAGCGCGTGATGGCAGCCACCGGATGAGACCGTTCATGCTCGGCTAGAGACTCTGAGCCAGGCTCACGTACCGCTAACGACGCTGGGCCGGCGAGTGGTTCGTCTTCGTGTTCCGGCTCCAGGGATGCTAGCCGGGAGAGCCCGTCAGCATCCTGATGAACAGCTCCTGGTTTATGTTCGACATCGAACCGGTACTCAGCCAACTTGAGAGCCCACCGAGTCAGCCGAGAGGCTGGCCCACCGGCTACTTGATCCTTCATGGTATGCAGCCATCGCAGCGCGGAGTGGTCGACGACTAACTTGAACCGACGCCCCCAAAGGTAGGGTCGCCAATTTCGGATTGATTCCAGGGCAGCCAAGAGCTCAATCTCGGTCACCGTCCAATGGCGTTCGGCCGAGGTGAGACTGCGAGCGTAGTACCCAACGACTCGTTCACGGTTATCGTCTCCTAGCTGCGAGAGGATGCCGGCGATACCCAACTTGCTAGCCCCATCGGTCTTGACGATGAAGGGCCGATCATCCCTGGGTGGAGTCAAGACGGGCTCCGAAGTGATCGCTGTCTTGAGCTCTTGGATAGCTCGGCGACACTCCTCGGACTGGGACTCCTTTGCCACGTCGCAGCCCTTCCGCGTGAGAGCAGTGAGGGGAGCAGCCTTAGCGGCGAATTGGCGAATGAATCGACGATAGTAGGAGCAAAGGCCGAGGAAAGATCGAACCGCTTCCAAGGAGTTGATGGATGACGGGTCGATGTCGGCGACAGCTGCGACCTTCTTCGGGTCCATCTTGAGACCTTCCCTCGAGACAACGTGACCGAGGTACTCCGTAGAGGTGGCAAAGAAGACACACTTGGACATCTTGCAGGTCAGGCCGGCCCACTCTAGCCGCTCGAGAACGAGGTCTAGCCGGTGAAGCATTTGCTCGAACGAAGCCTGTGCCCTGGCCTCTTCGGAAGGACCCACGCCCGTTGACCAGATGCCCACATCATCGAGGTAAGGCATGCAGATCTCCCACGCTAGCGCACCGAGAACGATGTCCATCAAGCGGCACATGTAGGAGGGACCTGATTGGATGCCGAACGGTAGAAAGTTGAACTCGTATTTGCCGCGGTGGGTAGTGAAAGCGGTGATATGTTTGTGCGACTCTTTGATCGGGATGCCCCAAAAACCAGAGGCTAAATCGAGAGTACATAAAAAGAGAGAACTGAGCGGCCCTTGGCCGGACGCTAGCCTATCAATAGCCTCTACAATGAGGGGTAGAGGGCTATCCTCGACGCGTAGCTTGGCGTTCGTGTCGCGGTAGTCCACGCAGAATCGAACGGAGCCATCTTTCTTGCTGACCAGGACTACTCGGGAAGCCCAAGCCGAATTTGACTTGCGAATAATGCCGGCGGCTTCCATCTTGGCTACCTCCTCTTCTATGATGAGCTCGCCTGCGCGGCCCACTCTAGACGGAGCATGCCGGTGAGGAACAGCGCCGGGGTTGAGTGGCAACTCCACCTCGAGAACGTGCGTATGGTTTGGAGCCCCCGGGTGCAACGCGAAAGCTTTGATGCGCCGGGCCAAGAGTTGGCGTACTTCTTCTCGTTGATCGTCGGAAAGAAGCCGGTCCGGATCGATGGTGGCTGAGTCGAGTAGAGATCGTTGCTCCTCGCTCAGCGCGGTGACAGGGTCACCATCCCCCTCGCTTCCATTCGGAGTCCAGCCCCGGTGCAACTTGAAACGTACCTGGAGCGAAGCTATCGGATGCAGAGACGGTAGGGTCAGCGCATCGACTCCGGTGTGGACGATCGTCACCGCGATGCGGCGATCGTCCGTGGGCGTGACCACCGTGGGCATTACGAGAGGGGACGAATCGAGAGCCTCGCGATTTGGTAGGCGGTCGACCAGCATCGCGCAGTCCGAATGATCTCGGAGAGCTAGCGGAACCCTGACCCAGATGGTTGCGCGGTGGAAGGCAGGAATCGTCACCGCTTGCTCCGTGTAGAGAAGATATTCGGACGAGGTAGACGCCGGAGCTTTGGCCGCAAACTCGTCGGCAGACTCAAAGAGAGGTGTATAGAGTGGCTGTCTAGCATCAGCAGCAGCCTCACCCTCCGATCCGGCCGGGACCTCTCGTGTTGCCGTCGACCTCTCCAGAAAGTCGACAGTCAGCGGCTGACCGGGTGACATCGAGATAGCTCCGACGAAGCCGGCGTCCGCGACTGGGGGCGGCGCCGTGGAAACTCTGACTACACATTCGGAAAGGGCTCTTGAAGAGTCTTCTGAATCGCCAGAGGCCGGACGGAGGCGGAGGCTTCCTTCCGAGCTCGCGGCGTCGAGAGAAATGGTAGCGGAGTGGGCGGCCAAAAATCGTTCCCGAGCAGAAGCATCGGGTTTCCTTCGATGACCGCGAACGAATGACGGAAGAGGCGACCGGACAAGGAGAAGACGAGGCTAGCCGGCCCCTAGTGATGAGAGGAAGGCCGTCCGGCCCATGTAGGTTGGGGACGGTAGCGTCCGATACGCGTTCGACGCAGGCGTCTTCAGGTAGTCGATCGAGAAGAGCAGTGGTGATTACTGACGGCCCGCTCCAGTGTCAGCCAGGGTGCTGTTCACCGTGAGGGCAACGTCCGGGAGAACGAACCCTTGAGCTGCGCGGTCGCCATCGGCACGGCAGACCACGAGATCGCGGACATAGAGGCAGTGACGAGGGTAGAGCGGCGGCGGAGTGTCCGCGATAGATTCCACCGGAAGTGAGGTTCCGGCTCCGGGTGACAGGGTGGTTGGATTGGAGGCTAGCCTGGACGGAGAAGATTCATCGACGTGGGGCACTCGCTCGATAGCGGCGGCCACCGTCTGCGGCACGAATGGTATCGAGGAGCGTGGGGATGCCTTTGCTGAACTAGAGGGTTAGGCACGCCATCATAGCCTAGCCCTCGACGGTCCGTCGGATGCCGAGGTTGATCCATTTGGCGTGACCATTCCTTCTCCAGGGACTTCTGCAAGTCTGTCTTCGGAAGCTTCGACAACTCGGAAAATCCGGCCGCACTGAGGCCCCTAGCGGTAGCCCCATCGCAATACAGTGCCCGTGGAGTATCCTCTCCTTCGGCGGCGTCGGAGGGCTTGGTCTCGAGGGTCTGCATGCTCCGGTGTTCTGGCATCTCGGGCGTGTCATCTTCTCCCGAGTCGGGCCCGACATCCCAGGTTTCGAGTGGCCTTTCGGCTACGAACGAATTGGTCAGTTCGGCCACTCCCTCGTCGCCAGCCGTGAAGGAGGCGCTCGGAGATAGTGCATTGATGCCTTGAGAGCCCAGTCGAGACAAGATGGGAGGTTCCGACGGCTCCGCAGCTGCCGCTTGCTCAGCGATTTCTTGGGCGATGGAAGGCGTGACATCCTGCCACCGATGGACCCCCGAAATTACATCACGGTCGAAGACCTGCCACTTGCTGCGGCGCTTCTTCACCGTGTTTGGAGGGCCTGGCGTTGTAGAGCGTCCTCTATGGGCCACTCCCACGGCAGGAAGCGGTCTCCTTCCGCCTCGGCCTCGTCTTGCGATACGTTTGTTTCCGAGTCCTCCTGATGAAGCAGGCGAGAAGCATCGGCAACGGGGCCTGCGTCCGGGATCACGACAACCGAATCAGACACTGGCGAACCGCTGGGAGGCGTGAGGTGAGAGCTAGAAGCTGCTTCGCCTCTCCCCTCCATGAACGAGCCAGAGCCGTCTCGGCTCAGCCAGCTCGAAACCGGTCGAGCAAAGCGAAGGGCGTTCTCTCAAGCTGGCAGCTGCTTGGGAAATTGCCCAGTCCACCGTGAAGTCGAGCGAACGCGACGCCTTGGCTTCGCGCGCATAACGGCGCAAGACCGGCATCCACTGGGCCGCCATTGCACCGGCAATGCCCACATAGGTGCGGCTGCGAAGGGCGCCACGGTGGGGCGACGGCGATAGATCCGCCATAGCGGATAGACGTCCTCGACAATCTTCGAAGGCTGCAAGGACGGGAGTGAAGCCGTCAGGTACAGGCCAGTTGCTTTTTGATGGCCGTGCCGTGCTGCACGGCTGCACAAACTGCCGCGGTCGCAACCCCCCGACTAAGGCGGAGGCTTCCGCGTGCATTCGAGGATTTTCGACGGCAACGAAAGGCGCGTCGGCGCTCGCCATGGCGAGGAAGACTCTAGCGGCGGATTCGAGAGCCTGGCGTCGTCCCGGCTCCCGATCGAGCCACTGGCAACTCACCGCCGACAAATACGTGCACGGCGGATGCGCGACCACGAGGTCCAACCGAGGTTTTGAATGTGAAGAGCATCTCCGCAGAAGTGGGGAATGTAGTCGATCTCCGACGGTCGTAGATCGCACGTCGCGACGTGCGCTCCGGCGAGTAGGAACATCGAAGACACGACCCCGCTAGCTTCACCGACGACTAGAACGCGGGGTGGAGGAATCCCCTCGGCCGCGTCGAGCGTCACGGCGTCGTGGATCGCCGCTAACTCAGCGCAAAGCTCGTCAAAATGCGTCGGCAGTACGGCAGCGGGTGATGAATGAGTGCTCGCGTGCGGCCGCCGCAAGGCTAGAGCAGCTTCGGCGAGATGGCGGGGCAAGATGACGGAGGAACCGCTAGCCCGGGCACGGGAGGCGGCTAACATTTGGAGCTCGCGCGTAGGGGCGCGGGCAGCTTCAGTAGACTTGGCGGCCGAGGAACAACCAACCACGGCGATCCGGTGGATGGCCTCGGCAGTAGAATTCAGGGGGAGGGGGTCGTCGCCCTGAAGTTTCGGTGGGCTAGACCTGAAGGGGGTTGGCCCGGCGGGCGATCCCTGGAACGGGGATCCTCCGGAGAGCCGAGAGAAAGAGGAGACGCCGGCGTCCGTGTGGGGCGCGACGAGAGATCGTAATCGACGGCCACTGCGTCTCCCGAGTCTGGGGTGGCCACGGCGTGAGCGGGCAACCCCATTTGGGTGTCTGGACGGGGAACGAACGGCGAACGAAGGGCTGTGGGGCGGCGAGGCGCTCCTAGCGGCCCTAGTGTGATGGGTTGTAAGAGATTGTTAGACCTACAAAGAACTCTTCCCTCAGGGAGGGAGCCTAGGCTGCTTGAGTGCAGCGACGCAGCGAACAACGACGGGCAACGGAGCTGAGAACAACAGGATACACCGACTCACGAACACACCGGAATCATTCACCCAAACCAAGCAAATTATCAAGCAACCGCGACCCCAAATCACCGATAACTCAAACACGTCGCGAGAGACGGAGAGAGAGAGCGAGAGAGAGAGAGACTCCGCAGCGACGGCCGGAGCGTGTCTCCGTTGTAACTTCCCACGTAGCGGAGAGTCCGAAGGGGAGCGTCCTGTCGCGCGACCACGGCGATCACTTTGGATACAGATCGCAACGAGATATCTTCACGACAGAGGAAATCTTGCCGTTGAGCGTGAACCTTCTAGACGCTTCTAACGAACAACCCTGAGTAGCAACCAAGGGAAGAAACACCAAAGGGGCCAAGGCTTGCATGTAGCTTGCATCAAGGGAAAGATTCCCTCACCTAGGAGCGAACCTACACCGGTCTCCAAGGGGAGATAGCAAATTAAACCTCAAATCTCGAGCGGATAGAGCAACCGACTCGCTCGCCAAAACCTTGACCGAGAAGAAGAAGCAAGGACCTACAAGCCAAGGTAGCGGACCTAGGGGATGTGAGAGGAAATTTCCGAACGCCAACGCCAAACGCCGAAGCGGGGATTCAACGAAACCCTAACCAGGCAAGCAGAACCTACGAAGAACAGGCCTGGACAACAACGAAAGTCAGCAGGTCCAAGAAAGAACCGGAACCCAACAAGAAACAACAAGCCTTGCAAGAAGCTAAACAGCCTTCACAAGGTAACTCGAGAGCCTGAGACAGCGCGCAGCGAGTGACAGGCGACCTGGCTCCTTTAGGTAAAGATTACCGAAAGGAGGAAACCTGGAATCTAGACCTGACAAACAGGCTAGAAGGAACGAAACGAGAACTCGAATTCTAGATCGCTAGGGACGAACCCTACCAACCTAGATGTACCTGAGCTTCACCGTGTGGCCGCACGGCGAAGGACCTGGAAACAAGAGCCTGGAAATCGCATCATCTAGGATGAATGCGACACCTCCCCGTGTCCTGCCCCTATCTCCGCGCCCTCGCCCCTTCCTCCCCGCGTCCTCGCCCTCTTCCTCCGCGTCCCGCCCCCCTGCCGCTGCTCGCCCACGGTGTGCTCATGTCCGTCGCGTGGGGCGTGCTCCTCCCCTCGGGCGCCTTTTTCTCGCTCGCTTGGCGCTCCCGGCTCACCGGCGGCCGCTGGCTCCGTGTGCATCGCGTGGTGCAGGTGTGTTTCTCCCTCCTCGCGCCCCCCATCGGCCTCCCTCCCACCCAAAAGGGAGGAAACCCAACAACGCACTCCCCCCCGATCTCTCAGGGAAGCGGCCTTGCGGTGGCCGCCGCCGGCGTCGCGCTCGCCGTCGCGTCGGTGCCCGAGGGCGCCACTTCTGCACCCCCATCACACGCTCGGGATCGTCGCCTTCGCCCTCGCCCTGCTGCAGCCGCTCACGCGCTCGTGCGCGGCACGCCGGCGCCCGCACGCACGCCGGCCGTGTGGCGGGTCGCGCACAAGGGGACGGGCTACGCCGTGCTCGGCGTGGGCGTCTACCAGGCCCTCTCGGGCGCGCCCTCATGCCGAGCCAAGGCGACGCCGTTTCGTCGCGTAGGGGTGCTCTGGGCTCTCCTTGGGGGTGCTCGCGGGGTCATGGTAGGGTGAGAGTCCCACAGGGAGGGGAAGAAACCTGAAGGAAAGGAGACAAATGAGGCAAGCGCTTCATCTAGGATGAACGACACTACTGCTCTCACCTATATTTTTAGCCCCGTGTTTTGGGCTGTTTTTTGACATTGTCTCAACAAAAGGCAAAGGCTGTTTTAATTGTGTTTGGAGAACCTTCTGTGTTTCCCATCTAGGACCATTTCATGAGCTACGTACAACCTCCAACTGCTCCAATGAGATAATCAGCAAACGAGTAGAGTATATCTGGCTCTCCCCATAAGAAAGTGGCCAGAACCACAGCAACGCAGGAATGAGTGCTGCTGTTGCACACACACTGTAGTACTCTGATGCACACAGCTCGCACAGTCCGCTAGCTCGTCATTAAATGGCCCACCGAGATGGCCCGAAAGCGTCCAGGCGGAATCAGCTAGAAATTCAACGGGAGGATCGACGAGCTGTTGTGGATCTGGAGTGTACTTGCTTTCAACACGCGCATCGCCATGGCGCCCGTGCGGACAGAGGCCGGCCGTCGGGAGCACGGTTGCCACCCCACTCCGAGGGCAGGGAAAGCGCTCGAACCCAGGCTCGGCGCAGAGGCTGGTGCTGAGCTGCTCGGATTAGCCCAGGTGACTGAGAGGATCAAGTGATCGTAACATGGCCGTCAAGCTTGGCAATGGCACTCGCGGCGTCCTCGCGGTTGTAAAGTTGATGAAGGCAAATCCGCGAGACTGGTGCGTCTCTCTGTCCTTGGCAGGTAAACAGCTGGATAGCGCCGAACGACGGAAGAGCTCACGCAAGTCGGATCCTTGACCTCTTCCGACAAGTCGAGACGTACGTGCACGAGTCGTCCGCTGTGCATCTCCGCGTTGCGGGTCCCATCGGCATTCCGCAAACTCGGTGGGACGTACGAGCCGCCCCCCTGCTGCAGTGCGGCGGGCACCGCCGCTCCACCGCGCGTGTCCGGCCCATCGCCCGTGTCGCGTGGCAAGATGCCCTGTGACTCGGCCAGGCAGTGCCGCATTGACAGAAGTATCGCGATTCTTGGGCGCCACGCTCGAATGCGGACGCGTTCATCTTTCGAAGGCGCGCTCGGCCGCTTCGTTGCGTTCCTCCGCGATCACTTGCTTGGGCTTCATGTCGAGGATTTGCTCATGGACATCAAGTGAGACCCATTCACTCGCGTGGCCCGCCCGTGTAGCCAGCGGCTTATGGATCGTTGCCAACTTGGCCACTTACGGCGCGCGGCACTGCTTAGGGATCTTGACGTCGTCTTGGTCATTTAACATGCGCTCTGTTTGATCTTCTGGCCAAGGTCTTCGTGCGGTACGTGGTGATAGTCTTGACACCATTCCGTCCGTCGCGTCTCGAACTGAACGTGCGTGACAACAGGAGGTTGTGAGATAGAAGTGGAAGATCGCGGAGGGGGGGGCAATGAGAGAAAGGGGGGAGTCAGGTTGCTGTAGTGGCCACTCGCTGAGAACGGCAGGGGGAGGCTCTCGCGCGGCTGTGGCCAAGTGAGCGTGCTCGAGCGTATGGCGGGTGTGCTTCCTGTTCCGCCCTCTGTCCCCACCTGGAGGGCAGCTCGTTCGAGTCTCTCGTCAGCGGTGTCGCCCATCCCTCTGGGGGTCTCGGCCATGGCGTCGTCGCCGCAGACTACAGGGTGCGCTCGTTCTACAATAAAACTCCCACCCGCCTCGAATCCCCCAAATAGCTGCCTATACTACCCAGCAGGCTACAGGGTGCCTCGTTCTACAATTGTCTGGAGTTTTGTAGTAGAGGGGCTCATAGTCCCATGTGCCTTGGTGTACGCTTAATTGTGTGTCCTCCGATTCGTCCCCTCCTTGCGTCGCTAAGACCATGCTACATCTAGCCTCGTCTCGCTACTGGTATGGCTGCCCAGCGGTCCACGCGTCTATTCGAACATGGTACCGCGAGTCGATCCGAACGCTCGCATCGCTCGATCTCGACGTCCTCGACCTCCACATGCCGAATTACCCTTGGCTTCTCTCGACCACTCATTCTCAAATGTTTGGGCCTCCCCATCCTTTGGATGGGCTCGTCTCTCGTCTCTCGGGCTCTG
Organism: Isochrysis galbana; assembly: GCA_018136815.1. Classification (NCBI taxonomy): domain Eukaryota; phylum Haptophyta; order Isochrysidales; family Isochrysidaceae; genus Isochrysis; species Isochrysis galbana. The sequence continues at coordinate 4,777,556 of CM030939.1, read as the reverse complement.
AGGCCGTCTCGCCCCCCTCGCCGGCCCGCGCGTTCTCGCACTCGCGCCGACTTCGGATACCCTCTACTTGTTTGAAGGAGGGGGGAAGTTGGCGAGCAGACTTTTTTTGACAAAGTCCCAAGTTCTACGATGGCGGATAGCCGCGACTCCACTGGCGGGTGCTCTTGGGGTCGTCGTGACCCGGGCCCCCGGGCCCTACCGCCTCCCAATGCCAAGACCGATTTCACCCGCGCTGAGGATAAGTGTTTCTCGCATTCTCTGTTCATGCTAACCACTATCAAGGGCATCTTCATCTTCAAAATTCTCGCCGCCACTCGCCGGCCCAGCGCGCCCCCGTCCCCTCTGCGATGGTCCTTGCTCCTCTTTGGACCCTCGAGGGTTGGTGGCTCGCCCGCGACCTCGCCCGCCGATCCGCCGTCCTTGGGAATTCTCACCTTCTCTGGCAGTCTCTGCCTCTGCCAGGACAACCTCGAGCTTGTGGGACGTTCTATGCTTCTTCTTATCTTGTCTAACTACGGCCTTGCTGGCGGGAGTCCTCGCGGGAGTCTCCGCCTCTCGCCGTCGCTTCGTCCGCTTCGTCCTTGCCGGTTTTGCCTCTCTCCTCTCGGTCCTTCGTTGTTTGTTCGTCTCTCGCCGGACGATGGGGGAGTGTGCGTTAATGATGGGTGATTCTCGCGATGTTCGCCCGGACTTCGATGCGAAGCGATACCGCTGTGCCCCGTTCGACGGCACCCCGGGAAGTCGCGTTCCGTCAAAAGAGGACCACAATCTGTTTTCTTTTAAGTTATGAACAATATTGGTACAAAACAAGGCTGTGTATAGAAACTTTTTTTAAAATAAAGTCGCCGTATACGAGATGTTTCGTTTACGCAGCACATGTGATTACTTGCAATCATTGAGCACGCCGTGCGTATGCGCATCGACTTCCCCCTCGCGAGGGCGCCGTGCGTGCGCATAGAAACTTTTTTCCCTAAGGCCCACCTTAACGTAAAGTAGCCATATACGAGACGTTTCGTTTGCGCAGCACGTGTGATTGCTTGCAATCATTGTGCACGCCGTGCGTATGCACATCGGCTTCCCCCCCCCGCGGGGCGCCGTGCGTGCGCATAGCAACTTCCAGGAAGGTGCACGCCGTGCGTTCACTCTTTTCGCGGGGGAACTCTGGGCGCGGAGGACGGGCGGAACAAAGTTGCGTTTCGTTTACGCAGCACATGTGATTACTTGCAATCATTGAGCACGCCGTGCGTATGCGCATCGACTTCCCCTCGCGAGGGCGCCGTGCGTGCGCATAGAAACTTTTTTCCCTAAGGCCCACATTAACGATCGGACGCTCGAGCGCGTGGTCGAGGCTCACCGCCGCGACGGGCGAGCGCACCCTCCGAGGTGCATCTCCAAGCTGCTCGAGAGCGGATGCGTCTCGGCGGGCGGGGTCAACTCGGCGATCCTCGCCGCGTGCCGACTCGCAGTGCCCGAGTGCCTCGCGCTGCTGCTAGAGGGCCAATCGGCCTACACGCGCAGCTATCGCGCCGCCTTGGACTGGATCTGGCCGCAGCACGCGGCACTCGTCGTCGCGTGCTCCAACACGAGTATTTCGACGAGCGCAAGCGGTGCGTGGAGCTGCTCCTCTTGCACGACCGACCCTCCGAGCGGGTGACAAGGGCCGCCTCTCTCAACATCGAGCGCGCCCGGTAGAGCGTCGTGCCTCCAGTCTTCGAGGAAGCAATCGGCGCGCGCGCGCCTCTTGTGCGTCGAGAGGAGCCGCGCGCAAGGGCGCCCAAGGGCGCCCAAGGGCGCCCAAGGGCGCGCATGTGCGCCC